>KK117752.1:21915-36413 GCA_000611955.2 Stegodyphus mimosarum | reverse complement strand
CCATTTTGACGGAAGGAGACGGAGCTGAAAGCGTCAGCGTTATCAGAGAAACATCGATGTCGGAAGAAATAGACGAGAGAAGGATACTAAGGAGGGCGACGAAAATGTCCAAACTTGACTAATATATATTTTTTTTCTCTCCTTCTAGAAAAGAAAGAAACCATATCTACAATGTTAAATTCACTGTTTGGAACGTCAAATTGTGAAGCTCAGTGACGTTGGCCGAAGTTCGTTTGTCTACAATGTTAAATTCCCTGTTGGGATTGGTATGAATGTTTTTTTTTACTTTTTCCTCACCACCGCCACCCATGTACAATTCTGTATTAATTCAAAGTATCTTAATAAATTCTATATTTAATTTTAATTTCTTGTAATGTTTTCACTTTAATTTAGAACACTGGACCAGTCTTTATGTTAACACAACGCATTATATTTAATTATTCTGTTGGAGCTCTTGGTCACTATTTACGATTGATTTGAACACCTATTTTACAGTATATATTGTGTTTATCATATTGTCACAAACTTACACATTCATGTTATTGAAAATTGTTTATCCAAATATTGACTTATCATTTGGTATTGAACTTAAAACCTATACACAAACTCTTAAGAATTAAAAGCTCCAACACCAGGAAATGCGAGGGAAAATAAGACAAATCAGGAAAGATTCACAAATTAAAATAACTACGTATTATTAAAACTAAATAGGACTCTACAACATGATCATGGGCGCAATACCACCCTCAATTTTATACAGAGTATCACATTTTGCATAACGGTGTAGTTAGCAACGATGTTGCTTTGTCAGCAAAGGAAGTGAAGTAGCATCTTCGGTGCAGAAGAGCTCAAACTAAAGTGCGCAGTTATCCAATATGAAGGCTCACCAAGAGAAGGTTTTCGTTTAGGTTAGAAAGGTTTCAGTTCTCAAAACTTTGAGTTCAGGTTCCGAATTTGCTACGTCATTAACTTTACGCAAATCATACACGATGGATTGGTTTAGAACTGACACAGCCCATTAAAGTTATTAACGATTTTTCGATTTTTAAAATAGATAGGGAAATTAAGGACCATTGCTAATTTATAATTTTGATTTATATATTTTTTATCTTACATATATATAATTATGTATATAATGAAAATAGACTTAGCAGTATTAATGGCGTAGAATATAGAATGTTGAATCCGTAATGAACACCAAAGTTGGCAGTCGAGGCATATTAAATATTCATCTTTATTTCAATTGACATTTGCAGCCACAATTTACTTAGCACTCTAATCGTGCCTATTCAAGAATATTTTCATTTTTGATGCTGTTACGATAAGAAAAGAGCACCAAAACCTTTTCGATACCTCCAACAAGTGTTTTAACGGGAACAGAGGTAGAAGCAAAGTGACCAGTTTCCAAATATGGCAACTCACCAAGAAAAACGTTTCAGTTCTCGAAATTTTTAAGTTCAATTTCCTAACGGCAGTTTCAGTTTAAGTTTCGAATTAGTTACGTCATCAGCGTTATTAAGTGTCATTTATGGACTGATCTAGAAATAATGCAGTCAAGAGAAATTTTGGTATTTTGCAGATGCTAGGAGGGGGAAATATATTATAAAAATTTGAAGAAAAAGTTTAAAGAGCTCTTGCTAATTTAGTAATTTATTAGAGATTTATTTTTTTATTTTATATGTTACAAACATATTTTCGTTTCATTTCGTTGTGCATTTATTTTTGTCTTTAAATGCTCAACAGGTCATGCGGAAAGAAACGTGATACATATCACTTGGATTATCCAGGTTCATATCATTAATATTTCAGATTATTACCCCTTGAAAAGTCGCTCGGAACATAGAAATATAAATAATTTATAATGTGTTACTAATTTTAATATGATGGGTGTATGTTCTGTGTTTATACACAGAACAAACAATTTCAAAAATAGTAAAGGATCGTTTTTAATTTTGGTTCATAATTTTAAAATGTAAAATGTGATTTCTTTATAAAATTTTAACATATTTCTGGGATGGTTTCATCTACTTCAAACAAATTATTAATTTACGTTTTTGATATCTATATACTTTTGGTACTGCTGACTGCGATATAAAAGGGATGTGAACAACTAGATATTATAGTAGTCCCATATAAAAATTTCAGAGTTCTACGGCTAATCGATTTTGAGTTATGCGACGTTACGGAAATTTCCCCTTTGAATCTATTTTAAATCCATTTGACAACCCTTTAGTTTGTCCGTACATACGTACAAGTGTTTTTTATTCTGCGCGTACGTAAAGATGTCACGCAAAAAAATCGCCCCAGTGGATTCGGAAATGGTGAAAATGGATATATCTATTAACTATGATATTCGAAATTTTTCGCGATTATAATACTTCCATTACTTAGCACAAAGAAGTTAAAAGATAATCAGATTTTTTAAAGTAACATAAGAGACTACCAGTTGTATCACTTCATCTCGCTTTTAAATAGCAAACCGAGATAAAAATTGGTAAACATGTTAAATTTTTGCTACATTCTTTCTTTCCTTCTCCAAATTTAAATAAAGGAATTTTAATAACGAATATATTGCTGGAATTATAAACCCGAAAATTTTCTCGATTACACTTCGTACAACGGCCCATTAGCGGCTGAGCGGAAAAGTCGCTGAACACTGGTTGTTAGATCCGACTTTCGAATCCCGGCGAACGGGCTGGCTGCATAGGTGTTTTATGTGATTTTCCTCATGGGTAACTTGTATAAGAGCCAGTTTTCGTTAAAAAGTCCTCTACGAACGCATCCCTCCCCTTAGGCAGATTGCCCTAGAGCACATTGCCATAACCGAATACACTACATCGCTACTTCGTGCAAGCAGGTAAAAATGACACTTGCTGTGCTGGTTGAATCGCTGAACACTGGTAATTCGGTTCAACTTTCGAATCCCGGCGAACGGACGAGGTGCATGGGTGTCTTCGTGATTTTCCGCATGTGTAACGTGTATATGGATGCATACGTAAATAAAGAGGGCGCAGCCCACTCAGCTGGCGGACTTGCCCGCTGCTTATATAATATATTTTGCATCTGATGATGAAGCGCAATATCATTTGCTAATCCGAAGAAATAGTTTAACAATCCCAGATAAAAAGTCTGATGTGTACATCACATGACTTCCTTGCACGAAATATTAAATTATATGAATTTTTTGCTGCATTTCATTTAAATTTAACTTCTCAAATAATTCAGTTTTCACTTCGCGACACCGCAAAAATACATAAAAACCTCAAATTATCTTTATTAAAAACAGAAAAATATAGAGAAAAAAATCTGAAAGTTTTCAGATTTTATATTATGCCCAAAGAGGCTTCTTTTTTTAGCGTTTTATGTATTACCTTTATTTATTAAATATCACGCTCTTAGCACTTAAACCATAAACTTCAACTCAACAGCAATATCACAAAAAATAATATTATATCACACTAAAGATTAAACACCATTCTCTCATGAAAAACATGTTGTACAAGTTTTCTTATTTTTATTCATAACACATCTCAAACATAAACATATTACACTGAAATATAATCCAAGTATAATTAATCAGATAATCCGAGAACATGAATAAAAAGTAAACTAACCTAGTAAGCAAAAAATATCCCTTACATTCCGAATTATAAATATTTGTTTACATACAGATTTATCGCAAGGCGTGCCGGGAAAGAGCTATCAGAGCACACGATCGCCAGATATCACATGATCATTTTATTTTCAACAATTTCAGAAGTGTACGTACAGACGTCACGAAAAAAATCTCTTCTAAATCCGCTTTAAATCCTTTTTGTAACCCGTTTTGGGAAAAAAAGTCTTTTATTCTGTCCTTACGTACAGATACACTCAAAAACATCGTTCTGTTACATTTGATAGCGGTCAAAATGGATATTTTCTTTGAAATATGACACCCGAAAATTTTCGCGATTACAATACTTCCTTTAGTTCGTACAAGAAAGTAAAAACGTCAGTAAAGTATGCAACTTATGATACAGTCTTGTGGTAGAAAAAGACTCCGTCTTATTTCTGTAGTAATACGTCATTAATAATCATTTTGAAAGATTATTCGTAGATCATCCTGAAAGATTTTTTTAAATCGTCTAGCTGAAACCTGTGCTACATAAAACATGTGATGCTTCATCTAGAGCAGCGCTTCTTAAACATTTGCATTCATGACTCTTTTTTTTATCTTCTAGATATTTTCTGACCTCAGATATTAAATACAGAATGAAAATTTAAAAATAAATATTTTCCTATAAATAATTCATTGCTTTGGTAAGCAGTTTATATATACACTGCTCGACATTGAAAATGCAACACCAAGAACTAGTGGTCAGAAATTTATGCAAATTTTAGAGTATAGGCACGTCACTGAGTTATGCGAATGATGTGAAATGAGCAGCTCTCCGACGCACGTGAAATAAGATATTAGGGAAGGAACGTGCAGAATAGGCAATGTTCGTGTCGTTATTTCTGCCAGACGAATTATCGAAGAAAGTTGGTTTTTGTCCCGGAGGTTACGTGTAATAGGAGAGAATGCCAGGCCGCCGTCAACGAAGGCACTTCTAGCAGATAGACGATTTTACGAGTGGTATGGTGATCGGACTGAAAAGGACGGGTTGGTCCTTACGTCAAATCGCAGCTGATACCCACATGGATGAGCGCACAGTGCATCGGCTATTGCGAACATGGTTGGAACAAGGAAATGTGGGAAAAAGGAGGGGTGCAGGTGCAGCCAGAGTGACGTCAGCACGCATGGATCGACGCATCCACCAACAAGCTGCAGCGGTCCCGCAAGTCACTGGTACCGCGATTTGGCAGCATGCGCAAGATACCCTGAATGTTCCCGAGTCGACCAGAACCATTTCCCGTCGATTGGTTGAACGTGGCCTGCACTCACGGCGTCCGTTAAGAAGACTTCCATTGACCCAACAGCATAGACGCCAACGTTTAGAATAGTGCCGGACTGGAGCGATGTTGATGACAATATGGAGAAACGTCCTGTTCTCAGATAAGTCACGCTTCTGTTTATCCAGTAACAGTCACCGCACATGTGTGTGGCGTCGACGTGGAGATAGATCTAATCCGGCAGTAACTGTGGAACGTCCACCGCGCGACAAAGTGGTATAATGGTTTGGGGCGCTATTGCCTACGATTCCAGCTCACCTCTAGTTCGCATTCAGGGCACTATGACGGCCCAACGATACTTGGATAAGGTACTGCGGCCGGTGGCAATCCCCTACTTTCAGGGGCTGCCTAATGTTTCAGCAGGATAACGCCCGACCACACAGTGCTCGCATCTGCCAATATGCTTTGCAAGGTATGCAGATGCTTCCCTGGCCACCGTACTCTCCTGACCTGTCACCAATCGAACATGTGTGGGATGTGATTAGACGCCGTTTGCAGACTCTGCCCCTGCCTCGTTCGGAAGTCGAACTGTGGCAAATGGTTGAAAGGGAATAGAGAGCCATCCCTCAGGACACCATCCACACTCTTATTGACTCTATGCTTAGACGTGTTTCTTCATGCATCGCTGTCCGCGGTGGTCCTACATCCTGTTGAGCCGACGCCGCTCTCGCTCTGTATTCTGACTATAATTTTGAAATAAAGATCACTTATTGCTGCTTACTGTCTCTGTCTTTTTTCCAAATTTCATCACTTTCTGACTACTTCTTTTTGGTGTTGCATTTTCAATGTCGAGCAGTGCTTATATATATGAAAGTAAATAAGTAAGTATAGGATTTGTTTTAAGCATACAAAAATTAATGAAATAATATTACGTTTTAATGAGACGGATGTGCTTATTTTTTGCTGAACAGCAACTTAAATCTTAGTGCAATTTTTGATACTGCTGAACGTAAAGCATCTTCGATGTTTTTAAGCATGGTGAATTTAATAAGGGTTAAAGTGAAAAAAATCGTTTTTCGTAAGTTAGAGAAGTTTGAACGGCAGACGAACATTTAATGTCATTTCAGAAATAGTGGGAAATTCAAAACTAGCTCCGATCCAGAATTCAATTAAGGATTTTGTGGAAACTTTATTTTTAAATTTCAAGCACTAAATAGCTCAACAAATTCCTTTAAAATTTTATGTAGCATATGATTAATCTCATTAATGTCAGTTAATGTGACTTCTTTAAAAGTCCTATTAATATAATTTAAATTCATGTACCTGAGTTAAATTTCATCTAACATTTGGCGTTGCTATCCTATTTAGGTAGTGATCCATACTTTAAGAAACGCTGATTTAGAGAGAATATTTGATGGTGTCACGTGCAAAGGACTTACTCCCGCTTGCGATTTGCTTACAAAAACAAAAGCATTTCATTTTAAACTACTTGAACTTAATTTCTAAACATTATGGAGCTAAAGTTCGAACATTGCCGTGCCATGATTTTTAGTAATTTTAAAATTAGACTAAATGAACGTGAGTATCTTGTACGTCGTAAGCTGCTTTTATGGAATTTTTTTCCTTCCAAATCAACAATTTATAAATGGTTTAATGAATAGGCCGATGTTCTTTAAAACATTGTAAGATTTATCCTAATTTTATTAACAGTTATTTTAAGTTATGTACCTTTTCTATCTACTCTAATTTCAGCTTACAATTTCCTACCAGAATGTAATTTCAGAAACGCAGTTAAGGCAAATGAGTAAGAGTACTATTTAAGTCGATGTTTCGCCGACGTCTAGAGAGAGTCTGATTTTCCTGAGTAGCGAGCGTTTGCCTTTTGGCTACGTTCTCTCTTAACTACTACGCTCAGCCATACTTTAGACCCTTGCTTGGCTTCGCCGATTTAATTAATATTTAGGGGCCAACTGCTTAGAAACCTGATAGCTTCGGCTATACCTTTCAGATAGTTAAGCTTAGTTTAGTTTAAATTCATAATTATTTAAGTTCAAGCCCAAGTGGAGGCTTTGTGTATATTCCGAGTTAGGAGTTGATTGTAATTATTCTGAGGAATAAAGGGTAGTTAACCCTTCTTACGTCTTATTTGTTTGTTCTCACACTTTAGCGATTATTCTCTTGTTAGTGTTCGTGGGGTTCTAAGAATGAACATTGGAATTGAATAAGTAAAACTCCACATTTGGCGCCCGAAGTTATTCTTAACGAACCATGCCGGTAGGTACTGAAGGTTTCTCGTTGACCCCTCCCACGTTTCAGTTCCCTCAGCCACAACCAAACCCCATGGAGGGATTCGGATTTATCATGGAAGCTATAAGAGCGGCGATGGAGGCAACAGCAACTTTTAATGGAAGAGGATCCATAATGACCTTCCTGGAGCAGCTGGATCTACACTTCACGTTATATCCTGTAGCCCCAAGCTGTTTGTTGTTAACGCATGTTTAGCCCCAAGCTTAACTGGACGAATAAAGTTACGAAACGTCATGTCTTACAAACACTTACAAAATATATGATCCCTCAGGATGTATCAGTTATTTTATCATACGAATCAAAATTTTATCATAGGAGCTTTGGGATCTTGGAATGGATTGGAATGCGGAGTTATCTCTGAAGTTAAAAGACAAATTAAAGCAATGATACTATGAATCAACAGCTTGGTGAATTTATGCATTTCCAGAGAGTCATTGCGTATTTTGCTGTACCGTCTTAAACTGCGAACATCCGCGAAGAGTCTCATTTGACTTCACCTTTAAAATAGAATTCTTCATTTAAACCATGATTCACTATCACTTCATTTCTTACGTAGTTGTCTTCAACTTTGGGGTCATATTTGCCTACGCACTTCTTCGTGTAGATACAAATTTCTTGCACTCGCAAGTAACTTGGCTTTCAGCAGGTAGAACACGTTCTATCTAAAAATAATCTAAAACCTCCCTTTGATAATATCTCTGCTACATCATACGATCTCTTTCTACCTCATATTTGCGCGAACTAAAATTAGCATTCTGGCAGGAAAACGGAAACGAAGAAATATTAGTGTAGATTCTGAACATAAAATAACTGGTTAGATAAAATAAATAAATATCTTACAAGTTCAAAAACAAATTTTGCTACTAACGGATAGTCTCTGGTAAAATCGAGAGAGAAACAGTTTTTCAGAATGCATTTTCAGCATTACCATCAAGGTATCCGACCTCGTTCGGGTGCCATTTTTTAAAAAATAGTTTTTATTTTAACTATAAACATATTAATTTGAAGATGAGGGTATTAATGAGCGAAAACAGCTTACAACGTAATGCTAAGTAATTTTAATTTTGAAAAATAACGAAAAAACGGATAATTTTTGCTCATATTTTGGCTTTACGACAACAACCACGGTGAACAATGTATACATGAATACACAGGTTTTTTAATTTGTATTTATTTTTACACTTGTTTTGTATGCAGTGAAGCAAAATAATTAAAACATGTTCATACATTCTTGAGATATGTCAAAATGCGTAGTATTTACTGCATATTTTCTTATTATCGCATCCAAAATATAAAAATAAAAAGTAACACGTCAACTTGTAATTAATATTTCTAGAATCTTCCGCTTCAGAACATGCATCAGAATATATGAAACATACATGGAAAGTATCATTTAATTTCGTCAATAAAATTTTGAGTTATTGCTGTTACCATCGGCAATATTTGCAAAAAATTGCATTTTTCAGAAAACAAGTTTAAAGTTTTCATAAAACAATTTCTTAATGAAAGAAACATTTCTGACTATTAAAATTCCCCTGCTTTGTAACTGACACCTTGGTTCTTTTAAGAAACATTGCGCTTTTTCTTTCGAAGAAAGCGCAATTTTTTTCTTTGGTTTTTTGCAAAACTTGTGGAATGCCGCCAGAGTCATGGTTTTGCACTTTATCAAGTTTTTGAATTCCCTGCCTTGTGTAAAATTGAGGAAACATACCTAACTTTAAATATACTTCAAGCAAACCGATAAAGCCATCATAAAATAACATTAAATAACGCAACATTTACAACTTACATTTGCTCCAAACATTAATGTTCGCAAGTTTATGAATGTTTATTTCGGAACAATTTGCAATAAAATGCCATTAAAATGTTCCTTGATATTTTGAGTTTTGCCATATGTGCACTTTTTTAATAACTTTTGTTTACGCAACTCTCTCTCTCTATAGGTTTAATTAAATTTAAAACATATGTTGATATATTAGAGGTTTCTTTTTTTGGCTGTTTTTTTTTCCCTTTTTTGCAATCGTACATTGATAGTTGCACCAACTCGTTGATCAAGGTGGACATTGGCCATGCATTGGCTTCGAAGAAGAACAGCTTTAATGGAAAAAGCAGCTTTTACAGCCTGCCGTATCTCAATTAAGTTTCCAACAATACTTCTAATTGCAATCCCTAATTCTGCAGGTTATCAATAAAATAATCAGCCAGTTTACTTTTTCCTTTCAATGTAGGAGTGGAGTTTTTTACTTTTCGCAGTCTACTACCAACCCTTTTCTATACATGTCCAATGCATTCTAATTTCTTGACAGAATCTTTACCATATTATCTTTCACAATTAAAAACTCTTAGAATCCACATCCCCATAATATTCCGTGCACTTCAGCTTTCGTAATTTAAGATCATTCATAAAGGCGATAAGCATCAACTGCTTCCATACCCGAAGCTGCTCCTTCATAATTTACAGTACAATTATGTTACGCTTTACGTTTGTGGTGCTGAAGATTGCGTTCCATTTTGTTTATTTTGTTGCAAATGGTTCAAAACTATGAAATAACTTCCAAGTCAAGTACTTTGTCACCATTAATCTGCAAAGCAGCAACACATCCATTCACCGACGAATACCCGCTCTGACAAACTAAGTACGAAATTAAGGGGAAAAACTATCTCCAAATTCTTAAAATGTATTACAAAATATGTAAACTTAGTACAAAGGTTTATAATTTACAAAATCTTGATGATAAATAAGGTTTCTAAATAGGTATGTCTCTTTAAATGCTCAGTTCCGGTTTAGAATAATGGAACTTCCTGTTTATTCCGTTATAGAAAATTGCTTATAACGTCAGTTCTAATTAACCTATCAACAAGATAAAACTTGTATTTGATACCTAAAGATGCATTCTTTAAGATAATATAATAAAGTAAAAATCGAAATTTTGACCGAAAATCGTCTTTTGTACGAGATCGTATACCTTAAGATCATCGAAGATTTCTTATTTTTCTTCAGGTTATAAGGTATTTCTCCCACCTTCTGCGCATGCCTTCGTGGTGTAGTGGTTTGCATGCTCGACGCGTAACCGAGAGGTCCGTGGTTCGATTCCCGGCGAAGGCGTTCCTCATTTTTCATGTCTCCTGCTTCGAAATAACCTAATGTCGCTACAAGATTCTTTTCTTATACAAATGAAATCACATGATGGCTTGGCACCTGAGACTCATAGGCAATACAGGGATACGTCAGCAATGCAAAGATACGCAAGCAATATAAAGAAATCACCAGTAGTACAAAGAAGAGAATTACTATCTCATTGAATGCTCAGGAGCTTTAAAAAGTTGTTATAATTGCGAAATTAGTGCAGAATAGGAGTTTCATGTGAATATAAATGACTTCAGATAGTAAATTTGCATCTTTAAGCATTTGTTTTTGACTTTTTGGGGGGAATAAAATGTGTTAAGAATCTGTGGTTGATTAAAAAAATGCAGTCTTCTCAAAGCACCAAAAATCATCAAACTATTCTACTAAAGGTTTAGTTCGTATTAACACATTATGGCAAAGCGCATTACAGTTATCTGTCTGCAGCTAGGATTGCCACCATAAGACACCTTCTAATTTATGTTAAAGATGGAGGGGAGGAAAAAACGCATTAAAACACCTAATGCTACCAGTCCATTTGCCAGCATTTGAACCCAGACCGAACTAGCCGTGTTAAGCAATCTTAATCCTTTGATGGGCCCTACCCTGCCAAAGAAAGATTATGTAATACAAAAAATTATGAAACATCTTCTTGAAGCTCGTAATGGAGAATTCTTTACAATTTCATTCCTCGCACAAAAATTTTGGCTAGTTAATTGATCGAGAAACAGTGACAAAAAAAATGCATGAAATGCTTCAGGAATCGCGAAGAGCTAGTTAACCAGATCATGTTTGATTTTCGGTTTGCTCGATAAAGTGTCTTCCAAAGTTGGAATCTTTTTTGTAATCCTATTTCTGATAAAAATGAGGAAACGAAATTAAATGAATGTTTGTTTACGTTGTTACCAATATCATTGTTGTTGTTGTAACCCAGCATAAGTCCACGACATTCATCGAGGCAAGGAGTCAAATGCGCATGTCGTTGGCAAGAGCCTTGAGCACCATAGGTGACAGCCCTACTGTAGCTCGATTCCGCGCCCAGTTTTGAGAGAGAGCATCCCGGAAGAGGGACCACCCCTGTACCTCTACCATCAACCTCTCGAGAGGACCCTCGCTCGCCGTATATTTAGAGTGTCCTATGCCACATAAACACTATATATTTACAAACATCCATGCCTTATCCGGGATTCGAACCGGGGCCCTTTGGTGCGGCAGTCCAAGTTACTAACCCTATCCCAATTGAGCGGTTCTTTGTTTATACATATGCTTTGTTGTTAAAGCTTCTCATTCAGTCCGTCCCCAAGAAGGAAGCCCCAAGAAGTATTTTCTGACAAAAGGACATATAATTAAATAATAATTAATATTATTACAAATTTATAATTAAAAATATTATATCACCTTTTTCTTTTTGTCAAGCCAAAGTCTGAAGAACTATTTTGTTAAAAAAGCTGTTAAATGGAATTTTATCCTCATTGGCCACACACTTTTGTGGCCATTGAGATGCTGGAGTAAAGCAAATGAAAGCTTGTTTTAAAAGAACTGCTGAAGCACAAATGTTAGCCTATGAAACGTTTGTAGTGTTTAATAGTTCAAACCTTCATAACTACTCGTACTATTTCCAGTGATTGTACTGACGTTAAGTTGCTCTTGCACTTGTCCAAACCTCTGGTTAGCACGGGATTTCACTAATAAAGGCCGAATTTCTGAAAGCTGCCATAAGAAAAAAGTATTCTCTTGATTTAAATGCCGAAATGCGCCTAGGACTTTATACCTATATTTATGTACTTTTAATATATTGCTTTAATTTCTTGGTCATATCTCAAGACGACGTTCTTACAGACATCACAAAAAGTATTCCAGGCCGCGTATATATATATAGATATATATATATATCTATATATATATATGACCAAGGCCATATATCATAAGAACTGCTTTAAATTCAATACTCGAATACGAAGCAGCAGTTTCTGGAATTGATCATATTGAAACATAAATTAATACATAATATTTTCCAGAGCCTTTAAAACTTTGGTTTTCAGATTATATTTAAGACAGTATCAAAACTTAGTGAAAGCTGAACCAGACTTAAATGTTAAACTACGCAAAACTGATGAATTTTATCTAGGTGCCGGTGATAAATCCCAGTAGTAAAGTGGGAAACTTCCATCAATACATTTTAAAGCGCCAGAATACGAAAGCGCCTTCTTTAACATTCTCCTTCAGCAACTAAATTTTATTCTTTATTCATTTTATACTTTATTTCTTCTGCTAAATTCACAGCATCAGAATCTTGTGAGTTTACTATGACTTTATCATAATTCATAATTAATTTATAATTTTATTTGTTTAGCATACAATTTAGTACGAACCTGGAATCTCCTTGTTGCTCGTCTGAAAAGGATTTTGAAGTACACTTTTGCGCAAAATTGAGAGAATTTGCAAATTATGTCTATTTTTACGAAATATATTGAACCAAAGGCACTATTTTGCCGCCGAAGAATTAACCAAAAATTTAGAGTTGAATAACGTAAGCATACACATACGTGTCTGAGAAGTTGTGGTTGTGGAGGGGATACAAGCGCACGAGGGATTTTCGTACTCCTTTATGATATTCGTCGTGTTCTCGCAAAAGTTGGGTATATTTTATTAGGTATCAGGTAAAATGAGTATCCACGATATTATGGATGACGGAAGGAGATGGAGAATTATAGGCTATTTGGAGCCAATTAGAAGCGCAGGTGGCAGCCGAGCTCAGTGTAACATCCATTGTCGTCTATAGGTGTGGAAACAGTTTCAGGACACTCGATCGACATTTAGAAGATTTGGACAAGGTCGACTAAGATCCGAAACGCACTTTCAGCGTGGCGACGACACTGAACTGATACAGCCTCACGGCTTTCACGAAAGCTGTGTTCTGCCACTGCAACCAAAGTTTCACGGTCCACAGTTGCCCGAAAGCGTAATAAGATAGGATTGTATGCTCCAAGACCTGCTGTTTAGGCAAAGAATATGTACTGTTAAGAAGGAAAACTTCGCAGAAGCAGAAGTGGCTCCCTTCCAACGAAAAGGGAAATAACTGCGCATGCGTGAAATATCTGTCGCCAAAAAGCTCCAAAGCTCGAAGCTGAATGTCGAAGTTGGTTTGGACAGGTTCGACCGTTACGTTTAGCAAGAGTTTAAACAAAGAATAGGTTCTTTGGTTTCAAGTAGCGATATGGACAATGGAAGTTCAACAGCCAGTGAAAGTGAAACTTCACCTAATATTTCATCATTTCCGAGTTTAAATTATCGCGACAAGTCAAAGAACGATTCATCTTAACCCGTGTTCCTAAATTTCCTATACACGTTGCGGAGGGGGAAAATGTCGGCTAGGTACCAAAGAACCGGCATATCACAGAGGGGAAATTCTCGCCAACAGATTCCGTCGCCAAATCCCTTGGCGAATGTTCCCTTTTCTTTGTAGCGGCGTTGCAGACAAAGAGATTTACATTACGTCTATGAGCCTTTCCTTCTTTACATAGAGGTTCTTTGGTTTAGGGTCCCGCTCACTTCAGCGCACAAGAGAGGGCGTTTAACATGATGCTGACAACATGCGCCTTATACCAGACTTCAGTGAAGCACAGCACTTTTTACAGATGAGTCGAGATTCAGCCTCGACACTGATTCTCCGGGTACCTGTATCTGGAGAGATCCTAGAAGACGATACCATCCCTCCCTCAACAAGGAAAACGATCTTTACGGTAGTGGAAGCGTAATGCTTTGGCCAGGCATTATGTTGGACGACCCCACACCCCTGTATGTGTTGGAGAAATTAGCCCTGACTGCTACGAGTTAGAGATAAAAGATCTTAAAGCCCTATGTTAGACTTTTCAGGGACGAAATTGGTCCTGAGCTCATGTTAATAGAAGACACTGCTCATCCACATATTACTCAGCTGGTCGAAGATTACCTGGAAAGTAGCATGTGTGGGACGCTCTTGGAAGAGCAATTTCATGTAGACATCCCTTTCGAAGAACCATCTCGGAGATGAAAATTATCTTGCTACAGGAATGGGATCGATTGCCACAGGAACTCCTCAACTGCCTCCTGTCCAGTGTCACCCTGCGCGATGTGTTTGGCTGCGAGAGTGCACCATATCCCACATTAGACTCATTTTCAGTTCGATATCACAGAGTGAATTTTGGACATCCCT
>KK117752.1:0-21874 GCA_000611955.2 Stegodyphus mimosarum | reverse complement strand
AAAATGAGTAACGCCTTCGCCGGGACTCGAACCACGGACCTCTGGAATACGCGCCCAGGGTGCTGACCACTACACCATGAGAGCCTGCGAAGAATACGGGAGAAATACCTTATATACTTCCCCTTTTAAAGGACGACTGGGGATTAGGGGCACCAATCGCCAAATCTCGGTGGTGGAGAATCATTATCCACCCCCTTTTAGTTCTAGCGCCACTTGTAGAGTCATTAGGAATTTTTTGGAAGCAGGAGAGGTGAAAAATGAGCAACATCTTCGCCGGGACTCGAACCACGGACCTCTGGAATACGCGCCCAGCGTGCTGACCACTACACCACAAAGGCATGGGAAGAAGGCGCGAGAAATACCTTAAAGCTTTACTGATAATCATGCGTACCTAAAGTGACTTTCGAATGATATATCTCTTTCTCTGTAATAAATCTATGCTTATACCAAATTTCATTAAAATCTGTCCATGAGTTTTTTATAAAAAAGACATAATGGTGCAAATTCTATTAATTTTGCACACGAGGGTGCTTCATGTTACGGGTATAGTAAGAACCAGATATGAGCTATCATTTATTGACCCCGCAAGAATGTCACCTGAATGAGTTAAAAACATAAAATATCTTAAATGTTAGAATAGTAATTGATAGTTAGCTTGTAATGTGAAAAGTTAGGCTGCTTTGATAGATTTTTCAATGTTCAGAATTTTTACTCTTGACAGTATTTCTTTAATAAATGCAACTAAATGAAAATTGCATAATTATTGGTGGCGAAATGATTAACAGAGTTTAATTTTTGCCACCTAACTAGATTCTTTGTAAGGAATTATTGCATTCTCCAGTGCAGGTTCTCGTGACATTTAATTACCACAATGTAGGAATTACAGTTCATTTTATTTAATTACTTACCAATAAGAAGTTGCATTGAGTAAATTTAACTGCAAAGAAGTTTAGAAAACAAACAAGAGTATTTGGTAAAATTTATAGGATAAAGGCATTTGAATAAAAGGCATTTAAATTCGTGAACAAAAATAAGAACAATATTTCATAGATTAATATGGGTGAAAACAAACGTTGAAAATTGACTCTTTGCAAAAACCATTATCATTTGCAAAGTAAAAGAAGTAAAAAAATAACAAATGAGCTTATAAATGATGAAAGCTATTACTCAGATTCATAACTGCTTTTTAAGTAAATGCATTTAACTTAATAATGGTTCTTGTTACTTTGTTACTCCATTGAGGCATTATACAATATAAGAAGTTGAACGCGATGTTTCAAAACGATGGGGAATTTTGAAACAGAGATAAAGGTATAAAAAGTTGAAGTAGATTTAATGATAGAAATAAAAAAATCAAAGAGTGCCATTACAGATGCGCGTATTGATGAAATTTGGATAAGCTTATGATCCGAAGACGAGGTACAGTAAAGAATTTCCATTTCTGAGCAAAACTTCCTGTAGTTTTTGAAAAACATCCTATAGCAACACTTACGTAGACACATATATTACTTCTGTAATACTAAGCGAGGAGAGAATTTTTCATTGTGCATTTTAATTGCATAACAGAAAAGATAAACATGCAACATGTCATGTGAAAAATCTTACAGTATATTTATGTAAAACAAACATGATTATCTGTAATGAAGCTCCAACGATTCCAACTAGAGCTGTTGAAATAAGGGAAATTTTACTAAAGAGATTTATATAAAGCTAATGAGAGATCTAGTAACAAATTTGCTGCCTTTGGAAAAGACTTTGCTTAAGTTTTATCAATTAAAGAATATAATTCTCTAGTCAGAATCATTAATTCTGCTTTGATATCAAAATGAATACGGTCAGTCTGTATTAAAATTCAATCAAAGAGAATTTTGAGATCATCTAATCTTCAATGTGAAGGCTGGTCATTGGGCATTAAAATGGCGCTAGACGTGTTAAAAGTATCGGATAATTTGACTGATATTACATATATTATTAAAGATATTTGTAATGATTCCATTTTTCAGAATATATATTTATACTATAGAATTATATTAGCCTATGATAAGGACAATCTTGTATTGAGTATTGAGATTTGGACGATGTATAAGTTCACAGATATTTGGATATAGATAGATAGAACTGAAACATCGAGAAATGCAATTAAATGGAAGAAGAAATATGGCTTGGAATATCAGGATGAGTATTTGAAATCAATAAAATTTATCTAGATTTTCTGTGTATAAAATGCGAGTGGGATTAATTATCAAGTCTATTTGCAATTTAAACATGAAAGATGGTCTTTGTAATGGAATGAGTTTACAAATTGTAAAACACTCTTTTGCTGGGAAGATTATGGCTTGGTCTTGAAGAAACTGTATTTCTTCCATAAACTAAGCTGGACTTTGCGATACGAGTGCATCAGCGAATACTAGATTACCGTTCATGTTCCGTTGATTATATCTTACAGTTTTATCATTTATTATACTTTTAAATAAACCTCTGAGATAACCTTTTGATCGCTTACTATATAAATTGGATAAACCATTTTTTAATAGTGAGAGTATCACTTACAAGATTTATATAATAAAATGATGTAAAAATTGAAACGGAAAGTGAAATTTAAAAAAAAAATATCGATTAGAAAGAAGATTTTTAAAAACAAAATTATTGTTATTGAATAATTATGATGTGTACTCATATTCAGTGTATTTTTTATAAGAATTTTCTAAAAGTTCGCAATCATTTGACAGGTAGGAGTAATTATAAAATCGCCCATGCAGCCAGGCCGTTCGTTCACTGGAATCTGAATCCGGGTCGAAATAGCAGTGTCTCGGTCACTGGAAGGCATCTGGATAATGATAATGAAACCCTCGAAAGCGAAAGTTGATTGATTGCAAAATTTATAGTCTGTAACTTTTTTCAAAAGGAAAGGGGATAAATGGTAAACAACCAATAAAGAAGTTGTTCTGTACAGTTGCTTAGCCCTCAAAATTATGCGTGCGATAAGTCCTTTAGATTGCTTTGTCATTCTACAATCTCTTAACCTCAGATGCAAATATGGAGCCCTCTTTTACACGTATCGTTGTTAAGTAATGCAAAGCCTGTAAGGTATTTCTCCCGCCTTCTTCGCATGCCTTCGTGGCTACATGGGGATTTACGTGGTTTTCCGCAAGCGTCATGCAAATATAAGGCAGTTTTTTTTTACAAACTCTTCCAGACGGAATTCCTGAATTAATTCTAACACAAACAATCCTATCTAAAACCGACATGTTTCATTGTAAAAGTATATATTTATTCGCTGAGCTTAATGGAATGGAAGTAAATAAGTGTTGTTACTGGTGAAGCTAGCGGAAGAGTTGAGACGTCACAGATGGTACAGTAAAATCTCCTTAATAATACATTTTTATGCGGTGGGAAGAGATTTAAGGTTTACTTACCCCTTTGTCGTAGCAATCAGGCAGAAGGAAAGCTGGTTTTATTTCTATTGGTGAAAAAGCAGTTTTGTGTTTGTCCTCGCGTACGTCTTTGTATGGCAGTGGAGGGATACAGAGCTTCTGCTTTTCTGTGTTTGCAGTTCCTCTTCCGTCTCTTACGTCTTTAATGGTAGTCTTCATTGAAGAAATATTTCTTGAGGATGAACGGAAGGAATTTCCTAAAAATAAATGAAAGGGTTTTCAAGTTTGCTGAAGAATTGCGAACTATATGCAATCTGCATATGTCAGGAACGTTATGTTGAACTGAATGGTCATCTGAATACCGTAAAGTCCAGAGGGGTTCACGGGAAACTAGAGATAGGGGAACTCGAAACAAAAGGATCATAGCTGTGTTTTGTTTTTGTTTTCACACATGGATTGAGCTATTGTCTGGAATGATGCGGTCACGTTTCCGGAGTTTCGAGTAGCGGAATAAACTTCTGTATTTGTCTTATTTCGAAATATAAATTTAATTAACAATGTTAAACACATTACCATGCCCATCTGACTTTAGCTGTAAAGTGCTATCAGATATTAAACTAAAATGCTCAATTTATATTGCAGATATTTAGTGTATTACTAAATTGATTGCGATTCAAACAATTAAGAAACTGAAGTGGTAATGCTACTAGACTATCATCTGATTCAAAAAGCTAGAATTCCTTTCAAAGAACTCACATTTTTAAATAGATATTAAAATTATGTGTTATTAACAAATAGCTTTATAGATGAGTAACAAATAATAATTATATAATAGGTGATCGTAGATATAATACTGATAAAAGACAGTCCTACAAGATTAGGAAAATAATTATTTATTTCAAAACAGGCTTGGAAGCCATCGGTAGTTCTTCGTACTTTAACATCGTAAACAAAACTAGCATTCTTTTTCTCGTTAACAGTAACGATGGCAACACCATCTCACTTCAAAAACATTCAGCACATCCCCGAGATTATGCAGAAATATTCTCAAAAACATTTTGCTCTTAAAGCAAAATTAATATACCTGGTTACAATATACTTACAAACAACATAAATTACTGTAGTATTACAAGACATGTTTTTACACATGCAAAAATAGAAGTTGCTAAATTAATTCATTTTCAATCTGATAGTTCAAGTGGATACATTAACTGCAGAGGTCTCTTAAGGTCCCGTTTTAGTTTTCATCACATAAGATCATACAAGAGCACAACATCATTTCAAAACTTGAATTATTTGACCTAAATCCCGGAGAAACTTAGATTTAGTTGTTACTTCAAGAAAAATTATATCACCAATGATTCTTCTTAGTTTCAGGTGTACCGAAGAAATAAGCATTTCTTAAATAAAGAAGGTACTGATTTTTCCAAATCTGTTTCAGTGTTATCTTGATGCTCTCTTCGTTTTATTAGACTTTCTCTTGTTGGAGAAGTATTCAGGACCACAGGAATGTTGTATGGATATTCAGCTTTATGTTCGCTCAATAGAAAATCAGCCAGCGTAAACGGTTCGGATTCATGTAAATCATTGCAAACGCAGGTCAAAGTCTGTCTATTCAGAATATTTTCGACTTCCGTCAATACAGTCATAAACTCTTCAAAATTCAGGTGAGCTCTGCCTAATTTCTTTCAAATGGTTCCCTAATGCTCTTCATAAGGCGTTCATAGAATCCTCCACGCTGTGGCACAAGCTTCACGATACATTTCCAGGCCAAGCATTCAGTTGCTAAAAGATTTCGAAAACTTTAATTATACTGTAAATCTTTGGCAGCATATTTGAATGTCTTCGCGCTGACAGAAAAGGTGCGACAGTTCCGTCTTCTTGAGATGAAACGTCGGGAAGCAAAAATGAATATATTTTCAGACATACTGGAAACGATTTCTAGATGTAACGCTCGTGTACAGCGCACGTAAACAATACAATGTATGATTTCTGTACATCATTTCCAGAGTTTTACGTAAACAGGACCTGGAAATCCCCAGCGGTAACATAGAAACGTAGTGTTTCTGCAATCCGTTCTTCAGGTAACTGAGCTATCATTTATTTCGCTAGTTTTACTACATATTTTCGACGTATTAGACAGTTTTCTAAGACTTCACCAACTGGTGCCTTTAAGAATTAGAAATTGCTGCCGTGATTTGATTAAAGTTACGGCAACTGGTGCGGGTAGAACGTTATGTTCTTTCTTCTTAGTTCAATAACTTCGGCATCTTTAGGAAGAAGAACTGGATGTTTTTCGTGAAATGTATGTACGATTTCTTCTAAACTTTCCTATCTTCGAGGAATTTGGTTTTTATCAATAAACGGTGCCAAGCTGGATATACTAGAGCTTGGAGAAAATGATTTGTCAGGTTGAAGAGCCCTACTTTCAGGAGGGAAGAAATCCATCTGAGCTTTGAGAACAGAAAATATTTCAGCGTCCTGAATTTCAGAACTTAATGGGCCACTATTGTAAGGTTTTAGTTAAACTAACCAAGTTTATTTTAATTTAAATCTTTTCTATCTCCTCTCTGCTTCAACTTCCTGTCAGAAGAAGCGCGCGTTTTTAGCTTATGCTAATTTTTGAAGTTCAGCCATGCACTATTTAAGCAGAGGTAGAAACCTCTCGGTGTGTGAGAGCTGTGCCTCAGATCACGGTCACGCTGCTCAACGTTCGCCTGACCAGCTAGCAGTTTAAATTTATAAGCCATAGTGCTTACTACGTGATTGCTTTGTAAAATAAATTAAAGTGCGGTAGTATTTAGTATACCTTGCTACGCACCCTTTTCGGTAGAGGCCAACTTCCGCGAATTGCTCTGCGAAGCAAAGTTTAATTTAAGTTCTATTTTAATTTATTTAAATTTATTTGATTGTTAAGTTCGACCAAAGTGTGGTCTGTTACGTTCTGTATCTCTCCCGAATTGGGAGGTTTGTATTTAATAGTGATTGAATAAAAGAGGATTTCAAATCCCTTCACGTGCAGTTATTCTCCAGCCCAGCAGTTACATCAGAACATAGCGTACCTTCCGCTCCCTGTTCCAGTTCAGGACTTAGAACGTAAGGATAAGAACCCTTTACAGAATTTACCATGTTCTCAAAGAATACACACAGAATGCTAAGTCCTGATAGTGGCGCCCGCACAGAAAGAAGAGGATGGCCTCAACAACAAGAAGACGAACCTGAGACACCTGCTGTACCTGTCCAGAATCCTGAGATAGCACCTCCTGGCATAGAAGGATTCGGCTACATCGTACAAACCATGCGAGCAGCCATGAAGCCAGCGGCAAGTTTTGACGGCAAGACAGCCGTAATCAATTTCCTGGAAAAGCTAGACTCCCACTTCATGCTATATCCAGTCCACGAATTTCAGAAAGTCGCTCTTGCTACCAGCGCTTTGAAGGGCCAAGCGCTAAGTTGGTTCAAGTGCATCGGAAAGAATCTCTTGGGGGAACCAGGAAGCCCCACATACACGTATGAAAATTTCAAGAATTCTCTAGTGAAAGCATTTCCCGTGGTGCGAGATCGAGCCAGATTGGAAGCTGAACTGTTTAGCCGATACCAAGAAAGAATAGAAGATTTGTCTAATTTTATTTTGAGGAAAATTCAAGTTTTCAAGCTTTTGTATGGAAGTCGCCCGGATCCTGAAATTATTCAAGTTATACTTCCTAGGCTACTGCCCCAAGTTCAAGATTTCATCGAACTAAGAAATCCAACAACATTAGACAGATTATTTGAGCTCGCGGTACAATTTGAAAGCCGAAGAACAGCCGACAACGAACGACGACGCCAATTTGAGCGAAGAAGTCAGTGGAGTTCGCCAAGACCGCAGCAAAAGCAAAATCAAAGTTACGGGAATAAGGCGAAGCAATGGCCGAAGAAAGATGTGTCTCCTAAAGCGAGCGGCGAACGAAGGGAATTTAATAGAAGAACAAGCAAAGATTCCGAGGGCAACCAGAAGAAAAAGAATTTAAACTAAGAGGGATTTCTTCGAGGAAGGTGAAGAAGTCCGAAGCAGCGCAAAACCCTTCCAAAATCAATTTAAACACCGTGGTCGTTAAGAATTTGAGTTTGCCGAAGATTGAAGTTCTAATCAACAACATACCGGCGACAGCCCTCTTGGATACAGGAGCCCAAAGCAGCTTCGTATCGGAAAGATTCTTTAAGAAGCACTTTCGACGTTACAGAATTTTTAGTGCAAGAGACACGGATGTCATAGCGGCCCAAGGAGAAAAATGTAGCTGTTTAGGAAAAGTACCATTGTTCGTGCGTATCAACAACGAACAGGTAAGAATCCTGTTTTATATTGTGCGTAACCTGCAGACTTGTATTATTCTAGGTGTGGACTTTTTTAGTTTGGCAGAAGCAAAAATTGATTTCAAGGGGGGAGAACTAACATTAAATATGAAGCCAATTGAAGCGAAGAATGATAAGCCCCCGCAGCTGGACTTGGAACATTTACAAGCAGAGGAAAAAGAGAAAATCCAAGGTCTGGTAAGTCACTTTGCGAATTTATTTAGTGATGTACCAGGCTTTACGCAGGTGGTGAACCACGACATTGACACGGGGGACGCTCAGCCAGTTAGGCAAAAGCCATATAGATATGATAGGACAAAAGAGGAAATAATTGAACATCATATTAAAGAGATGTTAAAGAATAAAATCATCACGCCAATTTCTAGCAGTTATGCTAGCCCCGTTGTCCTGTGTAAGAAAAATAATGATTACCCGATTACGCACCCGAAGCGGTGGCGTTTTGCTATAGATTATCGCAAGTTAAATTCAGTTACAAAATATCCTGTATATCCGTTGCCGATAATTGAAGAAATTATTCGAAATATTTCGTCTACAAAATACATGACTACATTAGATCTCACGAGTGGCTATTTTCAGATTGGGGTAAAACCCGAGGACGTACACAAAACCGCGTTCATAACGAAATCTGGTACGTACGCATTTCTTAGAATGCCGTTCGGATTATCCGGCGCGCCGGCAACGTTCCAAAGATGTATGGACATCGTCTTAAGACCAGTCCTTGGTAAAAGCACTTTCATATATTTAGACGATATTATAATTACGAGTAGTACTCTAGAACAACACTTACAAGATTTAAGAAAAGTATTTTCATTGTTAAACGAAGCTGGTTTAAAGATAAATGCGTCTAAATGTAAATTTGCCGCAAAAGAGTTACGTTATTTAGGATTTAAAATTTCCCAAAAGGGAATCGAAACGGATCAGTCAAAAATAGTAGCCATTAGAAATTATCCTGTTCCTAAAACAGCGAAGAAATTATCGTCGTTTCTCGGGATGTGTTCATATTACCGGGCTTTCATTAAAGACTTTGCAAAAATAGCTGAGCCACTGCTAAAGTTGAAAAGAAAAAAAGCTAGGTTTTCGTGGTCAGCAGAAGCCAACTTGGCGTTTCAAAAATTGAAAGACGCATTGACTCAAGCTCCCGTCTTAAAATTTCCAGAAGGGGATAAGGGATTAGAGATTTCAGCGGACGCTTCAGATTTCGCGATTGGTGCAGTGCTTTCCCAAAATGGTCAGCCCGTGGCTTTTTTCAGCCGAACATTAAATGAAACCCAAAGAAACTATTCCGCAACAGAGAGAGAAACTCTCGCAGTGTTAGCATCAGTACAGAAATTTCGTGTGTTCTTTGGAAGTTCTCCAGTAACTGTATATACCGACCACGCGGCGGTCACTAGACTCTATTCTGGAAAAAATTTATCACCCAGATTAATAAGGTGGGCTCTCAAATTACAGGAATATAACCTAATAATTAAACATACGCCGGGAAAAGAAAATGTTGTGGCAGATGCTTTAAGCAGAATTAACTTAGATGAAAATGGAAGTGTAATTAAGATAGCCATGTTAACATCCAAAGTATTAGATTCTCGTGAAACAGTAATAGCCGAACTCAAAAAAGATCCGGAGTTCAAAAATATATACAATTATTTGGCCGACCCTGAGAATTTCAATCATCCGGATATTGTGCCGATAAGAAATAGGGCCGAAAATTACGAATTAATTGACGGACTGTTATTCTATACGAAAGCTACTAATGAGAATCATGAATATAGACCGGTTATCCCAGCTAGCATGAGGTTGAATGTATTAGAAGAGTTGCATGATTGTGCCATTTCGGCTCATTTAGGTATAAGAAAAACTGTTCAGAGAGTTCGCGAGGCAGTTTTCTTTCCAGAACTGCAAAAGTTTACTAGGGCGTATGTCCAGTCGTGCCCAACATGTCAATTAAATAATTATGTTAATTTCCGCCCGGCCGGGTTCCTAAATAGTATTAAATCAGAATTCCCAAATCAAATAATAGGCATCGATTTACTTGGACCTTACCCTCGAAGTAAAGTTAATAAAAGCCGATAACTTTTAGTTATAGTGGATCATTTTAGCAAATGGTTAGAGTTAATTCCGTTAAAACGCGCGTCTGCAAAAATTGTAGTAGATTCAATTCTAAATAAGTATATTTTAAAATACGGGGCGCCCCTAAAAGTTATTTCAGACAATGGTCCTCAGTTTGTTAGTAAAATGTTTGAGGAAATGTGTGCAAAACTGGGCATACGTCATCTAAAGATGGTCCCGTATCGTCCGCAGTCAAACATAGCGGAACGGGTGAATAGAAATGTAGTGAAAATAATTCGTAGTTATGTGAAAAACTATCACTCTACCTGGGATAGCCATATAAATGAATTTGCATTTGCACTTAGGACCGCCAAACACGATACTACACAAAAAACACCCGCTGAACTCTTCTTAGGAAGAAAGATCTTGACCCCCCTAGATAAACTGTTCTTTGTACAGGAAAGGGCAGAAGAATTTAAAATGAGTGATATACAAAAGTTAATACGGGAAGCGACGGAAAATATAGAAATGGCCCAAAGAAAACAGAAATTGTACTATGACCTAAAAAGAAGAGAGGTCAAGTACAATGTGGGAGATGAAGTGTTGAAGATTAAACACAACTTGTCAAATGCCCCAGAGGAAAAGGTGGGGAAATTTTTTCCGCGTTTTGAAGGCCCGTTCACAATTGAACAAATTACGGGGGCAGTGGTTATATTAAAAAGAAATGATGGTCAAACGCTCAAAGCGAATGTGGACCAAATAAAACCGTTCTATAATCGCAGCAAAATGGCTGTATTTAAAGATTCGTTTCAGGATCCGAGGCAATCGACTAGCCAGGAAGATATACGTCAGCAAAAACAGCAGGAACCAGCTACAACGGCATCGAAATGTCAGAAGAAGAAAGCTCCCCCCCAACAAAGAAATAAGAACCAAAAAGGTGGTTTCAAAAGAAAGTCTCACGATGCAGGTGAACAAATCTACGAACGGAATTACGAGCGCACCAAGAGAAGAAAGCAGAATGGGCAAGGGAAGCCCAATGTATCCAAAAGAACTGTGGAATCATCGGACAGGTGCCTGAGAAGCAAGAAACGTCGATTGCAGCCTGAGAATCAACTTCCCGAATACAGCAGGAACCAGGACAAGCAACGAGCAAGGGCCCAGGAGAGAAGGGCCCAGTCCACCAAACGTCCAGCGGAGCAACCTCCTCTACAAAGGAAATTGCCGAGGATACAACGACGGAATTTCAAAAGAAAAAGAGACGAGCAGGCTCCGAAAGAACAACGAAAAACGAGGAAACTGAACCAGGCCACAACTTACTCAAGTTTTAAAGATTGGGCCAAGAAAAGGATGGACGATCATAATAAGATAAGTACAATTTCGTATTCAAAAGTTTAGTTAATTTTTGAGTATACTGCAAGTTGCAGGGCTGATTTTACCTCAAGCGAGGTTGACTTTTACGCCAAGTGAGCGATAAGTCCTCATATGGAAAGTAAAATGTTTTGTTAAAAGAAATTGTAATTTTCAAAGATTTAAAATCACTTAATGTTTTGTAAATAGATTAATTCTGTAAAAGCAATGAATTGCTGAAAAGAATATGTTAACTAAATGATTTTGTATGACGCTTTGTCTAAAGACTTGTAAAATGTCTAGAATGAAAATTCGGAAAATTGAAAAACACGATTTAGTCTGTAGACTATTAATTCAATGTAATTTGATATTTCAAGAAAGTACCTTGAGAAAGGAATAGGAAGCACTTGCTGTAAGCTTAGAAATTTAACCTATATTTCTGTAAGCTTAGAAATTTAACCTCTATTTGCATTTCAGGATTGCTATGAAATTGTTAATGTGTTATGAAATGTAACAAATAATATTATGCTAGCAATGCACGTTAAGTGCAATATTAATGTGAATGTTGTGTGCAAACTGCGAATTTGTATGCATGAAAAGTTAAAGATTGACTATTTTAGAATGCAAGTGTTAATTAGGCTCTCCACCAAATACACTTAAAGTGTTAGACATAAAGCTAGTGAGAACCTTAGGATTAGCTGGTTATAGGGCGTTTTTTTCAGGTCTCGTATGTCAAGTTCTAACTAATGTTAGTCGATTGTAGGTGGAAGAGTTGAACACCCCCGAACACATAAAAACCCGCAATGGCGGTTTGCTTTACATCCAACACCGGTGAGAGAGCATACGGGGGAAGAATTTAATTGTGCTTGAATGATAATGTGTGTGTGCAAAATTACACAAAAAAAAAAAAATAAGGATTTGTACCACTTAGAATTATTCTGTTATTATGTCATACTAAAGTTGTTTTCCTTCCAGATTTTGCTGGAAGGAGTAAGACTGTTTGAAGAATAAGACTTGAAAAAAAAAATGTTGAAGATTGTTGTTCCAGAAAATTTCGTCTGTATTTTACACAAACATATATTGCCTTGTAAGAGTTGGCCTAAGTTTAGAACAGTGAAATTTTCGACTATTTAGAATTGCTAGTTTTCAACATGGTCCGTTTGGACCAAAGTAGTTTAACTATCGCAATTCTGGCGGGAAGTTTGTAAGGTTTTAGTTAAACTAACCAAGTTTATTTTAATTTAAATCTTTTCTATCTCCTCTCTGCTTCAACTTCCTGTCAGAAGAAGCGCGCGTTTTTAGCTTATGCTAATTTTTGAAGTTCAGCCAAGCACTATTTAAGACAGAGGTAGAAACCTCTCGGTGTGTGAGAGCTTTGCCTCAGATCACGGTCACGCTGCTCAACGTTCGCCTGACCAGCTAGCAGTTTAAATTTATAAGCCATAGTGCTTACTACGTGATTGCTTTGTAAAATAAATTAAAGTGCGGTAGTATTTAGTATACCTTGCTACGCACCCTTTTCGGTAGAGGCCAACTTCCGCGAATTGCTCTGCGAAGCAACGTTTAATTTAAGTTCTATTTTTATTCATTTAAATTTATTTGATTGTTAAGTTTGACCAAAGTGTGGTCTGTTACGTTCTGTATCTCTCCCGAAGTGGGAGGTTTGTTATTAATAGGGAATTAATAAAAGAGGATTTCAAATCCCTTCACGTGCAGTTATTCTCCAGCCCAGCAGTTACATCAGAACATAGCGTACCTTCCGCTCCCTGTTCCAGTTCAGGACTTAGAACGTAAGGATAAGAACCCTTTACAGAATTACCATGTTCTCAAAGAATACACACAGAATGCTAAGTCCTGACACTATAACCAGCCAATTTTCTTACTTTCAACAAAACGTTTATTCCATGCCACAATTCTGAGAAATTTCAACACATTACTGAATTTTCTTATATCTAATACCTAATCGTCTCTTTTCACAATAATGTCATGAACAGATATCTTGCTACTGCATTCTAGTTATTCATCGTTTCCAGTGTCAAAATTATGTTGAACTGGCCAATTTATGCGCTGGTTTTGTAACCGTTCCGGTCCAGATCATCAAAATAAATAAGTCTTCAGAGAACTTACGCTTAAACGTCTGGTTAGTAAATCTGTGCGATTTCTTTTATCGTTACAATATTTGAAATCATTGGAATTGTCAAGGCTTGAATTTCTGCAACCCTGTTAGAGAAAAGAGGTTTCCATTTGCTAGAAGATCCCTTGATCCGGTGTAATACAATTTGCGAATCTGTCCAGAAGTTCTCTTGGCAAATATGATTAAATAATTTAATTAGATGTTTTCCAATTCTAGCTGCCGTAACTGCTGACAACAATTCTTTTTTTATCTTATTTGATTATGTCAAAGCATTCAAGAGTTATCTGCCTAAGGGAAGAGATGCCTTCGTGGAGGACTTTTTAAGGGAAATTGGCTCCTGTACACGTTACACATGAAAAAAATCACGAAAACAGCCACGCAGGCAGCCCATTCGCGAGATTCAAAATTCGGACCGAACTACCAGTGTTCAGCGACTTTACCGCTCGGCCGCTGGAGGACATCCAACTATGCTGGAGATGTTATACCATATGCTGCAGAGAAAAAAGTAATTTTAAGCCTAAATATGCTCGCTGATGAAACATAGAGCAATGTAGCTGCCTTGACTACGGTTGTGGATCTTAATGTTGAAGGTAAAGTGGTACCTACAGAACTAATTGTTTTGCCTGAAGGAAACAGAACATTGTTAGGCACGAACTTTCTTCAGTCTGCTGGGATTGTCTTAGATATCCTCAACGGTACTTGGCATTTCTGTGAAAATCCTCACTTCCAATACGCTTTCTACAAGGTTATTTGTATTCAGTTAAAGTTTTCGAAACATTCTCTTCAGTAAGACTTCGAAGCACGAAGGCAAAGATCTAATTACAGAATAACGTACTCAACTAAATCTTTTACTGCAAGAATTCAAAGAGTTCGAGCCAGGGGGAGACCCAACCCCATATCATCGTATTAATACTGAAAATAGTCCACCGATTGCAGAACCTTCTTACGCAATGAATCCTGCAAAAAGAGAAATGTTGAAAAAAGAATTAGATTCTCTGCTGACTAATGGTATATTCGAAGAATGTGAATCTCCATATGCCAATCCTGTTGTTTTGGTATCTAAACCGAATTGGTAGCATGAGACTTTGCATCGACTATTGCAAACTAATGCCACTACTATTGCAGACACGAACCCTTTATCACGCATGGACGATCTTCTCATAGAAGTCAACGGCCTATTTGTCAACCATTAATCTTAAATCAGGGTATCATCAGGTCAAAATACATGAAGCTGATCAAGATAAAACAGTTTTCATTTGCACATGCCTTTCGGATTACGAAATGCGCCCGCAACTTTTCAACGCATGATTGATAAATTTCACGCAGGCCTAAAGGATGTGTTTGCTTTGTCGTATTTAGATGATGTCATTATTTTATCAAGGACTTTTGATCAACATGTAAGAGACATACGAACTGTTTTCGAGAAACTTTCTTTGTTTAAACTCCAGGCTAAAGAGACAAATATCATTCTGCATGTGACCGAGTTAAATATTTAGGTCCTTGGATAACCACGACCCTGGAAAGGACCCTCAAAGTGGACCCTGAAAAGGTATCCTCTGTTCAGAGAATCCCCATACCAACCAATGTAAAAGAAGTTCAGTCCTGCAAACTTGCTCATGGTTCAGAAGATATGTTCCAAACTTTGCGACCATTGCAAGACCACTTAGTAATCTTACCAAAAAAGTTGTACAATGTTTTTGGGGTCCTGAACAGCAAGAAGCTTTTGAAGAATTGAAGGAAAGATTAATAACACTGTGTTAAAACGACCAGATGGATGGAAGCCATTTCGTATCCGCACAAATGCTAGCAGTTACGCTCTAGGAGCAGTTCTTATTCAAGAAGGCACAGAAGAGCATGTTATTGAGTATGCCAGTCGTTTGCTCACACCAGCAGAACGGAATTACTCCACTACTGAACTTGAGGTACTTGCAGTAAATTGGGCTCTGGAGAAATTTCAAGGTTATGTCAAAAACCAAGAAATAATTATAACATCTTACCCTCAGCCGTTAAAATGGCTTATGAGTATCAAATCACCATCAGGTCGTTTGGCAAGATAGGCTCTTCAGATTCAGTCCTATAATCCGAAAATTGAGTATACGCCTGGTAAAGCTAATGTACTTGCAGACATGTTGTCTAGACCCTCGAATGTAAATGAAGATGTCCCTTGTGACTTATTTGTGATATCAGCCGATTTTTCGGTAAGAAAGTCCAAAGAAATTCGAGAACAGTTGAAGGACGAAACACTAAAAACAAATAATTGGCTGCTTCGAAAGCACTTCAATAGATTAAAACTTCGGAAACTAGACTAGCAGAGGTTATCTTATGAATCAGGGTGTTCTGTATCGTTACTCACCAGAAGCAGAAACAGAACAAGCCCAACTCATGGTCCTTATCGAGGAAACAGAAAGAGCACCATGACACAAGCACACCATGCACAAGAGCACCATGACTCTCCAACGGCTGGGCACTATGGGGCTGAAGGAACTTAACAATAAAGTTGCCTCTAGGTTCTATTTTCCAGGGATGCGCAAATACATCGCTGAATATATTAAGAATTGTTCGGAATGTAACCGTTACAAACCGACTAATCAGAAAACCCAGGTGGTCTTCTTAGAACTCCAGTTTACGCCAAAAGGTCAGAAACTTTAGCTGTTGATTTTTTTACTTCTTCTAGAGTCCCCATCTGGTAAGAAATGGATTTTTATCGTAGAAGATACCAGAACAAAATGGGTAAAACTTAAAGAAGCAACAGCTGTCAACTGCGCCAAAACGTTAGTCGAAGAAGTTTTTCTACGTTATGGACTTCCACGACGATTGACAAGTGATAACCGGCCAGAGTTCATAAGTGTTGTTATGCAACAAATTTGCAAGTTTCTCGAAATTAAACAAGACCTTATTCCTGCGTAACATCCTCAAGCAAATCATTGGAACGTAAGAATAGGGATCTAAAACCTCGACTTACCATACTGGTCGAAGATGAACACGATTCCTGGGAAGAAAAATTGCCGTTGATTCGATTTTTTCATGAACACTACCAAGTGTGAAACCACTAATCACACAGCAGCTTTCTTGCAGTTTGACCGAGAATTAAGAACAATAGATGGTGCTACCCACGATCTAAGAGCATTAATTGACAATGATAACTTCGTGGCTGAGATAGCCCCATATCTCAAATAATTTGCCCGTTTAACTGCAGAAATTAAAGACCACATCGAAAAGAAGCAACACAAGAAAAAAATATATTATGATAGTCGACGTCAAAAGGTTTCTTACGAACCAGGTGATAAAGTATGGGTGACGTTACATCCTGTTTGCAGATCACAAAATAGGAAGTGCCAAAAATTTATGCCTAGACGTGAAGGACCTTATTTAATGATAACCAATCGTTCACCCACTACGTATGATATTGCTGATCCTGCTAAGCCAGATGAAGTCCTTGGAACTTACCACAGCTCTACGTGCTTATGTACTGCCCGTTTCAAGAGATGGTGGGACTATGGCATCTCTTCGGAGACGAGGCAGACCAAAAAAAACAAATTTCTGGCTCTTCGCCGAGACGTCGTATGAGCCACAGAGGAAAACTGTAACCCCACGGCTCAATGAGCGACATCTAGCGGCCGCCGAAAGAAACACCGGCCCAATAAAGACTATAAAGACTATAGCCTTCAGTCTCGGTGCATTGAAATTACGAACTAAGTATGGTGTTGCCCGAGATTTACTTTGTAATTGAAATGTATAATTCTAACGTCTTTAAATATAACGTTTTATTTTTTCTTTTAATTGTGTTTTCTTAATTAAAGTTAATTAAAAAGCCCAGGTGAGTCTTTTGTTTATGATAGTTTGGTTATAATTTATATTTGTTCGTAAAAATGACAGTGCTACTCTCATATCGTCTTCTACATTTAACAGTTTCGATCTTTTATTCGTTTTTATGTTCGTTGATACCGAAAATCCGAATTCACACAAATAAAATGTAGAAAATAGTAAAAATATTTTGCAAGTTTTTCTGGCCATCGTGGGATAATCGCATCTAATGTTAATCCAAAATGAATTAATTGATCCTTCCGAATATTTTAAAATTAAATCTCGATTATTGGAAAGCGAAATTAGTTCTTCATTCAATTAATTCAAATACAGAAATATTCGTTATCATAAATGGATTACGAACTCAATCAATTTTTTTATATCTAAATTTGGGAAATAATGAATAGTTCTCGCCTCTAATTTTATGAATAATTTTATTAAAATCTTTTGGGACTGACTCAAACTTTTCGAAATTGCCTTCCTAATGTGTTTAATACAGTTTCTTTCGGCCCTTGCATAGTTGAATTGATGTTATTAAAAATAACGAAATTGTTTGGTAAGTAAGCTAGTCTCCCATCTGCACCAATCAGAACTTCTCAATTTAAATTATGTACTGAAATGCGCGAAAATGCTCCGAAATGCGCTCTCCTCGAGAGCACCAAAATCGGCTTGGATGAAACAATTGGCGCGCTTAGTAATGTTTTAAAAACCGAATTGCCCAATGTTCACGTGTACCGTATACTAGGATTAAACCCATTATAATTTCTACATACATTTCTAAAATTTGGCAGCACACGTACGTGCCGCGGCACGAATCGCTGCTATTAATAAATGAAAATTGTTTAAAAAATACGTGAACAACCTCTGTACTTATCTCCCTAACGGGTTGTGATTTATGACTAGCCATAAATTCTGACATTTGTTTATATGGTGGGGGAATTTATGGCTGTTTTCAAATATGTCACCAACATTTTTCAGATTGCTAGGGCATTTCCTTTGACACCATACACGACTTATGATAGTAACAACTTACCTATAATTTGAAATAAAACAAAATATTGTGTACCTCTGTCTAAGTTATAAATCCAATCAATCTTCTATGTAGAAAATATGTTAGGCTCGGAATTGATTCGTAATTGCCCAATTTTATTCGATTGGGGGTAAGGTCTCTGACATAGGGACCCCGCAGTTTAACCTCTTTCGTGTGTCTCCACTAACATTTGAGATAACAAAAGTTTCGATTTTAATTGAATACTGCGTACTACTATTTCTCGCTTTGATTTCAAATTCTAAGACTGTATTTATCTTCATCACGCGCTGCAATCCAAAAGAAAAAATGGATTTTCCATTCGGATCACTAGTTTTTCCGGATAGGGTTTGAAATTTTGTTTCGTATTCATCTCAATACATGCTCTCTGCCCAAAATAAGTTTTTTTTTTTTTCCTCTGTGCTTTCAACATTCGCTTTTTTAGAATATTAATTAATTTCGAGGCCTTTCAATCTTTATCTAATCCGCATTTTTTAATGATGTCTAGAACTATAACTTGCAGTTTTAATTTAATGTACATGGAACACAACAGATAACCTTTAAGTTTTTGAATTTATCCCTAAGCTGTTAAATTGAGAACTTCCGTTTGACAAGTTTCGAACAATTCTTTAAGCAGAGAGACATCTGTTGATTTCTTAAAAGATGTTATAAGGTATTTGTCCCGCCTTCTTCGCGTGCCTTCGTGGTGTAGTGGCCAGCACGCTCGACGCGTACTCGAGAGGTCTGTGGTTCGAGTTCCGGCGAGGGCCGTGCTAATTTTTCATCTCTCCTGCTTCCAAATAAATCCTGATGACTCTTTAATAATAATGTTAGATCCAGGAATTTATTCCTGATGACTCTTTAATAATAATGTTAGATCCAGGAATTTATTCCTGATGACTCTTTAATAATAATGTTAGATCCAGGAATTTATTTAAATGTGAATTAACGACCAAAGCTCTTTTTTTAACAAAATCTTTCTTTTAAGGTTTCTGTTGTTGCTTCGCAGTTTCTATTCGCCTGTTAATTCCTTTAATTGCAGTTAAGGCTACTTCAGTTAAATATGAGTGTATTAAGTAATTTTATCTATGTTAGATAAATCTTCATTACTGTGTATCAGGGATTCAAACCGAGTCCAGAATCTTTGCCAATCGGCAGAATCGCCATCGAATCTTCCTATTGTTAACGGGGGTAATTTAGCGAACTGGTTTTTCTAATTTTAACAAGCTGATAGGTTGTTTTTGTGTTCTTTGTGTATCTGGTTTGCATTTATTAATAGCAGCTTTCAACTTACATATGCAGTTAATCAATTTTTCATGATACTCATCGCAATAATTTCGTCTTCGATTTCTTTAACATCCGTAATTTGACTTTGAATTTCAGAATCTTTTTCTTTTAACAGTTTAAATTTCAAATTTATCTGTTCTGAAAGTTCTCCCAACTCTTCATCTCCTGTTTAATTTTCTAAAATTTTAGTTTCGGTTTTAGAAATTAATCTTGTTGTAAGAGATCGAAGAGTGGTTCGTTTAGCCTTCGCTATTTCCATTTCGAAATTAATTTCTAATTTAACTAAATTTCTTTTCCAGTTTTAATTACTTAAGAAGAGGCGTTAGAAGTAATTTGTAATATAAAGGTTACGAAGTCTTAGTCTTTGGTAGCATCCAATGTGGAAAACTTCAAAGACCTTAAGTGAATTGCTGTGTTTTGTAAAGTACTCCAGAAACTGAGAAAGGCTGTAAAGGACCCTTTTACTTATCTCAAATAAAAGGTAACAGAAGGCATCCTTCGTGCTTACAGAATAGCTAGCATTTATGGCTTTAATCTAAGTAATGAATTTTACTTAACTAAGTAAACGCGAGTTAGCCCAACGGCTACACAGGTAGAGAAACTCGCAAGTTGGCTCTGACCTGAAGACGGCGTGGCAAACCTAATAGCGCGAATAACGCAACGCCGAAGAATACAGCTTTCAAAAGAATCAAATAAGTAACGTGGCCTTCAGCAGAGGAAACACGCTTTGATTCTACCCTCTGCAACTTTATGTCCAAGCTTGGGAGCGCAGCACCCCCGGTTAGAAAAATTTTGCTAGTGATACTGTCGACGAAAGTAATGATTCAGTACGGCGAGAGATCTTAATAAATGAGTGTGTGTTTACCTTACTGCTGAGTCAATGTTTTATTATACAGTCCACTGTATGATTCTTAACCATATTATTTATGAAAATAAGAACCAGCGTTCATGTTGGCCTTAAGCCGGAGATTATTATGAATGAGAAACTTCTTCAGAATTTATGTGGACTATAAGGGTGTGGCTATTTCTGGTTTCGAAAGAAGAATATTCAACGGTCAAGTAGGTGGTAATTTACTATTTGAATTATTTGGAACTTAATTTGAGCTTATACCTAATAGCACTATTGTGAACTTTGTTGTATTTCTTTGAAATCTGAGTTGTGTCAGAACAAAAAACGTTTAAAGGTGCAATTAAAGAGGGTGTTTGAAATAGGAGTTGAGCTAACAGATAAAATAACAGTTTTAGAATTAAACTCAGCCATCAAAAACAGTGATCCGTATAAATCTGATCCAGATTATGTAATGAAATTGCAAACATGATCATTGAGAGGAGAAAATATGAGAAATCTAAACAGAGCTTGAGAAAATTAAGTTGGAACGTTCTAAAGCTGAGCTAGAGTTGGTTAAAATACGCGCTGAAATGAAATCCAATATTCCTAAAATCAAAAATAACAATGAATCGTTAGACACACTTATAAAAAACGTTCGTACTTTTAAGTATGAAAATACCTACAATACCAAAAGGTTGGGTTTTTCTTTTCCTCTTTAGAGAAAGCATTTGTTTCTAAGGAAATGTCGGAAAAATAGAAAGCGGAAATTTTGTTGAATTTGTTAGGTGATAAGGCATCTAATATCGCTTATATAAAGGAGAAAGATTTAATTAATTACACAAAAGTAAAAGAAATAGTATTACGAAAATTTCAACCAACACTGTATTCATGTTTAGAGCAATTTAGAAAAGCAGCTAGACTACAAAATGAAACTCATGTTCAGTTTGCTTCGCGTTTAACTACTAGTTGGAACTATTATTGAAAATTAAGAGATGTAAAGGATTTTGAATCATTAAATCAACTTATAATATCTGACAAAATGTATCACACTCTTGATAAAGAAATAGCAATTCATATTAGTGTGAGACAAGGAGACAAGTGGCGCAATTAAAAGTGAGTTAAATACGCTTCAGAGTTCAAGGCCATCGACAACCCCGGTGTGTGGAGATCCTAAATTTCCTAATGTACACGCGCAAGAGTTCGTGCAAGGCTTAACATTCATGAGTAATCATTCCAATGAAAAGAAAAATAAAGTGTTATGAGTACGGCGATATCTATTTTGATAGATGAAAAAAGGAAATGAATATAAATTGTGATGCCTTCTGGACTGGGAAGTGAATCTTGCCTATTAAGTAAACATAACCTAGATATCATGCAATTAAAAAAAAGAAAAGGTAGATATACCGTCTTTTTCTGAAAATAAGACATCCTCCGAAAATAAGCCCTATCGTAATTTTCGGAACTTTTTGTAAAATAAGACATCCTCCGAAAATAAGCCCTATCGTAATTTTCGGAACTTTTTGTAAAATAAGACATCACCCGAAAATAATCCCTAGTTAAAATAATGTGACAAAGAGAATTCGTTAAAAAAATGCTGATGATTTATTAAGTATTTAAGTTTATTAAGTATTTAGCTTTCCTAATACTCGTATTTCAGAGAAATGTTTGAAACAAAA
>KK117751.1:63143-163094 GCA_000611955.2 Stegodyphus mimosarum | reverse complement strand
TGATAAGTAGCCAAATTTAGAACCGTTTAATAAAAGAATTCGCATCCCCCAAAAGGAAAAGTTATTTAAGAGCTCTTCATTAGAAAAAAGAAACAATTTCTAAATGCCTATGTTTCATTTCTTGCCTAGAAACTCGAGATGGAGTGTCGCACCATTTATATTAGAAGTAGGAACAAATTCAAACAATAACCATATTTGTCAGTGAATCACTAAAAATAGTCCTCGAAAATGCTAATTTGCACTTGAAAAGGCAGTCGTAAAAATGAACCGAAATTTTTAGATGATTAAAATTAAGGACCTTCTACTGATTTTGGACGAAATTAAGGACTTTTAAGGACCGTACGAACCCTGTCACCAATAGGCTGTATTATATCTCTGCAGTTGCCTTCTTAACCCTAAAGCCGTTCATTGCAACAGGCTAGCCCCTTATTATGGCCATAGTACGCAATCCTCATAGTGTATATGACGTAAATAGTATACTAAGACCATGGCCCTATTTGTTTCCAATTTTTTTTTAATTTATGCACTCATTTATTGGTTTAGCATTCGTTTCATGTCATTTATTGGAACTATTGCATGGATTTGCTTTAGTTGTAAGTATGGCTTTCTATCTAGCGATTGTACTGAACAAGCCGTGCAGTCCTTGGAAAGGGGACAATGTTACGAATTTTGTACACAGATAGATAGATGATTTTAGAGCAATTGAGTTTTTTTTAAATAATGTTAACATGAAAATTTAGAAGAGCAAGTGTATTTAACATTGAGTAAATGCCCATCTCCTCTAAATTGCCGAGATATCACGAAGCTGGCAACGGTTTTGGTAATTGAATTTTTGTCTCCAAATAAGGCGACGAAAGGTCACCAAACTTTGCGTCATTCTGGTTCAGTCCCTTTATCACCGTAACAGGTATTGTAATTGAATAAATGTAATTGATCACTGTATTAGCAGTAACCTTAATTCGGCCCTCATATGCCTTCCAGTAATTTCAAGAAAAAGTACTAGAAATATCTCAGCGGTCGGGTGAAAACTGTACTAAGATGATAGAGAGCATCTGCTCTCGGCAGTTGTTAGTTCACAGCAACCTCAGATTATCAAAAGCTTCACCTTTTAGAAGTGCTTTGCTTGTTCAATGTTCTTAGTACTTTGAAGTGTAACTACTTATTATACTCTGTCTTATGCGAGTACCTTTGTGGAAAATTCCAGAACTCTGAAGTGTTTCTTTAGATAAAATAAATTTTATCAGACTCTCATCGGACCTGTGTGCATTCAGTGTATTTAGAATAGAAGAACAGATATTTAATATGTACATTTTCTTGGTTTTTTTTTTCCCTCAGCATTTTTCAGACTTTTCACAATTTGACACGGGTTTGGGAACTCAGCAATGTTAAATTTTAAGAAATTAACTTTTGTGTCCTAATATTATTGGTTCTAAATTTATTAATAAATTGACTTTATAATGACTTTTACAATTGTATACTTGTTAATAACTTGATACCAAATAGAAAGAGAAATACGCCAATGTAAAACTTAAAATCAGGCAAAACAGTAGCCTTAATTTGTTACAGATTTTATGAAAATTCTGTAGATTTCGAAGGCAATCCAACACATGATACCTCTTCTTCAGAAGCCCCTCCCCCCCCAAAAAAAAGAGTGAGAAGAAAAAGTGGGGAAAAGCAATGACCGTAACTGTTGTTCGTCCCTTCTTTTGCAGTATTTTTTTACTTCTGAAGAAGAGCGATATGAGCCTGATTACTCTCGAAATTGAGTTTTATTTAAAATCTGCGGCAAAATAAGGCTGCTGTTTAGTTTGCAAAATAACCAATCAAGATGACTTACATTTTCACTGGAATGAAAAAAAAAGTATAAACTTAACTATCCAAACCAAGATGCAAGTATTTGCATAAGATCATCTAAAGGCATGCCAACTACTTTGAAGGGCATTTTATCATATATTTCAGCAACTTAACTCCAGTAATTAGCAACTCAAAAAAGTTTTCAACACTACCCAACATTGAAAATGCAAATTTCAGGGTAGACGCACGTCACCGAGTTATGCGAATGATGCGATACGTGCAGCTTTCCAACGCACATTGACAAAAGTAAGGGAGGGAATTTCCAGAATGTTAAAATTTTCGTGTCATTTCTGATAGGGAAATTATCGTAAAAAATTTGTTCTTCTCAGAGGATGCGTGTAAGAGCACAGAATGCCAGGCTGTCGTCAATGTAGGCAGTTCCAGAAGACTGACGATTTAACGAGGGACATGGTGATCAGAGTCCGAAGGACAGGTCAGCCCATATGACAAACTTCCTCAGCTGATCACAACTATACGCATCCACAGTGCATCAGCTGTGGCAAGTTCGAGGGGTACTAGTGCAGCCAGAGCGTGAATGGGTCGATGCCACACGAATGGATCGACGCATCTGCTAACAAGCGGTGGCGCAACCAAAAGCCACTTCTACTTCCATTCTGCAGCATGTCCAAGACCCCCTGGATGCTCCAATATCAACCAGAACCATCTGCCATAGATTGGTGGCCTGCACTCGCGGCATCCGTTAAGACTACCACTGACCCCACATCATTGATGCCAATGTCTGCAATGGTTCCGAACTCGAGCGATGTGGATGGTAGAATGGCACAGGGTCGTGTTCTCAGATGTGTCACGCTTCTGTTTCTCCAATTATAGTCACCTTTTTTTTAACGAGTATAGCATCAGGTCCGATCCGGCAGCAATTGTGGAATGCCCCACTGTGTGACAACATGGCATCGTGGTTTGGGATGCAATTGCAGGTACTATGACGGCCCAACAATACATGGATGATGTGCTGCAGTCGGTAACACGTCCCTACCTTCAGGAAGTGCCGAAATGTCCTTTATCAGCAGGATAACACCTGACCACACACTTCTCGCATCAATCACATTCTCTGCAAGATGGACAGCACCTTCCCTGGCCACAGTTTCTCCTGATCTCTCACCAATCGAACATATTTGGTATGTGATTAGACGACATTTGCATACCCTACCATTGCCGCATTGCCATTCCTCAGGACACCATCCATAGCTCATTGAATCTTTACCTAGATGATGTTGCTTCGTGTATCGCTGTCCAAGGTGGTCTCACAACCTACTGTGCTAACGCTGTTCTTGCTCTGTTTTAAGTATATCATTTCAAAATAAAGATCACTTACTGTTCATTGCTGTCTCTGTTTGCCGAGTTTTATTACTTTCTAGCCACTCCTTCTTGGTGTTGCATTTTCAATGTCGGGTAGTGTATTATGTTGAGACGTTTGGAAGAACCTGTATTGTGAAAAGCTGTCGACGATGAAACATGGCAGACAATTACAGAAGAGACAAAATGTTTCAAATATCTCTTTCTGAAAACAACAAACACTAAAAACAGGTTTCGTGCACATTTCTACATATGGAAATTAAGTACTTTTAAGGACCATAAATGACAAAAATTAAGGACCCATCAACAAATAGGAACTGAATAAATTCAATTAAAGATACTAGCTATACTCGAACTTCACTTTTGTGATACCATCCTATCTCGCTTTGTCACATACTTGCTCAGTTTAGAGGTTTAGTAAATAACAGGTAGATTTTATGTCAAACGGCATAGGTTAAAATGAGAAGTAAAATCAGCATGATTCGTTACAGAGGATTGGCTGTTGCCACCACTTCTGCTTGCCTAGAAAGAAACCTGCTGATCAGAAAAAACCTGATGTAGGCACAGTTAGTAAGTTTTGAAAGTTAGTTGTGCTGTATCTGTCTGATGCAGTTAGTGTCATAACTTACGAGTTATAATTCAGTTAATATAGTTTAAGGTTCCAATTAGCCACTAAAGCAACAAGAGGTGATAAGTTGTTTTGTATTATAAGTTTCACAAAATGCAAAGACTTCAGTTTTACATTAATTTTTAAATTTTTGTGCTATATCTTGTGATTGTGGGTAGATTAACCTTTTACACACCAATGTTCCATAAATGGAACATGGAATTTAAAATTTCATAAAAACACAATTTTATTAATATTGCTTTGTATAAATTATTACATGGAGAGTAAATATGGATTGATGTTTTAATAGCAATATAATTCTTCTAAAAGAAAAATTATCTTGATAAAAAAATTCATTATTCACCTTTTTTACTTCTTATCCAAGAGCAAAATTCAGAAATTCATATAAAATTAAAAATTCAACAAATGTTTTTAAAACTCATTGAGGATATTTAAAAAGGATCATTTTATGCATAAACAGTAAGTCATCGTAGAGAGATGATTATTATTTTTTACTACGAGGTAAGAAATATGGGTGTTCCAGAAAGGGAACATTGGTGTGTAAAGGTATATTTTTTAACATGATGAAATTACTTTGATTGCCGTGAATAGAGAGACGGAGAAAGATTTTCCAAATGTGAAAAGTTCCAGCAAGTGTGGAAAACAGATGTTTATGACTGTTAACCTGTTTTCGACTCCCGTATATCCCCCTTCCTCCCCTTTCACTCAATTCATAAAAGCAGCATGTTGAAGAAACATTGGAATATTTTTATACATTATCAGATGATGATGATGAGCGTATTGATATTTGTCAACTGCCTCCAGAAGAAACTGGATGTTTGACAGATGAGGAAGACGTAAATGAAGATATTTTTGAGCCTGTTCTGCCAGCGGATGTATGTGGAAAAATCAAAATTTCTAATAAAATAGATGATGATGAAATATCTCAAGAAATTTCATTCGATCCTCAAGAACCTTCATCTTCAAAGGGAAGGAAGAATTTGAAGCGAAAACTAAATGCGAAAGAGAAAACAATTGAACATTGGTGGGGGAAAAATTTAAATTTTAACAAAATTCTAAAAACTGGCAGCATTGAAAATATTTGCAAAGTGTTTCCTGAACTAGTTACTTTATCTCCAGTTGAGATTTTTCACAAGTTCCTAACTAGAGAATATTTGCTACATTTAACAAATATGACAAGTTTTTACGCAATGCAGAAAGGAGAAGTTTTAGCTGTAGATGAAAACGATATTGGACAGTTTTTAGTATTACTGTAGTTTAGCGGGTATCATCAAGTACCTGGCGAAGATTTATACTGGAGCACTCAAGAAGATTTATCTGTCCCAGTAGTTTCTTCTGTAATGCCAAGAAATAGATTTCGAAAACTGAAAAAATATTTTCATATTATAGATAATACCAAGTTGGCATTAGAAGATAAAACAGGGAAAATTTCTCCTTTTTATGAAGAACTGGAAAAAAACTTTCAACAATTCGGCATCTTCCACTCTAAATTGAGCATAGATGAATCGATGGTCCCCTTTTATGGTCATCATTCGGCTAAAATGTTCATCCGAGGTAAACCAATTCGGTTTGGTTATAAAATATGGATGTTGTGTTCTAATAATGGCTATCCATATGCAATGAAAATCTATAGCGGAAAAAGTTCAGTAACAGAAAACTCCCCCCTGGGATCTGGAGTTGTGTGGGAACTTTTATCAAGTGTTAAAAATCCAAGTAAGCACGAAATTTTTTTTTTTTGATAACTTTTTTTCATCCCATAAATTGTTCACGAATTTATCTGAAAAGAACTTTAAAGCAACTGGCACAATTCGGGATTTTCGGACTGGAAGATGCCCTCTCAAATCTCCAAAGGAAGCTTCAAAATGGCAAAGAGGAAATTTCGATTACCGAAGTGACGGACAAGTTTATATTTGCCGTTGGAAAGACAGTGCTGTTGTAAGTATAGCATCCAATTATTCAGCGCATGAACCTGTCAGTAAAGCTAAGATATTCTGCCGAGCCAAAAAAAAGAAAATTGATATTCCTCAGCCGTATCTTATAAAAATGTACAATGAAGGAATGGGAGGAGTCGATTTGCTAGATAGACTTCTTGCATCATATCGACCTATGTTTAGAAGCAAAAAATGGTACTGGAATCTATTTAGCAATGCACTAAATATGACTGTTGTTGCCGGGTGGATTCTACATTCACATTTGCACAAAGGTACAGAAGTAGAACTGTCACATCTCTTCAGGAGAGAAGTAACTTTATGTCTGCTTCGCATGAAACCAAAAGTCCATTCAGTTCCTGGACCTCGTGCACATAACTTTGAATCTTTGAGAAAAACAGATTCCCATTACCTTGTGCCATCAACACAAGGACGTTGCGCTGTATGCCAGAACACTAAAAACAAATGTTCTGAGTGCGAGAAAAGACTGCATCAGAAATGCTTTCCTAATTATCCTGGACAGTAGAAAAAAGACTCAGAACATAAAAACAATTATTATTTTTTGTCTTTATTTCTTGTTTAAAAAATGTTGGTAAGTTTCTATTTTTACTTGTATTATTTAACTTTTTATTCACGTAAAATTCTTTTATAAATTCTTGCTTATCAACTATGTAATTTTTGTTTTAATTTATTACGAAAGCTTTTTCTGTGGAAGCTTCATATCTTCTCCTGAGAAATTTTGGTGGAGTAGCTTTGCGGTTATAAAGGTGTAAGCTTCCTATTTTTCTGCTTAATCTATGTTACTTCCGAATAACGTTGACGAATTCACTTGATAATGCTGAAAAAGTGCAGACAAAAATGAAGCTTCGAATTAGAATGTTGATAATCATCTTTTCCAAAAATCATGTAAAAAAAGTGTTTCCCGCCAATGTTCAATTTATGAAACATGCTATAAATCATTAAAAAAAATTTTTTATAATTTTTATATTTGGGTTTTGAATTGATTTTTCGCAACAAAACGTTTATTTTACTTTCGCATCATAGTTTGGCATGTAAAAGGTTAATGAAATTCAATAAATCCCTTTAATATGCAGATAACTTTTAAGGGTGACCAGTTAATTATAAATAATTAAATTAGCTAGTTAGATATCCTTAGTCATTACAGATTTACATAACCACTATTAAATTTATTTTTTAAAAATATTTCTTAAAAAAGCACACTTAAAATCACAATCAATTAATTAACATGTCACAGTTTAAAATACATGTAATTTATGACATTAACTCTTAAATGATATTAACTACACATTAAAAATTTTGTAGCAACAATACTTGCGCATCTTTTTAATTTGAAACTTTTCCAGGCATTCTGTCTAATTTATATCAATTTCCTTCTTTTTAAACAATTTTCTAACAATAAGAAATGTGTTTCAATAAGCAAACCAATATTTCCACTATTTTCTGCTTGTTTCATCTGCTAACTTGTCAATGCCTCGACTATGTACCTAAAAGGTTTTACTTCATCTGATAAAAATTAAATAGTCCCAAACCCCTGATAGACGTGAAACAAATTATTGCTATGCCTGAAAGTAACTACAAAGTCAGATAAAGGTTTAAATAAACTTATTATTTAAAAACACCTTAGAAAAAATGTAACATTAATTTTATACAGAAAACTGATGCATGTTGAGACAATTACAAAAAAAAAAAAAAACTTACCATTTAAAAAAAAAATTAAAACGAAAGCATTTTTAATGAATTACACAACTAGTTTGCTTTTTCTAAGAATTGTGCTAAGGTTCAATTTAAGCATTTATTACCTTGCTTATTTTTCAGATTCAAAATGCTGCATAATAAGTCGCCAAAATGGAAAGTAATGCTACTTTATAATATGAGCCCGAAAAATAAAAATGCTTCATTTTCATGTTACTTCTTGAATACAGTTTCAATATATAAGCATTATTTTAATGAAATTGATCAATGTTATAATGCTTTAAAAAAATATCCTCGGAAAATTCCCAAATTCAAAGTTTTCTATAGAAACTGATCTTAAAATCACCAAAATGTTGATAACTCACCAAATTTGGAATGGTTTAATAAAGAATTCACAATCCCAAAAGCAATAAATTGTTTAAGAGCTTTTCATTAGGAAAAATGAAAGAATTTCGAAATGTTTATGTTTCACCCTCTGCTCATAAACGTAAGTATTCCACCATTTACAATAGAAATAGGAACAAATTATAATCCATGAACCTATTCACCCAATCAAAAGATAACTATATTTGTCAATGAATCGCTAAAAATACTTGCCCAAAATGCTAATTCACATTCAAAATGGCAGTGATAAAAACAGACAGAAATTTCAAATGATTAAAATTAAGGACCTCCTGCCGTATTTGGTCGAAATTAAGGACTTAAGGACCAAAAATCAATTCCAAAAAACCTAAGGACTTTTAAGGACCGTACGAACCCTGTAAAACTGTTGTTGAAAAAATGCACAAGGTCCAAAAAGAAAAACAAATGCTTCTCAAAACTGTATTTTAACCACATAACAGGTAGGAAGCTGAGTTTAGAGCTTGTTTGCAACGGATTGTGAAAAAATGAACTGGATTATTTGATGGAAATGTAAATTTGGGCTACCTGCCTTTAGGATGGGATGCCTTTATGGAGAATTTGCTATGGATACTAGCCCAGTTTTCAAGTTACACATAAAGAACACAAAATTTTAGTATTTCTACAAAAAGAAATCAAAATTTAACTTGTGTAAAATAAACAGATGTTTTGTAAAAATAGCTATGTTAACACTTAACACATGAAAGATTTCACACATTTACAGTTGCACGAAACTAAACATCAATCATAGCTGCATAAAATTAGTTACCTCTTGATGCTATAACTGCGATAAGCTTATGTTATATTTGCTTGAAATTTCGTATGATGTTGATCATATCTACTTGTCCTTTAGGGTACCAAAAGATTTTTTAAGAAGAAATATCATATACAAAACTTACAATAAAGTGGTTCACAGTAGTTCTTGTTTTCAAAGTGTCATTTTTTTTTTATAACAGTGTTCTTGTGTTTCAGTTGACAATTAAAAAAGAAAAGGTATGTTTTCTCATATCTTTCTAAAGGAAACTGTTTGGCACATCTTACAATTCATTACATCTTTAAATCATCATTACCTCTAATTTATGCTTTCTAAATGCTACTTAAGAATAACAGCATTAATTTCCAGCAATATTTCATAAATTGAAGTCAATAGAAAGTATAAAATCATTTTTACTTCTATACCCTATATGTATTTTATTTATAAATAGAGATCCATATTGATTTCTGCTTTTTATTAACAAGATACTAAAAAGATTATAAATCTGATTTATTCTCACTCTGACATTTAACCATCGCTTCCAACTTCACTGTCGCTTTAAGAGTAATTTTCTTCCATTTTGCTCAGGCTTCTCCTTAACATTTTAACACATTTACACCTATCCTTAACTTTGCACTATCTGTTTTAAAAACCCTGACATTAAAAATAAATATAAACCAAACTTCGCATATTTTTTGGGGGGGGCTTAAACATTATGTGTTACATTAGCTAATATAATCTGACAATGTTGCCGTTGCAGAACTTTAAATATCTTTATTTTCCATGCAGCTTGACAAAAAGGCCAATTTTCAAAGTGTTGCTATTCAATATGGCATAAAATCTTAAACTTATCTTTCAAACTTTTTAACTACAGCTGCTTAACGAAAAGTAAAATTAAAAAATAAATCTAATTAACAATTTATATTTTATTTTTAAATATGTATAATTTTCAATTAATAATTATGAATTTGATGTTATGCAAATTTCCATCAATATAACCAATAAAATTGCTCAACTTATATTTTACATACTTTGATATGAATTCAGTTATAATGCCATCAATTTAACAATACCATCCTAAGTATAATGAAAAAAGCAAAGACTACAAAACTTTTTTTTTATAGAGAGGGTAAAATTGATACAGAATACAGCAAACTTCATTATCTTAAATGAAATACTGTGAAAAAAAGGAGAAGAGGCTTATGCAAATTATTCATGCAGTACATAATGATTTCCCAATGCAATTACAAAATAATCAAAATAATTCCCAATGCAGGCAAAAAATAAAATTTTTAGCAAGTAACCTAAATGATGAAAAATATGAAGTTTTAGATCAAAGAAAAAGTAAAAAATATTAACAATTTAATGAAAAGCAGGCAGTGGAAAAACTACAGTAACAAATTAATATCCTTTCTAAATACCAAAAGAATTTAACAAAAATTAAGTTTACTATGGCTGAGAAAATATTTATTGAAAAATACTGCTTAAAAATGCACTCTCATTTGGTCCCTGAATTCAAAATTGCAAACAACGGTTAACTGCTATCAATAAAAAGAATTTACAAAACTATTAAGTGCTAAAAAATGGTATAGAAGGAAACTCATTCTATACAGCTGTTTAGAGTGTAAACAGAAAAATCAGTAACCAAGTAAGAAACAATACACAGTGCATTTATAACACACACATTTGAAAATAGATTTCAAACATGCAGAAAAGTTATGAACAATTTCCAGCCTCTAACCAAAAAAGAAAGATGGCACTTCATTATTTTAAAAGCAACGTTCTCCAAAATCATAAAAGAATTTTCATCTTGTGAATTTTTTAAAGAACATTTTCCAAATCTTATTTTAGTTTCACTTAGCATTTTACACAAGAAATTGCATAAACCTACTTAGTCTAAATGTTACCAAAGTTGTACTACATTTCTGTGACTAAAAATGTGCATTATTAGTTAATGAACGAAGAATAAGAAAACGAATTAAAATTTAATTTTTCATTTTGTAAAAATAAATATACAAAGCATTTTTGCACATAAGCTGTTGTTACAGTTCAAACATTATTGAGGACAGTTTACACATAAGACAAAATTTAAGCCAAAATTATTACTTGTACAAAAACTAACATTTGGCAACAACATACATTATTTCAAAGAGCACCTTGATATTCACACATAAAAATGTTATCTGATCATAGCAAAGGTAACTAGTAGACAGAATTACAAAATTCTAAGAACTATGATCATGACTTCGAATGATTTTGCAAAACACTGTTCACAACAAGAAATACCTGTAAAGTAATATGCTCATTGAGCATACATTTTGTATAAAAGTTAATCTGCTTTAAAGATGAGCAATAAGACAGTTACATCCAAATATATGCTCAATACACTGATATTATCTCAAAAAGATGAGAGTCCATATGTGCACTTACTTCCCTGACACTTGCAGAAAAACATGTTTTGAACTCATCAACAATAACTCTTTGTATAAACAGAACTTGCACACAAGCTTAAATCATGTCCACTTAATTAAATTTATAAAACTGTAAACAGCATTATTATGCTTTTCCTTTAAGATAAATGGAAAGAATGCTGGCCTTCACTTATAGCAAGTTCTAGCTTTGTGCGCATTATTTCACGAGTAGAATAAGCTGGAAGCTTTAAATAATTAACACATGTCATCACAGATGGTAAGTAGCTGTCAGAATCGCTACCATCTGATGTTTTGCGAACAATTGTAAGAGGTGGGCACAAAGATTTTAGACCACCAACTGGCAATCGAGGAGATCCAGTAACAAATTTAAGAAACTGTCGTTGCTGCTGCACATTGTAACTACACAAAATTTCAAACAGAAACTTGATTGCTTGACTTTCCCTGTCGTATCCATGGTCTAAACGACAACATGCCATCAAGCTTTCCATATCCCACTGGTTTTTATCGGTACCACAAAACAAAAGTTCTAACTCATCTGGGTAAAATATTTTTAAGTGACTCAGAGGAAATACAGATTCAAATCCTTCTCTAAAAGCTTTCATTTGCAACTGCACTCCCTCATACAAGATCCAATGTTTCAAAAGTTTAAGATATTCCTCTAAATTATGAATGGAAACCATTGTTTCTTTACCACTCTTCTTCATTTCAATATGTGCATAACCAGGGAGCGTAAAATCCAAATTAAGATCATCTAAAGGACATCCATCATAAGTTAAAGATTCCAAAACAACTTTCTTATCAATTGCTGAGAGTGATTCATCATTTTCAATGTGTTTTTTCTTTACAACTATATACTCAAGTTTAGTAACAATATTTAACAAGTTTTCATCTACATATTTTAAATCAGAAACTGTTAAGTAACACTCCTCATTTAACATCCATTTATAAAATGCAAGACTAAGAGGAATGTCCAATAATCTAGAATCCATTAAAGCTTTTGCAAAAATATTTCCCAACAATTTAAATTTGCTGCATATTTTTGTAAGCAACTGTGTTTTGGTATTTCGAGGAAGAGGCACTGGATAGAGACCCAAAGGATTGTAGATGTAGTTAATACTGCTCTGATTTTCCATAACTTTCTCTCCACGCCACATATCAAGATCAGCTCTTTGTAATTCTTTTGAAATTAATGCATAGAATTCTAAAGTTGGTCCAAGACCAGTTCCTACTTCATTTTTGTACTGTATTTCCAACACTGCTTTTGAGTTTCCTAAATCTTTAAACAGGCTTTCTGCTTGCTTTAAAAGGCTATCTCTGGAAACAGTTTTCTTTCTTTTGTCAAGCTTCGGAGATATTCTTCCATTATTTTTAAAAGAAGGAAATGTATCAAACAAACGCTGCAAAGCTCGGTCTCGATCAAATGAATTCACATAAAATAACAAATGGCGTGTCTCAAAAGGAAAAAGAAAAGGAAATTTATAAGCTATTTGTGAAAGCCAAGATGGTACATTCCCAGTCATGATTGCAAATGGATCCTGGAGTTGCTGATTGACTTTGCCCGTTAATTTAGAGTTAATGAATACAGTATTTGAAACTGCAGGGCCCCATGAGCTCATCTGATATACAAAACCCCAATGGAAATTTAAATAATGTATTACTTTAAGCAAATACATAACATCTAAAGATGGATCTTGAGTTAGATCAGTTTTATGTAAATTTGAAATAAGAGATGAAGATGCAACTTCAGGCACAATACCATCATCCCAAAGAGGATCTTTTTCTACTTTTACAGCCGTTTCTCTTTCAGATGTTCCCTTTTTTGAATTACGAGAGCTTGATGTCTTCTTTTTATCACTTTTACTTCGAGTCGTAATTTTCATTTCATCAGCATTTTCCTCAGATTCTAATGGAACTGGCCTATACCAAATGGTATAAGTTCTGAGCCACATGTCTGAAGTACTCAGTACACTTTCAGAATCAAATTCTTGACCATCATTATTGATATTTTCAATATAACCATATTGTCGAATAGCACGATATATTGTCATATCATAGGGAAGCACATTATTTCCAATTAAGAATTGCAATTTAGGAGCTCTACGTTCTTCTTCTACCCGAACAACAATGCTACCCACCTCTTCATCTGAACTATCATCAAAACTAGGATCACTTAAATCATCATCTACTTCATCATAAACACTGTCCTTATCATTCTGCAACACAGCATAGCCTCGATTTTCTAAGTATCTATTAATATTGTAAATTAAAGCCAGAGGCTCGATCATTACTGGACCATTATGCCATTGTCGCAAATTTGAACAACTATGATGCCTTTGGAAGAGGCATTTAAACTGACCCATATTAAAGATTCTAAAACTATTTGTTCCTTGCTTTCCAGATAAAATATTATAAGGTTGATCAACAGGAAACTGTTCTAAATGACTCACACATGCATTTAACTCAGAAACCAAAGCAAATAAGGGTGAAGAATTTAAATGTTTTTCTTTAAAATCCGAATCAGATGAAAGTGGACTTCCAATAAAAACATGCAGAAAATACTTTAAATTATCTTCCTTAGCGTGCTTATTTACATCTGCATCAGTTGATGCTGTGAGATATTCAAACAGCTTATTTATCAATCCACTGTGAATAAGTTCAAATGAAGATATATCACTATCAGTTATTATACCACGAATTATTTCAAGTGCTCTTAGTGCTCCATAGTCAACAGCTGCCAATTCATTTGCAGCAGAAGTTAACTGATTTAGAACATTTATTGCAGGATCTAATGACAAAAGCTTTTCTACGCTGAAAAATTTTTCTTTAAAACTTTTAGCTTGTTCTTTAATCCAAGTACCAACTTTCTTTTTCAATTCAGAATTAAGTGGTAATGAAGACTTGTGAATTGTATGGGCTTCTTTACAACAAGAATCAAATTGTTTTGGAATCAAATCAGTTTTTTTCATGTAAGTCACTTTAGACGACTTACTACTGCTTGGTCCATCATCTCTAACTAATTTTTCTGAAGAAGCTGCAACTTCAGTTCCAGCTACGCGCACAGAATTACGAGCTCGTGTAGCAGCCAAAGAATATTCAAGACTTGCATTACTTGCAGATATCTGGGGATACGATTTCAAAAAAGAGGAATTACAATTGGATGAATCTTGACTTTCAAAGTTGAAATCCTTGTCAACAAGAGCCTTTATTTCATATATCACGCCTTCCCTAATAAAATGCACTCCAAACACAGAAGGAAGTTTTTCCATTAATATTTCTGATATTTGGAGAGCTTTTTTCACCAGTCTAAAATCTGGGGATGCAAGTAATGCAGCAATATGTTTGGCAACTAACTGATTATTCAAAACAAGTTCAAGAATATTTGATGGTGCAAAATATATCATTCGAACTATGGTTGCTAGACATTTATGTTTCACAGCGGGTTCAGAGGAGTTAGAATATACTTCATACAAAATAGGAAACAGTTCTTTAATACATGAAGCAACCAAATCAGCATTTTCTTTAAAATGATCTACTTTGGGCAAGTCATTCTTTTCATTTTCGAGACAAGATGCAGCTTCAGAAACATTAATATATCGTCGAACAGGTCTTATAAAGCTAGAGTCTTCATTATGCTGCTGCATTGTATGTAGATCTATAGTCCAAGAACTATTTTTACCTTCACCAAGCTTAAGACTATTTTTACCTTGAAGGTATGCAGACTCAATAGCTTTACAATCATTACGAGAATATGAATACCACAGCCCTGTGCTATCCCTCCATTGCCACACAACAGACCCTTGTTTATTATTTTTTGGCTTAGCAATTAGTGAATCTATAGCAAATAAGCCGTCTTGGGGTAATGATGGCATAAGTTCACAAATTAATGATGCTATTTCAAACATTTCTTGGGCACTTCTAGGTACTAATTCTATTCCATTATCACAGTTGGAAGTACCAATTAATAAAAAGCGTAATGTTTCAGAAATATTTTGTTTCATCAGCAAAACTGAAAGCTCTGATGAAGCAGCAGATATCTGAGATAGCATCCGTACAACAGAAGCAAATGTTCTTGAACTAAGTACACAAGGTGATACGGATAGTAACTGCTTAACATTAAATAGCATTTCATGACTTGCAATTTCAGACAAGTGACTAGGTTGACTTTTCATACAATCAACCAATCGTGAAAAAGCTAAACACAGACTTTCAACACACTTAGGATCTGAAAGCATAAGCCACCCACTTAACTGAGGTAATGAATTGCTGACTAGGTTGAATTCATCATACAAGATATTTTGGCAACAATTAGCTATTATGGCAAATGCAGCTCTTTGTGCATTCTGAGAGAAAAAGTCAAAAAACATGAGACAGATTTCTATACCTTTGGCATGAAGTACAGCTTTATTATGCCATTTTGACAGCATTTCTAAAGCTGTTAAAGATTGTTCAGCTACATCCATGCACTGGATGACCTGAATTTTATTTAGAAGGACAGGGATAGCTTCAATGACTACAGAAGAGGATCTAGGCAGAGCCTCCATTAAGTAAGCCAAAGCTCGACAAGCATGATTCATCATTTCAAAATTATGTTCCATTTCCAGAAGTTTTATTAAAACAGGCACAACTTGCTTCACTGGAAATCCTGCTAAAGTATCTTCATTACCCATCACTAAAAGCTGACACATTTCAATAACTGCTTGAAGTTGTTGGCCTTCATCACCATCTGCTTGAAGCCCTTGAAGTAACTGTTGCACACGAGCATTTGAAGCACTGCTCATTGATCTCTGAAATAGCATACGATGTCCCAAAGCTCCAAATACTGAAAGTGGTATTCCTTTAGCTTCTAAGATTGCATGTAAGCGCCCAAGTTCACTATCTTTGGGTTCTGATGTATCTGTTCTATTTGCAGCAGCATTATTAGTTTCACAAGAAGAAGATGCACTACTAGAGTCTTCAGATAAGAAACTATTCTCAGTTATAACAGGATTAGTTATCATTTCAACAATATTTAGCATATCGCACATTTTGTCATCCTGAGACCATGTCTTCCTTGATGCAATATGGAATTTACCAGAACTTTCAGTTTCATGCCCATCTTCACTTGAACTACTTTCTAGTATCTTGTTGCTTTTATTAAGTTTTTTGCTTTGCTTTATTTCTTTCTCTGCAACACCTGAACTGCTGGCTGCACATTTGTTTGATTTGCCGTCAGCTGAATTTTCCAGAACTTTGCTCTGACTTTTTTTTCCAATTTGGCTATTCCAGTTTTTCAAAGCAGCAGAATATTTCTCATCATAATTTTTTAATTGCTCTGCAGTTTCCATTGCCAGTGTGAAAGATGGTAACTGAAAAGCAGCAGCTTCTGCTGTATCGAATAGAGAATCAGCTCCAAATGAAGATAACTGACTTGAATCTGCGATCATTTCTGGTAACATCTCGTTATAATTTAAAGTCATAGGTTCATATGTTATAGATGTTTGCATATCATCTGCTTGATTTAATACTCCTCCCTGTACTTCTTCGGCTTTAGGAACTGGATCGTCTGACATGCTTGTCGAATTTTTTTCAAACGACTGGACTGCCTGTTCATGTTTAGATACAATGTCAACTTTGGTTTCTACTTCATTTTCAGGCACTTTGAGGTTATTACTCATGTTTCTATATTGTGTACGGGATAGTAATTTAAGAATGTTTTTCTTCTTCTTTGCACACGATGCAGAGTCTACAGCTTTAGGATACTTTCTTTTCAGATTATCCCCAGAACTTTCAGTTTCACCTTCAGAAAATTCAAGTGGTATATCCAACTCTCTGAAATTTTGCGCTGTTTTTGCTTTAGATCGTGTTAAAATAGGAGATCGGGCAGCAGCTTGAGATAAAATATTTAAAGGACTTTCAAAGCTTTCAGTTAATATAGATTCATCTTTGGATTCAATACTGTCTTCAGATTTTACTACAGTAGACTGCACATCTGTTGGTCTGATTGATTTTTGACCTTTCCCTTCTTGACTAGTTGATGGAGTAGCCATAGACCTTCTATTACACAACTTAAGCCATAACTTGATCAGACCTTGATTTCACTTCAAACTGCTTGAATTATCTTCAAAATAGTTTGCCTGCAAAAATCTAGTTTTCAGCAGAATTCAGAGATGATAAAGAATCCTTATAACCTAAAGCAAGGGGGGAAAAAAATTGAAATTAAGCAGTGTGAATTCACACATAAAACACTTTCAAAAGAAAATATACATAAAGCAAAGTATTTTTTGAATTTGCTATACAACAAAGTATTTAACTATAAATTATAAATTAGATGACACTGAAAAAAATTTACGAGGCAACTAATTACAGTCAAGTGAAAAATGATGAAATTATACTTCTCTTGGCTGGGCCTTGTTTTGAGTGCATGTTTTTGCATATGTTGATTCATTTACCTGCCTGCATTTAATATGCTTCACCAGATAATAATTTTACTTTAAGTAAAACAGGTATCTTAACTTTTCAAAAGTTCACATCACTCCATGAGAGAGATTTTCATTTTTATACTTCCAAAACACATCTGCCACTTTGGTATCAATATTTTGGACACATTTTAAGATGCATGTATATGTATTTACTATGTAAAACATACATAATGTACAACAGATATTGCAGTTCTTTCACACTCTTCAGTGCCAGGTAATCATGATGGCGGGGAAGGACATAATTATAGGAATATAAAGAATACTCGTAATGGTGGCTTATACATACAACTGTTTTGCAAACAAAACTGTTACATGAAGCACGAAGTTACACTGTCAAGTAATATAATGTTCTTGGTTCTGAGCTGCATAATGTAAAATGCAGAAAAAATAAAATTTATAAATTACATAAAAAATTAAATTAAAAATCTGCTCAAGGTGTTAAATAATTTTTAAAAAAACAGAACACAGCTTTGATCTATCAAATTTATGTGGATGTTCAATCTCTTCATGAAACTAACATTACAACACAAACTTTTTGCAATCTTAAACCCCCAAATCACTTTGAAATTGCATATTTTATGAATAAATACTTTCACTGCACAGCTATTTCAGAAATATTCTTACACCACAAAATATGCTGATGAAAAACAAAATCAGAAGACCAATGAATTGTGTTAGATAATTGAAATTTGGGATGTCTAGTCAAATTTGGCGTTAAATGAATAAATGTGGCACTAGTAGCACAACTATAAACGCACAAATCACGCTTGCTTTAAATATGCAATGCAAATTTTGTTACATTGTTTGAGTCAAGAATGTCTTTCAGAAAACAACGAAGGAAGTATCAGCAACTTACTGAATCTAAACAAGGCCATTTTAACGGGGACACAAGAAGGTAGATTTTCTTTATACAATATTGCAGAAAGACTTGGCAGTGATATATCTGTGCATGCGTGTTAGCAGCAGTGGTCACAGAAAGTACTGCTTCAGGAAGGCTGGGCTTCGGCTGCATATGTCCAACTACTCAAATGGAAGACCACCATATTCACCACATGGTGCACTGCAGAGCATCTAACAACAGATATCTGAGATTTTGATGGCACCAGAGTGACATAGTGAGCTGTCATGAACTGATTACTTGAGGGACAGATCTGAGCCAGATGTTCTGTAGGGGGCCATTCACTTAACTCCAAATTGCCGTCATCTGTGACTTTGGTGCTGTCAAGCTAGAACTCATTGGAAGGGGAAGTGAAGATCTGTAGTGTTCTCAGGTAAGACTTGGTTCTGTCTTGGTGCAGTGATGCCATACGTTGGTTAGGATGCAAAGTAGAACCAAGCTGTCTATGACATATTGGACCTACACCAGTAGTTATGGTTTGGGGAACAATTTCCTATGACAGGAGTGTGTGGTATAACGACTTTCATCATTATATCAGACAGCTTGACAGTAAATTTGTACATCAGACTGGTGATAGCACAAACTGTGCTGTCATTCTTGGAACAATATTCAAGCAGGCATTATCAACAGGATAATGCTTATCACCATACTGCCTTCCCTACAGAGTGCTGACATACTGCCTTATCAATATGTCAACAGAGCACCAGATCTCCCATTCAGCACATTATACGACATGCCTGGATGACAAATGCAACATCACTCACAACCAGCATGGACAGCTGGTGATTTGATTGATCAAGCGTAACAGGTATTTTATATATTATGACGTGTGTTTGCATGTTTGCATTCACCATCATAGCAACTGCAGTGGTTATTAACCTTTTCCCATATTATGGCCATTTAGTCATCTATTTTAACAGGAAGGAGCAGAATAACAAATTGACAAGGTGAAACACTTCTTACTCATTATTAACCTTTAAAAGACTGAAGAGCTTGGAGAGGTTTCACTTAAAAAGAAGATCGGTAATCCAAATGCATTTCCACCCCTTGTAGCTGCCATTGCAAAGGGAAGCTACAACTATTTTGAAACCTTTAGGGGTCTTCTTTGTTAATTTTCAGATCAGAGACTAGGGAATAAGACAAAGGAATTTTTTTTTGTGTGTGTCTCTTTTCCCTAAACTAGGGAAACATATGATGGTAAGATTTCGTAGCTAAGTAACTGTCAAATGGTTGGAATATTAACTTTTGACGCTGCATTATAATGAAAATTGGCCTTAGCGGCAAATACTTCCTAAGTACACCCAAAATCAGTGCATACTGTAGTCAGTTTTTATTCGTCTTTAAATTGAATTTAGTTTAGAATTGCATGTAATGATTAACAGTTTTAATTTATACTCAAAAATGATGTTTTAACTATTTGTTTCTTGTATAAATCGCCAGTTCCCATTCGTTTTGTTACAAACATTGCGTAACAGCTTATATTTATATATTAAACTAATCCCCCTTGTATATTTGTGATATTAGTTTGGTCTACCTTTTGCATTGGTATTCTTATTCAGTTTTTTTTTTATTTATTTATTCATTCATTGCTTCCCCCCTCCCATTCTATCGGAAGTAGTTCATCTTTCAACTACATTATTGTTCACTGTTCTTTCTTGTGTTTTTGTCATAAAAGCTTTTATAGAGTGTTTTTTTTAATATTCTCCTTCACTATTAAAAAAGAGATTTTACTGATTATATTTTTATTGCATTGCATTTTGCATGTTTCAAACAGCAATATTAAATACAAAAATTACAATAAAAAGGGGGAAAATGCATTTTTGACGACACTGAAAAATTGCAGAATACTAATAAAATTTCAAGTGGATTTATTAACTTTATTGGTTTATTTATAGACTCACCAGTGGTCGAGCGGTAAAATTCATGAACACTGATAGCTAGGTTAGGTTCACATTTCACTGAACTAGCTGACTGTATGTGGCATCATGTGTAACATGAGTACCAACCAATTTCCCTTAAAAAGTCCTCCAGAAGACCCTCCTCCTTTGTTCATATAGCTCTTTGTGCCTTGGTCGCAATCCAAATATTCCGAAGTTTATTTATATGCGTATAAAGACTAGAATTGTCAAAAACATAATTACACTGTCAAAATATAGATCCTGCTATGCAGGTCATTTCTGCAGGAATTTAGCTCACATTTTCATTAAATACAAGAATGTGAGGAATATTGAAATTACAAATGTTATTAAAATAGCATTTCTCATTATTACTTTAAGAAAGTGATGACAATTTCATTCTTAATTTTAAAAAAAGGTTTATGCAGAAAAGTAATTCAGTCTTCCTGTAAAATGTAAAAAAGGATAAATTAGATAATATCAATTTTCAATATGAATTAGAGTAAGAATATGCAAAATTATGCTAGCACTGTTTGCCTATATGGAAAAATAACACTGTTAAGGACTATATTTATTACTATTTATTTATTATGTGGCTTCGCCATTAGGCACTACATGAAAAGCGAGGACGCTTCATTGAAGTCCTTTTAAGGGAAAATGGATCATATGCACATTACACATGGGGGAAAACCTCGAAAACGACCATGTAGCCAGACCATTGGCCGAAATTCGAATCCCAGACTGAACTACCAGCACTCTGCGGGTTTATCGCTCGGCCGCTGGTGGGCATTTGTTAACAACTTTCTGCATGAAACTAGTCCATATATTTGTTGTATGTGTATACGTGAAGGAGAAAAACAGAAGTTTTATTTAGCTGCAGCAGAGAATAAAACCTTCAAGAACCACCAGAGTATATTGACTTCACTGATATGCCTTCAGGTAATATTCAGTTAACCGATGGCATGACCTGACTTATCAATACGGGTACAGTTTCTTATAAGAAAAAAGTTGAAGGATACATATGTATGTATATTTTAATTATTAATATTCATTTTGATTACCTCCTAGGAAACAAAGAGTAAATGTTAATTTAATGAGAGATTTTTTGAAAAATTAAATCGAAGTAAATGCTGTAAAACTGCAGAAAGCAAAATTTGAAAAAATGTATTAACTTTTTTAATATATTTTCCTTTCTTGTCACATTTTGGATTTGCAAAAGAAACATAGAAAGCAAATATATAAGAGTAATTATTTCTGATCTCATAGAAAGTCCTCACTTTATAATGAGGATTAGTCTCTTTCCATAAAATCATTAATAATTGAAATATTGTTGCGTTGTCTCTCATTTTTTCAATGAAACTTCTATGCCGAATGCGAAAAAATATAAATTTATGTAATATTTAAATTTAAATCTGTGATGAAGATAGTAAAGTTAAATTAAATTTAAATAAATTCTCTTGCACCATTCCTGGAAGGAATGAAATTTGAATTTAACAAATTTTCTATTCATAAAAAGCAAAGATAAATTTAAAATTCAATTAATTTTAATTGCAAAATTAAAATTGCTCCAAACCAATTTACAATATCATTTAAATTCTAAGAGCATAGGTAAATATTAATAGTACGTATTTTTAAAAACAAGATAAAAATAACAAAATTAAAAAATATTTAAAATTCCTAAAAATTAAGTCAATTTTTTTTTTAAAATTCTATGATCAAAATTAGCAAAGTGAATAATTGTTGAGCAGGCAGGAGACAGACTTACCAAGGGGACGTTGCCTCCAAATATAATTCTCCAATTACTTACTCAATTCGTGTTTCGTCATCCAAATAGGCAAGGGTAAATAATTCAAACCCAAAAGTAAAATCAAATGTTATGAATTACTCAAAATGAAATTAAACTAGTTAAGAATTTTGAGAAAATAAATAAGTAAAAAGACTAGTAATAGATAAAAGGTCAATAAGTAGAAAAACAAAAGTAATTTAGAAACTCTTGCTTATTCAAAATATATATTATTATTATTATATATATATATATTATTTATTATTCCATTTTTTTTTATTTTCTTATTTTTATCATGGTTTTAAATACGTATACTTAATTTACCTATGCTCTTAGAATTTAAATGATACTGTAAATTGGTTCGCAGCAATTATTTTAATTTTGCAATTGAAATTAATTAAATTTTTATTTATCTTTGCTTTTTACGAATAGAAAATTTGTTAAATATATAGATAGATGGGTACATATACACAGTTATCATTCCTACATGGTACTTACACATACGTACATGTGTCTGCTTTTATCCGTTGTCCTATGCATGTATCTTTTTGCCTATATAATAAGCATACATATATGTTACACATTCGCGTTTGTGTTGCATATGCACGCAACACCTCATCTGCATATGTTTCTACCATACTCATATGCATATCAGTATGGTTAAGTTAGTAATGTAAAATTCTAGACAGCAAGTTAATCAAGCGAAACACAACTGAAAGTTTTTGCCTCGAGGTAACATTGCACTGCTGAGAGAAAATGAAAGGGAATTTACGAAACCCCATAGTTATGAGGAGCGAAGGTCATCAAAAAAATGGCAGGGGAAAGTTTTCGGACAATGACTAGCTCTGCACCCTAAATGGTGACGAGATAAGAATTTCTCTGGCCAAAATTTCGGCCAGAGCAGTCTTTTTGAGACTCTGAAACACTGGCCTATAAACAGGTCACCGTCTTCTAAGCATTAAGGTGTACATGTTAAATCTACGTAGTGTACTAAAATTTCTTCAGACACATTTAAACCAGTGAACCTGCGGGACATATATGTCCCAACCTCCAGAAAAAGATTATGTAACCTAGTTCATATTTGAAATGGCTTTTCTCATACATACTTTAAGATTGAGCTTGAAATGCTAATCAACTATTATTTAGACAAATGCTTTGTTTACATTTCATTATAGTTTGTTTCAAATTTTATTTGAGTATTCCTCTAAACTGATTTCTTGGTATTAGGATTTCATTTCGTAACAATGTCTACTATACTTTGAAACGTCTACAAGCAATATTAAAATATGCTGAGAACAGAAATAAGTTGATAATTTAAATTCTCAATTGGGTTGTTAATAATTTACAATAATTTATAAATTATTTCCAACTTGTTTTTCCTTTGTTCTCAGACTAATAATTATTTTCAAGCATCTAAACACAAGTGTAAAAGTTTATTTCTTTAACCCCTTAACTGTGACATATATTTCAGAAAAATGGAAAATTTTTTTGACTGTTTAATTTTCTTTATATTATTATAAAAGTTACACACTACTGCACACAAGCCCATATCGCACTCTTTGCAATAAATTCATGTCTCAACCGCTCCTCATAGGTGTCTGAGCCAGACATTACGAAAAAAAAATTATTTGAAAAAAAAAAACTTGCTGAAAAGCAACAGAAACTAAACAAGAAAGGGAAACTCATTGTTTATCAATACAAACGTGTCTTTACTTAAGCAGCTGACAACACCCACATTTTCCCTCCCCCGACTGACGTCGTAATCCGTAAAAAAATAGGACCACTAATGCCATCTATTAGGAAAATAATAAATTAAGTATCCTAAAGTAGAAACAAACTCAGCTCGGGCTTCACAAAATAGAAACGATTTTTCTCCTACCCGAAGTCAATTCGGGCATCACAAATATTGCATGTAGTAGTTGCTCAAACTAGATTCGAGCAACACTGGCAAGGGGTTAAAAATGGAATACATATTTAAAGATAAAAATAAATTTACAATAAAATTTATCTGGCATTTATAATATATATAAACTAGCAGGCTATGTTCTGTCATGTGTTTAATTAGAATACTGCATATTATTTTTTTTTAATTCTTTTATAAACTCATCTTGCTAGGACAAGGTTTCTAAGCCCTTTTTTTGGTGAGGGAGGCGTGTTTTGCTCTTTACAGAAAATTCAAACGCATTAAATTTTTATTCAACCAAATGTCAAATATTTTTGTGAATTTGAAATGCAAATTTGCTTTTTTTTTTTAGATCATAACCCTCCAAGATGTAATGCGTGAAGATTTCGAGAAGATGCAACAAAACCAACTTTTAACGAAAATCTGGATTGAGGAGCAACTGAGACATGTTGGAAATAATCCTGCATATGCAAGATCAGAAGCAGCATTAGATTCCACATCTGCTTTTCATACCAATGCAGATATTTTGGCAAATCTTCAAATTTTACAAACAACTCTTTCTGGTTTGCGAAGAATGGCAGATACTTTACAATCAAGCATTAATACTGTGAAAGTTAACATAACAGATCTAACAAACATTACAAGGTAATATAGCAAGATAATTTTGGTAATTTTCAAATCAAAGGCTAATTAATGAATTATTAAAATTTTCATATTTAGTAGTTCTACATTTTAATGGATGGAGGTACGAGTTTAACACAAGCTGAATTCAAATCCTGTAAAATATATCTGCAAATATGCCTCTCCCCTCTGCAGGTGCAAAAGCAGTCTACTCATATACTGCACCTTGAATAATATTCTCAATGAGGAATGACTAATGGATTTGGAACTTTTGAAAACATGATCACAAAAGTAACCCAGATCATGAATACCAGAACTATTAACAAAGCATGTTTGCTTCTCTTTAAAAAATTTTAAGTTGAAAAAACTTGACTTTGATATTTTAGGAATTTCAGTCCCTGCCTGTGATAACAAATTTTCAAAATGTTTCTTGGAAGAATGACCTTATCCCTCACTATGGTTTATTTCCCTTTACTACATAGCACGATACAACTGCAGGCTCTTTTATACAGCAAGAAGGGATTATAACATCGAGTATTACGATTATATTCATAAATAACGGCACTTTTTTAAAATCTAAAAAGCTGAACTAGCAACAAAAACTAGTGTTTTTGGATCTGGTCATGAAGACCTGTACTTACAGTATTTACAGTGGCTCACAAAAATTATTAGACACTTTGAATTTTGTATTCTTTAATGAACATAAAAAACTAAAAAAATTAAAACAAAAGCCTTTTCATTTTGATTATATATAAATTCAACATTTTTTATAATAAATATATTTTTGAAAAGATGAAAATTAAATTCAAAACTCGATATTGTTTGTTTAATGAAGAAAGATATTCTCACAAAAATAATTGGACACTTTTAGTAACAGCCTCAAATTACAAAAATTTACACAGTTTTTGCTTCTTATTTTGTGGGGTTACATTTACACTTGATCACTTCATTTAATCTTTTAAGCACTGACTGACTCCACAAGTTTGTTACTTTTGGAGTTATTTTATACCACTTCTATTGAATGAGTGGTTTCAGTTGCTGCCGCAAAGATATGCTGTTTTCGAATTTTCATATCTAGTTCCTACCAAATATGTTCAATAAGATTTAAGATTTGGCAATTGGGGTGGTGCCTTAATTACTTCTAGACACTTATACAGCAGCCAGAGTCTTAACATTGTGTGCAGTATGCTTTGGAATATGAATGCTTTGGTTGTATTTAAAACTATTTTGTATAATTAAGTTTTTGTACTAATGATGCTAAATTTCACTCCATGATGTCAAGGTACTTATCCATAATATCATCTATCATTAACTATATTATCAACACTGAAAATGTTAAATTTGCTTCCATCAGCAAACAACACTTTTTCCAGTTGTCAAGTGTCTTTTGTTTCATTGATTTTTCAAAAGCAAGTAAAAGGTTTTGGGTTTTTTTTTTTACAAAAATTTTCTTCTTGCTACTCACTCATGATATCCTGCAGATCACACTACTCTTCTTACAGTTTCTGGATTTACAGATATTCCATATAATTCACAAAGTTCCACTATAGTTTAGTAACACTCAGTCGTGGATTCTTTTTAATATTTCTTAGAATGAAGTGTTTCATTCCATCAGATAACTTAGATGGTCTTCCAGCTGTTCTGTTTTGAATAGCATTCCGTTTCTTGCAATGCTTAATATCAAAAACTGTAGAATTACTTAAATTAAGTAAACAGACTATTTCTCTTATAGGTTTCCTTTTCTTCTGATGCAAATGAATAACTAATTTGTGGGTTTTTAACAATGTTTCTTTCATGGCCGAGCCATTGCAAAAAAAAATTTAACGAATACTTTCTAAAAAGAAAATTTAAATTATAAAAGCAAATGATTTTTAGATTTTGCCTAGCTTCTTTATCCAAATAAATACCATAAAATTTTGTTTCTTATTTATTTATTGCAGATGACTTTAATTAGAAATTATTAAAATGTCCGATTAATTTTGTGGTATCTTTTTTTCCATTTTAGCCTAAAATGTTATTTTTAAAATTTACCATTTAATTTTTTCAAATTTATTTAGACCCGCAAACTCGGCATAATGTGGACTGAGAGACTGTCGAGTTTTATGGAATAAGGGGCAGATTTTTCAGAACTCTTAATATTTAACTGTAAATTATTCTAGACCAGGTATTCTCAACCAGTGGTATGCAAAGAAACAAAATATTTTTAAGTATTAAATTAAAAAATCAAATATCCCAACAGCCTATTTAACTTTTTCCTCCCGACACTTACCTGATTTTTTTCAAGGTCAATAGCCACTCAGAGACTTTGGCAAAATAATCAGTTTTTGTTTTCAAATAATTCTTTTAACCATAGACAAAACAAAATTTGTCATTAATGATGTTTTTAAAAGGTAATAGAAATGGATATTGTATTTAACAGAAATAAAAAGTTCCTGTGAGAAGATAATATAATTATCTCAATAATTCTTTTAGAGTAGATCGATTTATTATCATGTCCACACTTTAGCCACCATTTCTGGATTCATATATTGCTCTATTTTCAATCAGAATCTTTTTTTTATGGCGATTTGCACAGCAGGTGTCTTGTCTTCTTGTTTCTTTGTATTCCTTACTTTTCCACACAATTTCAGAACATAGTCATTTGTTTTTGAAGAAATCGTAATATATTGCGCATTTAAATATTTGTGAAAAAATAATAAAACAAACCTATAAATTCAAAATGGAAAAATGGCCAGGACTGACTAAGCAGAAAAGTGATGATTCACAGGTGATAGATCCAGGATAATTTACTACTACTAAGAATACTGAAAAGAAAAATTGTTTATAGAAAATATAATGAAAGCTATTTATCATTAGTTTACTTAGAATGGAGATGAAATGGATCTTCAACCTCAGTGTGTTGTGAACTATTATCCAACCCAAGTATGAAACCATCGTTTCTTAAAAGCATCTTGAATCTGAAGCATGCCAGTTTAAATGATATATCTGAAGAATATTTTGAGAAGAAATTATCGAAGTTCAAAAATGGTAAATAAGTGATGAAAGATTTTGTTACTTAAAGTGAAAAAGCTTTAGAAGCTAGTTACCTAGTAAGCTTAACAATCGCCAAGATTGGGCAGGTTCACACTATTGGACAAAGCCTTATATTATCAGCAGCTGAAGACACCGTTTTAACATTATTCAACGAAAAAACAGCTAATGAACTTAATAATATTCCGTTATCAAATGATATAGTAAGTCGATGAATACATGAAATGGCAAATTCCGTAAAAAAGATACTTATTCAAAAAATAAAACACAGTGACTATTTCACATTGCAATTAGAAGAAAGTATTAATATAATGAACTTTATTAAATTATTAGTTTACATATATTTCGAAGATGAATGAAATGCCGAAGAATATTTATTTTGTGAATTTCCTAATAATAAAGCAACTGCAAATGAAATTTTTAAAGTAATTGACAATTTTGTTTCTGAGAATGATATTCCGTAGAATTATGTGCATAGCTGTATGCAGTGATGGAGCTCGGGCTTTAACAGAAAAACTTGTTGTCTCTTAAATAAAGTTGCACCTGAAACTAAATTTACTTACTGCTCCATACATCATGAAGCTTTTGTTAATTTTATTAAAAGCGAAGCTTTAAATTCAAGAATATTTATGATTTTATGCCAAGAGATGGGCAGTGAACATGAAACACTTTTGTTACATTCCAAAATAAGGTGGTTATTCAGAGACAAAGTTTTTAAATCAATTTTTGAACCTCAATCAGAAATTGTGATTCAAAATTTGAATTGCAAATATGTTTATTTAGTGAATTATGATCCGCATATTTAGCGGATATTTTTCGAAGGTTAAATGAATTAAATTTAGGATTATATGGACAAAGTGTTAATTTGTTCACATTTACAGATAAAATAAATGCAATAATAAAAACTCCAGCTAATAATGAAAGAAATGGATAATATTTTAAGCTTTTTACCACTTTTAGAAATTTTCTAACCAAAAATAGTTCGAAAATAAAAGAAGAATTAATATCCAACATTAAAAATATTTTTTTCCCTTAATAAATAATTTTAACAGGTATTTTCCCAAGGATTATGAAAAAGAAAATTGTATTAGAAATCCATTTTGTTCAAACATACCCGAAATTTTACCTTGCGAAGAAAAAGAACAATTGAAAGAAATTTCCTGTGATCGAACTGTAACTGAAGATTTAAAAAATAACACACTTGTTAACTTCTGGCTGAACAAACAAACAAAAATTTAAAGGCATTTTAAACAAAGATATTAAATTTTTATTGACCTTTTGCAAAACCTATTTGTGTGAACAAAGATTTTCTTCCATGCTATATTTGAAAATGAAACACAGAACAAATTAAAAGCAAACCTCAATATACAGTTAAAACTAAGTAAATGAAATAAGACCAGACATAAAGAAATTGATCTCTCTCATCTCTGTCTAGGACCAAATTTCACACTAAATTTTAGAATTAAAGTATTATAACTTTAATTTTGATAATTAAAATGGAAACCAATTTTTAATCTAATATTTTTTTATGTGTGCATACACATAAAAAACACATATCTAATACAATAGGCCAATAGGCCGTGCAAATGGAAAAACATATATATATCTTAATATTTCTATTCAGAAATTGAAAAATAATCATTGTAAAATGTAGTCGTGGTACTAAAGTTTTAAATTTGTTTTAGACAGTGCACATTAGTCAAAAGGTTGAGAACTACTGCTCTAGACATTTGTAGCACCAATACTGGACACGGAAAAGTATAGCATACAATTTAATTAATGTTGATTTTTTCATGTCAACTTCATGTTTTTGTTGTAGCACAAGAGCAGTCATAAAAAAGAACAAACACCCTAAAGATACTCGAGTTAAAAAACTTATATACAAAAATGAAGAGAAATTGTTAGTAGTTCTTGGTAAAAAAATATCATGTGATCGTAGTTTCTCCCTCACACTCATTCCGTCATCATGCAAATTCATCTCATTGGCGACGGAGGAACAAAATAACCATACCAGATGCACCTTGCTCCTCCATGTAATGGAGCATTCCCTTAGTGCCTTCAGTCCTTCATTATGAGCATTCCCTTCATTAGTTTTTCCATTGTCTTCAATCTCTTCATTTTTAACCGTTGTCTTTCACCAGTGTAACTATTTCTGCATGTCCTAAAATTTCATAATTTTCATCTTGTCCCATCCATTTTTTAACATCACCATCAAGTAACTTCTTCCCGATCTGGAATTTTCTTAAGCAAATCAACTACTATACAATTTTCTGTCTCTTCTCTGCTTTTGTGAACTTTGTTTTCTGAATGGTCCAGCAACTTTCTCCAGGAACGAACAAGACTTATGTGCTTGATTTCACTCCAAGAATGAGCTCTCCATCCAACATACCTATTTTCTTCAGTTTTTCGATCACATCACAACCTTTCTCCATGACTAGGACAAGAGATGAAAGAAGTTTACATGTGCGTTTTTTCTTCATTGCCTCCAAAATGCCCTGGCCTATTGGTTGACACATTGAAGTTACATTAGCAGGGAGAAACATTGTAACTGTTCTGCATCAGGATAGGATGAAGCATTGTCTAGAATTAGAATTGCCTTCCTTGGTACATTTTTTTTATTTTTAACACTTTTCCACCGATGGAACAAACTGCTGATGAAACCAATCATTAAGTATTACTCCATTTATCCATGTATTTGACTGATTCCAGTACCAAACAGGAGGATCATAGCTGGTTTTGGTCTCATTAGTGTACTTTTCTACGTTTTTAAACACCCAAGTATCCTCGAAAGAAGCGAACAGCATTGCCATGTATTACAACATTTTTTGAAATTTATTAGGCAGTTCCAAGAATTAATGGCACAATACGAAAATAGCAAAAATTACAGAAAAAGAACACTCAAATCTTTGAACAGAACAGGAAAGACATACCTATAAATAATAATTATATGTACTGTATGTAATATTTGCTCTGGCCTAGAGATATCTTTAAAAAGTTCTTAAAAAGTTGTCAAGTTATACTGAATGTCGAGATATTGGAAGTTGAGTTTGCAGGACTCTACTGTACAAAGAAAGAGCTAAAAAAATGTGTATTTAAAGGGAAAATATTCTTTATTCTTTTATTTGAAAGCTTTTCTCCTATTACTTAAAAAAAATATATATAGTGGCCGATCGTTTTTGTGTAATACTGTATAAGTTAAATTTATATAATTGATTATTTCAGTCTGTTTTCATCAACTTCCACTCATTAAGATGATATTTACATCATTATAGAAAGCAAAGTATTTTAAATTATAAACTAATATACACCAAGCGACAAAACAAATATCATGACTGAATAATGGCATTCATGCCACTGAGAGAGTTAAATAAGTTTTATTGAATGCATCAAATTTTAAATGTAATTGCTGCAAAAGCAGACGATATTCATAAATGAACAATGTTTTGACTATAACACCACATAACAGCTATCAAATACAGAAAACCTGAAATGAGATCTTGGACTACGAAATAAATATTTAATTTTTTATGATTCTAAGAGATAATTATGATTTCATTTCAAAAAATCTACAAAAAAATAAAATCTGAAAGATTTCAGATTTTAAATTACGTCGCGTTTTTTTAACGTTTCGTGTGCTACCTTTTTTTATTAAATATCATGTACTACGTACTCAAACCATAAAATTCAGTTCAAAATCAATATCGCAAAATCATTTTAAAATGAACATATCTTTAGAATTTCCGTAAGTCTCGTGCGCTGGAGATAAAAATGTTTTTTTTTTCGTAGAGTGTTGCCATTGCTCACTTTAAAATCATTTAGTTTGTTAATCAGAAATTCGTTGAAATGTTACAAAACATAAAATCGATAATAAAGCAAATTTCAAATTCAAAATTAGGGCTTCCAGATGCCCATATTCGCAGTAGGATTACGTCATTCAAAATTCGATGGCTCTAGGTTTTATCACAATGCGAGAAACATGCATACATTTATGCAGATTTTTCATTTTTTAAAATTTAATGCAGAGCGATAACATTTAGTGGCAACAAAGAAACATTAGCACTAAATTGAAAAGTGATACGCCGTTTTTGTGTTTCAGACGCAAAATGCCAAAACGAAAGTAATAGTCCTTCGGGACTAAATCCCTTTGGACTAATTATACAACAAAAATCCAACACAGAATAATTCATGACATTAATATACACAGGCATGCATACATATATTTTTAAATAATTCCGATACTAAAGAAAAAAGTACATTTTAAAATTTATTAAATGCTAATAAAAAGTTAAAGTTATTTACTTTTATAAAGTTATTTACTTTTTTAAATTACTAGTAAGTTTTATTGCTTTTCAGAAGAGGGGACAAGGTCTGAGAATTCATGCATTTACATTGTTCTTTGTTAACAAATAAAAGTTCAATATTATCCGAATAAATTTTAGATGCAGATTACTATTTGCTTAATTCTTCAAGTATACAAAACCTGAAGTATAATATATGCATATTAACAGATGATGGAAATGAGGAACTATCAGTTTTTGTTAGTTTGTCAGGAAATTTCTTTGTCTTTCCGAAAGACAATCTGATAGGCACTATGAAAATTGGTTCTCAGTTGCCTGGAATGACGCTCACACAATACATAATTCACTAAGAAAGTGATCAACTTCCAATATTAGAATAAAAATCACTTTTTTGGAGATATTCCTATAAAATTCTCACACTTTTTTTGGTCAATTTTCAAATTCCCTGACTTTCTTCAGTTTTCCAGGTAGCACGGCGCCTTTGTATGGATAATGGCGATTCTCAAAGTATGCCTCAAGTTACAAGTGTCTAGCCATTTAAAACAATCTTCAGCAATTAAAAAATAATGTAATTAGAACTTGGATACATAGCATTAATTAAACGTTTAAATTTTATTTATAATATTCATGTTTTTATTCCTACAGATTGATGCTACAATATGAACAAGAAGCCTTAGTCACCAAAACTTTTCTAATGTCTTCGCTGCAAATGCTCAGTGATGAGAAAACAGACCAGCTTCAGCTGATAGGATATATCAATCCAAGCTCCAATCAAGGTAATTTAAATTTAATAACAAGCATTATTCACAATTCCCTGACATCATTAAAATGATTTTAGAAGATTAATAAGGATTTAAAATTTTAGAAGATTAATAAGGATTTAAAATTTATGTAAACTGCACGTATTAATGAAGCTTAAGTGTTGAATATAAATTCATATCCACTAAAGCAAAAGTTTTTAATTATTTAAAGCCTGGGAGGAAACCTTGATTTGGAATATATAATGCATATACTTTAGTCTGTTAGTTTAAAATAGGAACTCCAATGTTATTTTCACCCCCTCCAATGACTTGCAAACATGAAAACAACAAACAGTATAAAAAAGGTGAGTCACTTAAATCCTCCTTGCCCCACACACACTTCGTTTCCATTTAGAATGGTTCGCTCCATGAAAAGTATGCAGATGAAGTCTGACTTGAACTACAATCTCAAATGATATGGAGAAAAAAGTGTTGTGTGATTATGTTACAATCGCAAATGGAGGTAGAGGGGTTCACAATGAAAGTACTATTTTAAAGTAGTATGCTATATATAGTTTAGATGTAAATTCTTATAAATTTTTTCTCTTTCTATCTGTAGCATCAATCTTTCATATAATTGCAGTTGAAGGCAACGCTAAACAACTGCTAAAAGCATTCCTGTTAAAAATAAATTCAATACAGAAAATGGTTGCCAAAAATGTTATCATAAAATTCTGTAGTTATCATAAAAAACATTAATTTCATAACATCATATATTCTTTCTCTTTTCAAATGTATTACTGGTAATTGTTTTTAGCCTATTTCTACAGGCCCCCCTTTTTGTTTTACATTCAGGAGGGTTGTATATTATTTTTTATTAATTGTCAAACTGGTTTACTTAACTCTTTTTAACATTTTCTTTACAGCCTTATACTTACTTCTTGTGACTTATCTCAATTTTTTCCCTGTTGTTTTCTTTAATCTTAATCTAAGTAGCAACTATAAATCCAAGCCAAAATTTAAAAAACGCCATATCCATTCTAGTCCCACTTCACTATTCATACATAAAAGTAAAACCATACACATACCTTCAGGGCTGTGGAGTCGGTTGGGAACATGATAGACTTGGACTCCTGGAATTTTAAACAGACTCCCTCATATATATGTAAACATATACACATGTGTTACAGCTTAGTTTTTTAACATAAAAGAAGTAACAGATGCTACAGAAAAAAATTCATGGCATAGAAAATTATTTACATTAATTAGCATTTGTTAAGAAATTGAAAAACTAGAATTAGTAATTTCTAACAAACAGTATAGCTTCGGCAAGATCCTTGTTAAAAAACCGTAGATCTGATTTGATAAACTTCAGAGCTGAGAAGATTCTTCTAACTTGTGTAGGAGGAAGAGCTGTTACTGTTAGGGCTGCTTCTTTTAGCTTTTCAGGTTAGATTTTTATAAATTCTAAAAGAGGTGTCTTGCAAGAGTCTATTTCTTCAAAGGCTATGTAGACACTGTGTTTGTATTTTTTCATTTTTATATTTAAAGGCGCTTGGTTCTTTATTTTCAATCACTTCGCCTTAGCCTTTTCAATATTATCCAAATATTTCTTAAAATCTAATTCATCACTGGAAGAGGATGACAGTTGCAATGTCTGCAGACCAACTGTCCTGATTTGAATACTACAAATGTTCTGAGAATAATTTCATTCTCGGTGAAAGTTCATAGATGACTTTCTTTACTTTTTTAATTTGTTTGTCATCCAAAAAACTTCGGTGACATATATTGAACCCAACAAGATCTCATTGCCTAGCAAACTAGTTTGTATTTTCTTCATTGAGGAAAAAATTCCTTCAGCAATAAGCCCTCCATTTCAGAAATTAAAAAAAATCACATTCTTCTATTCTCACCTCCTGTTAATTCTTCAGGTTGTTGCTTTTTTACGACTTCTTGAGTTTCCAATTCTGCAAGATCATTCCACAGTTTTTCTGTTAGTGAAACATTAGGGTTATCTACATCTTATAAAAAAATTCTTAATTCTAATACTCTCCATATCAACAAATAATGTACTTTCTCATCGTGTTGCTTGATCAATAGTTGCTCCACTTCTATTCAAGCTACGATAGTTCTTAAAATTTGGCAGTTTTTCGAGTAGCATAATTTGATCTTTAGATGTACAGTCGATTCCTGTTAATCGGACCACACCAGGAAGCATCACTCTTTTGAACTTTTTAAAGAATGTCTGAAGGATTGGGATAGAGAGCTACAACGCCAGTCGAGAAAAGTGCTGCTTCTTCTTGTCAATTGTGCAGCACATCCTCTTTTAGATTGCTATATCCAACTGGAATTTCTACCTCCCACAACCAAAGCTTTGGTCCAGCCAATGGACATGGGCATCATAAAAAATTTGAAGACCCTTTATCGTGCAAGGTTGGTTAATTACATCCTTGAAGCAACTGAAGAAAGTTTGCTGACCTTATCGTCAAAAGCCAGCGAAGTCAGTCCAGAGGTCAACATCTTACAGTAGTTGCATTTGTGGCCGACAGAAAGTGAGCAGGGAGACAATTCAGAACTGTTTTTCTCACTGTGGCTTTAAGCAATTAGTCTGGGAGATGGATGTGGACATGCTTTTTGAAAGCGAAAATGGTGACCGACATGTGGAACTTCAACAGGTACAAAATTGTGAAGGATTTTTTTCAATGCTATGATGAAAATGAAGATTAAGACGCTGCAATCGTTGCTCGAGTAGCAGCAGAACACAGAAGTGATAATGATGATGCCGCTAATAAGTTGGTGCAAGTTACAACACAGGATGCGAGGAAATGCATTGAAACTTTTCGTCGCTATTTCATGCAGGAGGGAAATGAAGGCAGTTCCATTGCTGCATGTTTGTGAAGATTTTGTTCACGTGCAATCCATCAAGAAAAGGCGTAAGATCACATTGGATAAGTACTTCAAATGTTGACTGGAACTTGGTAAGAGCTTGTTTTTATTGTGTTTCACACGCTGAGTATAGTTGAGGTCATTTCTTAGAATTCGTTTCTAAATTAATTTTCTCAATTAAAAAAAGTTCGACTGTAGTTCTAGTTTGTACATGTATGTTCGCTATACATGTGTACCACACAATAAAAGTCATAATTACATTTTAGTACATGATTTACATGTACATTTAGTGTTTGCTACATATAGCACATCCCGTCTTACAACATAGGACATGTTCGTGTAATCGGAAATCACTCTTGTTTTCTGAATGTTTGAAGAAAGAGTTTTAAAATATTGGTCTATTAAGGTCTTGCATGATGCCAGCTTGCTAAAGGCATCTAACACACCAAAAACTAACAAAATTCATGACCAGATGGGTAACGTAAATAATCATATATGGAAAATGAATATAGCAAAATTCCATATATAGCAGATCAATTTAAAAAAAAAAGGAATTTCTCTTACTCTAGTTCTTAATGTTCCCACAGCAGCAACATTAGCCTCTCTAAACACTTTTTTACAAAGTTAGCTACTCAAGTGCAAAGTTACTGCAAACAGAATGCACCACAAAATGGCGAACTTCTTAATTCTCTGTGGCCTGAGCTCTGAAGAATCGGATTGAATAGGTATTTTCGTTGTTTAATTAATAAGTTTTTAATGTTGTTACTCACGTTTAACACGATTACAAAATAATTCACCTTAGTCATTCACAAAAGTACCTTTACCCTTTGGCAAATACTAGTCCTAAAAAAAAATAATAATAAAATAAGCAGGTAGTCCTAAAGTGCTTTGCAAAACTAACAAATTCAACTGTTTTGAAACAGTTGGTGTGGAGCACTTAACACTAATGGAAAATAAAACTGAAGTTACTTTAAAATATTTACAGAGCCTCTTTTTAGTTTGATAAAAGAAAATTCAGAACTGAGCTTCATAACATTTATTAACTTGCTTAAATTTCATAATCACCAAACACAAAAGATAGTTAATTTATAACATAAGAGAAAATAATTTTAATGTTATTTTAATAGCAATGTTTGTATGTATTTAAAAATCTATTTAAACTTGCCATCTTGATACACTTCATGAACAAATGAGTGTATTCCTTGTGATTTTTCCCTTAACTAAAATATTTGTTACGATATTGACTTTCAGACCCAATATTTTCTAAAAACAAAACAATGATAAAACTTTCATGACTCACCCCTACCAGAAATGCACAAAGCTGTTACTAAAATGTTTGCCTCCAGTTAGGCATAATGGCTAGAACAGTTCTCCCGACAGACTGACAATACACTTTCAAAATGCACATTTGAAAACATACCAAACAGCACACAAAATTTTCTAAACAATTACAAATTCAGATTTATAAAAAACTGCAAAACTAGAACCATTTTTCGAAAAACTATGAACAATTCTCATAAGTTAGCAAATATAGCACTCAGAAAAGCTACTTTTGAAATAAGGGAATGGAATTGAGATTTGGCATATATAACAAACTAATTAGTTTCATTAATCATTATAATCTGTGGTAGCCACCAAATAAAAGCAATGTCCAAAAAAAAAAAAAAAAGGTAGGAGGTTCTTGCAGGTTTACATGCTCTAACAAAACTAGATTTATCAGTACAACAGTTTTTTAAAAATTCCATATAAGATTCTATCCATTCAAGACAAACATAGCTGTTATACTCACAAACATAAATGTTTCTCAACATTAGACGTGACATTTATTACAATCAATATGTAGCCACTTATTATTTTGTGAGATCACTTTCATCTGCAATAAATACTTAATGTTTTACACTGTATTCCTTGCACAGAGAGGTTCGAATCCCGCGAATGGGCTGGCTGCATGGGCGTTTTCGTGGTTTTCCCCATGTGTAACGTGTTTACGAGCCAGTTTCCCTTAGAAAGCCCTCCACGAAGGCATCCCTCCCTTTAGGCAGATAGCCCTCGTGCGCTTTGCCATAGTTGAATAACCTAACCTTGCACAGAATAAAGAGACAGTTCTGTATCTCCTGTTCTACTGGACCGAATGTCAAAATTTAACTTGCGTTTTCAGTGTTTCGAAAGCGTGTCTTAGAATATACATTAGATTTATATATAGCATTGCTAACATAGGTATTTTGACCAGACCTTTTTTGAAATAACAAACATTTCCCCCCCTCTGAAAAATCGCACGAGTAGTTTTTAAACAATTAACTCTCAAAATTTTACCTCCTCCATGTTAACTCAATTTGGTATATCTATTTTTTATTTATTTATTTATTTTTATTTAACTTATTTGGTTCCACATTACGAAATTTAGGTTCATTCCAAAAAAATTCGCCCATTTTTTATGATTTTTTTTAAATTTGTGTTTTTAAATAATGTTAATAAATTTTTTGAAAAATTTTTGAATTAAACCTACAAAATTTTTACCACCATCTTAAAGTAGATGTATTTCTAAGCATACCTGTAAAATATTAAGAGTTTTACTCAAAATTTACTAAGATATACGTGAATTTACATATTGGAACGTTTTGAAATTTGGCATATTTGTTAAAAGCGATAACAACACCAAATGTGGTTTACGCACTTTACTTAACTTAAAATGATTTGAAAGTATGAAAGATGACCATTTTCCACTCATGTACAATGAAAAAAAAGTAAAGGAAAATAGGTTGCTACACATTAAGAAATTCGTCAAGTGAGTTATTCTTGGCACAAACTGAAAAAATGCACCAAATTTAAATTTTTTAATTTCTACACAAATTTCTCACTATAAATTACAAAATTTAATATCTAGGCATAATCTGAGTCATAGAACTGAAATATGGAAAAAAATTGGTATCTTTTTTCAGAAAAAGTTTCATTTCATGTCAAAATACCTTATGTTTGAACAATGCTATATATAAATCTAATATATATCCGAAGTCGTGCTTTCAAAACATGGAAAATTCAAGTTAAGTTTTGATAACTGGTCCAGTCAAACGGGAGATTTAGAACTGTCCCCCCCCCTTTTTTTGGCAAGGTATACATAAAATTGCACATAATAAAATTCCCAGTATCCTTCTGTTATTGGTCCCTGATTAAGAAAAGTTACATATGTATGTACGAGTGCATACACACATGAAGACATACATTTCTGAATTTTGTCCTAATAACAGAAGAGTGCCAAATTCCCTTGCATTCAACTATAATTACTTGCTTGTAAAGTTCACAGATTTATGTACAATTAGTTTTTCTTTGAGGATACTAAATCCACAACCTGCTCAGTCTCTACAAAATTACAGCATGATGCACAGTCAGAGTTGGATTTATAGAGTCATGTACGTCACAATCACAAGGAACTCAATCTTGCAAAAGGCCCAACATCTTTTTTAGTCCAAAGGGGCAATTTGCCTAGAAGGACTATCAATTTCATTTTGGCATTTTGCGTTGATTCACTAAAAGTGTTATTTCACTTTTCAAATTGTTGCCGCCAAATATTATCACCCTGTATTATAATATTTAAAGAAATAATGAAGCATCCGCATAAATATATATATATGTTTCTTGCATTGTAATAAAACAACGGTACCTAGAGCCATCAAAATTTGAACGTTTCCACCCGAATATGGGGATCTGGAAGACCAAATTTGAAATTTGTTTTATTATAGATTTCATATTTTGTACAGCATTTATGAGTTTTACATTAAGAAACTCAAAGATTTCAAACCGAGCAATGGCAACACTGTATGGAAAAAAAAGAAAAAAAAACCATTTTTATCTCCAGCGCACGAGACTGCGTATCGGAAACTCTTCTAAAGATAAGCTGATTTTAAAATTATTTTGTGATATTGTTCTTGAACTGAATTTTATGGTTTAAGTGCGAAGAACATGATATTTAATAAACAAAGGTAACACACAAAAAAAAGTTTAAAAAATGCCCCTTTGGACCTAATTTAAAATCTGAAACCTTTCAGTTGTTTTTTTATAGTAAATACTTTGCAATAAGTAATAATACTCTGCATTTTAAGATGACATGTGTAAAAATCAAAGGACTGATACCCAGATTAATTAATCTATCACTAGATTCAGTAAACAGCAATGCAGATTCTGTCAATTTGGTGTATAACATGATTCCTCCTTGCATCAAATGAATAAACACGGAACTCTCTGAAATGAAATTTGTATGCATCTCTCTCTCATTCACCTGATTTTTCTAGAGCTTTCTAAAAGGGTAACATTTATGAAAATATCTTAATTTAACATTACTGAAGGACCATCTCTAAATTTAGGCTCATGGAAACTACATTTATATTTGTTACCTTACAAAGCCCTCTGATTATTAATTCCAAGAATCATTTTTCTTAGGTACTGCTATATTTTTATGAATTTTACAAAAATGTCCCAATAACAGAAGAGTTTACGAAATTAAATAAAAGTGTACCTAAAATAATTTGCTTACATGAAATTTAAATTCTTTTCAAAAAAAAGGGGGGGAATTATAATAAGCATTAAAAAGAACCAAACCACAACCTAGTTTAATTTTCTAAATAAAATACACGATTACAAACTAGTACTGCTGTCTTGCTAACTAAATAAGAAATTTTACTTCTAAATTTTAATAGCTGAATTTGGCAGTATTCATATTTCTGGAACATTTCAACCTAGCAATATCACTTATACATGAAGGGAAAAAAATAACTTTTATAAGAATTTTGACTTCTTATAAGCATAAACAAATGAAAAATATTTTTTATGCAAAATAGTATATAAATCAATAAATTGAATACACTCGTTTAAATTAAAAGTTTAAATAAAGTCTCAAGTCTTTAGTGCTTAGAACAAATTTAGAGCTTTAATGCAGACTTTAATATCTGTTGAATATTATATTGATATGGATACAAAATAAATTTTTAAAATAAGCATCAAAATATTTAAAAAAATGTTTAATTTTACGACAAAATATATTCAATTAATAAATAAGCACTAAAGCACGAAATTAAATAAAAGTGTACCTAAAATAATTTGCTTGCATGAAATTTAAATTCTTAAAAAAAAAAAAGGAAAAAATTTATTATAATAAGCATTAAAAAGAACCAAACCACAACCTAATAATTAAAATATGTTATCTGCAATGCTTTGAAACAAACAGACTTTGATTTCACCTGGTGATACAAAATTTCATATTTAATATGAAAATTTTCTAAAACTATTAAACCACAGTAAAATTTTTAAAAAATCTAGTAAAGTTCTCACAAATTTAGAATATGTTAAGCTTCCAAAATAATTCTTACAACTATTGAAAAATAAATAACAGCTCATCAAGAATAAAAATATTTTCTGAAAAAATTTCCTGCGAAATTTGTCCATTATAATTCTAAAATGCATGCTACCAGAGGCAGAATTCAGCTCCCTATATCACATAGGAAATATAAAAAGAATATGCAGTACCAAATTTTAGAATATTACCATATTCTCTCGCTCAGAAGAAACGCTGAAATTCATATACTAAAGCTTGATCAAATCCTAAATTTCCAAAAGAATATTATAGGACATAAATTCAAATTAGCAATCTTTATATTTATAGAATTTAAATAGCATGAAACATTCTGGAATGCAAATGAAATATTGCAGTTCCACTTCGAAATAAAACCTTCACAACCGTACTTCCTGACCTAATAGACAGAACTCATAAAGCTTTTTAAGTGTTGGTCACAGGTTATGCTGCCAATCGATAATTTGAGAATAAACATATATTCGGCAGACGGTACATCTTAAAGAAAATCACTACGTTTGACATGCTTAGCTGGGTTAAATTATAGTAAATATAAACACACTTCATTTCCCTTACTTCTTAATTAGAGAACTTCTTTTCGTTGGCAAAAAAGGAACTGTTTAAAGTTTAGATGTTTCAAAACATTTCTCCTTCAATACATGTTCGATCCCATCCTCCAATGCAAAATGACGTCAAACGTACTTTTACATGATAAAAAATCTCGCCTTTCCAACTGGTATTTTGGTAAACTAAATAGCTAAATACTTATCTTTACATAATTTTTTTAATTCGTAAGATAAATTCTAAGTTTAAATTCCTTTCTGGAAAAGTATTTTTTAAAGTTATTTTAAGATTCTGAACTTTTTTTTTATCTATAACATTTACGAACATTGGGTAATGGCCACATGCCATAACACACAAGTTAAAAACAAAAGTATAATTTTTGGCGTACTTTCACAGCTAGACTAAGCACTTATTACATCGAGTAAATGGCAAATTGATTGTCTGGTACCAATCGAGTCAATCTCGAGATTTATTACACCTAAAAGTGCTGTCAAAAACATATCAATGGTGAAGGTTTATGGTTTTGCCTAACAGATTAAAAGTTTCTATTTTAAGAAATCAGAAGAATCAATATTATCTTATTTATAGAAGATATACAGCTTTATTTTTGTATATAATATATCAAACATATTTCAACGTAAGTAACTTTTTAAAAGGTTTATTTTTCATATCACTATTAGATTATGTATAAAAGCAATTATTGATTATTCAACATCTGAGCATTTTATGAACATTCTACTTTTGTTTATTACCTTTGTTAAAAATGCTGATAACCTGTGTGTTGTTTTAACTTATCTCACTTGTCCCACAGTTAACATCACACGAAATTCATCGTGGCAAGGAGAGCAAGACTGTGCTTGTCGCTGGCAAAAGCCTTGAGCACCATACAGGTGACAGTATGATTTCCCTCAGTTCTGCCCCCAACCTAAGGGAGATAAATCCAAGGATCTCTCACCACTCTTCCTCTACCACCACCAACTTGAGAGGACTTTCGGTTTGCCACAAATTTAGAGTGCCCTCATGCCGCACAGTCCGTATACATTTTGCAAACATCTATGCCTCCTCTAAGATTCGAACCTGGGGCCTTCGGTATCGCAGTAGGCTCCCCTAACTACTATACTGTATGGACAGCCGCATTTAACCCTAAAATTATTTTCAAAACTCGCACAAAAATTTGCCAATTACATATGACTTATCCCCGAAGCATTGCTATTATAATTATAATAGATATATAATGTTTTCTTCACTGAAAATTGAGATTAGAATTGCCCAATCTGGATAAAAAAAATTTTTTTATTATTTTACTACAAAATGACAAATAGGATATTTATTAAAAAGGAAAAAAAAAAGTTTAAAAGATTTTGCGGTAAACTACTATACGGTATGGCTTTGGCATGATTTTGAAAATTGTCACCAACACCTAAATGAACTGTTTACTGCTCATCAAAATGTCGGCAAATCCCATGTCTACCATATACTAGGATTAAACCGATTTTGTTTTATACGAAAATGGAAAGGTATTTTCTTTTGTTCAACATACACTGCATATGCACATGTGAACCTCTTGATTCTCAACGTTAACGGAAACCAAAGTTGTTGAAAACTCGTGTTGCCTTTCTAGAAGACAATATGATCGGAGCTGCAAAAATTGGCTCCCCACCAGCTGCCCAAATGAAGCTCACGCAACACATAATTCACCAGTTCCAACGTTGCCGTAAAAATCATGTTTTGTGGAGATCGCCATAAGAAATCCCTGCACTTTCTTAAACAATTTTCAAATTCCCAGACGTTACATGTTTTCCAAGTAGCATGGCAACCCTGGTATATACATATAAAGAGCAGCTCGGTAAGCTTTTCCAAGTAGCATGGAAACCTTGATATATACACATAGAGAGCAGCTCAGTAAGCTCAGAGTTTTTATTCTTAGATATTGGTTTGGTAACAGTGATTTAATTATGTTGTTCTTATATCACACTTAAAACTTTTATGCTTTTAATTAAGCTACATGCAATAGTTGTGGAATTATAAACAATTTAAAAGTTTAAGTACTGCTAGGCCTAATGAATGCTATGCCTATTTGTTCAAATTCGGAACTCTTGGTAGAATGGTGAATTAAGTCAGTCAGTGCACCACCTTCGGTGTCTTTTTGCCCAGTAGGATTAAAATTAACTTTCAATTTTGTGCACCAAAAATTTGGTCTCCCTGCTCATTGGCTGAATTGCTAGTCTTCACGTAAACTCCAATTTTAATGGCAAAATTTTTTTTCAAACACTGTTTTTAACTGTATTTGGTGTTTTAAGTTTTTATATATTTTTGCTTTGCTGAAAAATGAGAACCGAATTAATTGAATGAGAAATATATCTATAACGAAATTCACGGAAATAAGTTTAAATGAAGTGTAGCAAAAAATGTGCATAATTTGTTAAGACAGTACAAGGAAGTCATGTAATGTCTACATCAGATATTTTAACGGGTTTTAATGAAAGTTCACCACTAACACAAATATCCTCTCTACAAAGTTAGCAATTGCATGTTTAATCATATTTTGTCAGATGATGTTTGGCATTTTAAAGATAGAGACTTTCTTTAGATTTTGTTGTGAAATTTATAAAAAAATATCATTATGTACATGTTGTTTAAAATGGAACTATCATGCTACCAGATTAGAACCATCATTTACTTCCAGTTCTGTTGCAAAAAGTCAGCTACAGAAAGAATGTCACCAAATCATAAGTACAGCTTTAAGTACTAATGTGGTATCATACAAGAGTGTGAAGGTTTGGTACCGAAAGTTCAAGAACATGGACTATGACATTCAAGAAGAGTGCTCTGGTTGGCCAACTGATATAAATGAGGATCGCCTGCAAGAACTTGTGAAAGATCGGCATGCAATCACTTGAGAGCTTGCTAAGGAGTTAAGACAAAGAATGTCTGAAATAAGGTTGATCTGCTTTTAGACTCACGGCCACCAAGTTTCTGGGCCGAAGGTTTTGAAAACTACCAAAATGGTGGCAGAAAATCATGGATTTGTATGGTGATTACCGACATTTAAGATACTGTTTTCGTGTTTTTTCCCCCCTACCTTCATTAAGAACTTTTTTGTGGAGTGGAAAACTTTTGTTACAACTAGATAATTAAAATTTAATAGCAAACGTTTTATTTCATTAGTTGGCAAAGTTAATTACTTATACCTAACAAATAACATCTGTGATTTTTAAAATGTTTCCATATCAAAATACACTGGTGTGCAAAAATTAAGGACGAGACGGTTTTTTCAATATAACTTTGTACAAAAGCTTTCCAAATCAACACATTTAATACCGTACGATCTCCAATACATAAGGACATGAGTAATGTAAGCAACACTTACTAAAAGAGAAATCAGAGGGATAAAAAGAAGCTTTATTGAAAAAGTAGCATGGAGCGCAATGCGACTGAAGGCCGAAACATCCCTGTGATGGGTGTCCAGCAAGAAACATCCGGTCTTTAATAGGGGATATGATCTCCCTTGACTGCTAGGCAGGTTTCACATCATTTGTGCATGCTGGATATGTGGTTGTTAATGAGCTGTTGAGACACTGCTGCTCGTTCCTCTTGTAGCACCAATCGCAGTTTCGGAATCGTTACTGGCGATAAGTTACGTGCTGCCACGGGTCTCCCTAGTAAGTTCCGTACATGCTTGACGGGATTTAGATCCAGAGACCTTGCCGACCAATACATGTGTTCAATATCTTCACTCTCCAACATTAACAGTGCGATGAGGTGGAGTGTTGTCGTCCATGAAGAGGAACTGAGGACCCATAGCCCTTGTGAAAAGACGCATGTAAGGAAGAAGAACCTCGTTACAATAGCAGTCCCAGCATTATGTCTGCTTGAACGAGAATTCCGCGACCTCCAAAACAGTCCCTTTTGATGATGTTGAAGGGGTTATTGCGTGTTCCCCGCTCTGTCCAGATGTGTATGTGTCTAGAATCGCAACTCAGACTAAATCTGCTCTCATCTGTAAAGAGTACTCGTCCCCATTCATTGTCTCTCCAATTCCAGTGTTCCCGGCACCACAGAGAACGCCTTCTCCGATGGGCAGGCGTTAGAGGTACACACCGTACAGGGCGTCGTGCAAACAGACCCCCAACGTGCAGTCTTCTGGCCACGGTAAAATGCGATATCGGTCGTCCAGTCGCGTGTGTCTAGCGATTTCTCCCGCTGTCTGCCGCCTGTTTCTTCTGGCCTGTAAGGCAATATACCGGTCATCTGCGGGTGTGTTTCCTCGTGGACGACCACTACTAAACCCCCCGGACAGCTGTTCTTGTAGTTTTAAAATTGTCTCCAATGTTGTGAAACGATGTTGTGAGCAATTCTGAACTCTGCAGCCACACTTGTCACGCTGCGGCCTTCCTCCAACTTCCCAATGATTGGACCTCGGGTAAAAGCATCCAGATGTCGTCTAACAAATTGATTATTCGCCATTTCTCGCTGAGGCAGCAACTCAGTGTGCTTTTAACTACTATACGGCGTGCAATCTCTTTGCCAGAAATACTGATCTTACACCGACAACATGCTTTATACTACTCAGACACTCCCCCATTACGTCTACCTGCATATCTGCACATGTGCTACCGTACATCACCTTACTTAATCTCCCGATTGGTCTTTCTGTCCGCTTGCCTCTTCGTTCAGTTGATTTGCTAATTTTTCGACTTCGTCCTTAATTTTTGCACACCAGTGTACTGTTTGAGGCTAACTTCTTATGGATTTTTTAATGTGCCACTTTGCACCTTTTAAGTTAATAAAAAAAATTCTAAATATTCAACTTTACATATATTCAAATTCAGAAATGCTACAAATATTATTTAGTTTTTCTGAAATTCCACATTCATTTTCAAGTGTAAAAAAAAGCATGAGTACTTTCATATTATCTGCACCACCCTCAAAAAGTTGTAAACTCATTGCCAACTTTGGACAATCTTTACAGCTATTTCAACAACTATCATCTAATTTTTATACTCGTAAAATAAAAACTTTTAGTACTTCTTTGTTACCGTGGCCCCCGAGATTTAATCGCCAATCAAATCAGACATGTGGCCAAAAACTGGTTGCTTGTTCTTACGTCTCACTATGCGATAGTGTATTAAGACCATGTTGCATTTTTGCTCTTGCCACGTATTCTTACATTATTCATTTTTGATTAGCCTTTTCAATTCACATTGTTTGTTTGAAAACATATTCATTTCTTTTTTTTAATGTGACATTAACAATCTTTAATTAGCCAAGTAATGAGGTTGATCCCATAGCATTTTGCAAGAAAGAAGTCTTTTACTCGACAAACTAGTATGCGAAAATGGCCAAAGCATAAAACGTTATGTTAACAACAAAATCATTTGGAGGTACAGTGTTAGAAATTGCTAAAAGATGTGCCTCCGTGTTGGTAATTGGTTCAGCGGTTTCAGAATATTGTTTGTCACTGGTATTAGATTTATATATTCTTGGGCAGGAGCTGACATTTATGAAATGGTGTAACAAACAACTTAATATATGTGAAAGTGCTGCCGCTGACTAGAATAATTTAAATGGGATAAAATAATAATAAGGATCCTTAAAAACATTCTTAGGAAATATGCAAATATTATTTTTATCATATATTGTGTTGTTTATTTTTACGTAGGCTGTTTTTTAAGAAACGTCAGTTTTTTTTATTAAAAAAATAACAATATTTTATTTAAAAAAACCTTTATTTTAGGATTGTACATGCCTATTTTTCGACATAGTTGCCTAGTTTATTAATGCACTTGTCATACCTTAAAATTAAGTTTTGAAAATCCTCTTCAAAGACATCTGCTACCCGCTAGGGCAGCCATGAGTTTACGGCCACTTTCACTTCTTCATTATAACTGAAGCGCTTCCCGCTAAAATGGTGTTTGAGATACCAGAAAAGGTGGAAATCACTGGGAGCAAGGTCGGGGCTGTACGGTGCATGGTTCAAAAGATTTGAGGAAGTTCCGAGTCGTTTGAGACTTGGAAGGCTTTGCATTGTTGTGAAGGAGCAAAATTGCTTTTGACAGCATGCTGCGCCATTTGTTTTGCAATGTTCTTCAGAACTTCCGTAGAGTTGCGCAGTAGGCACCCGAATTCATCACTGTTCCTTGTGGTATCAAGTCCACCGGCAAAATACAGCACCGGCCCCAGAGCACTGTTGCCATAATCTTGCATTTGACGACGTATGTTTGGCTTTGACCTTGATGAGAGAGAAATGTGTGCCGCCATTCCATCGACTGTTGCTTGGATTCAGGGGTGATACAGAACACTCATGTTTCCTCTCCAAGAACGATATGACTCAACATTTCATCCCCTTCTTCCTCGTAATGAATCAAAAAGTTCAATGAGCTCACAAACCTCTCCTCTTTGTGTTCCGCTGTGAGGAGTCTGGGTACCTACAGAGAACACAATTTCTTAAAATTTAGGTTTTCAGTCACAATTTTGTACACCACTGACCAAGAAACGTGGGGAAATTCCAATGAAAGAGTGGTTATTGTGAATCTCCTGTTCTCATGAAATTTTGTTTCAACTGCATGCACCAAATCATCAATGGTTACAGAGGACAGCCTGAGCGTTATTCGTCATGTTTGTATGCCCATCTTTAAACTCCCTGACCCATTTTCGAACGCTACTATCACTCACTGCTTCAGTGCCATAAACTTCTGTTATCTGGGGATGAATGTCTGCACCCGTTCTCGCAGTCAAAAAATGGATAACAGACCTTATCTTGCCCGTGGTGGGCGATTCAATCACCTAAACATTTTAAAGTTGCACAGCGAAGCACACAACTGCTACAGAGCTAAAACTGGCGCTAGTTTGTTCGCAAAGGATACTGGTCAGTGGCACAGCAACTCGTTGCGACGTACGCAGGAACTATACATGCCAATGGACCTTACTTAAAACACAGCCCTCATACATTCAGATGAGCTTGGCAAAATTATAGCCGAGATCTTGGTATAAATCTAAAAGTGCCAAATATAGTTGGGGACAAATATACTATAACAAAGTATGATGTTGATGCCCCATCTCGTACTTGCGATGCAGATGATGAATTTTTTGTAAGCATTGAGACTAAAGATACTGAGAAATTTCTATATATCCATTACTAATAATACTGAACAAGAAGCTGCAACTCATGCCCACTTTTCTGTGGCTCTTAAAATTGCAAAATGTGAAAACCTACTCACCAATGGAGAAAGATCAAAGGGTGTGTAATTGCAGTAGCTGAAGAAATGTGTTCCAAAAAGGTAAATTTATCCAAAACTGTCAGTTTTACAGTGGCTTGGAGGGAGAAGGCATCGCAGAAAATATATCATCTCAACTGCCTAACAAAAATCAACATCTCTCCAGCCTTGGATGAGTCACTCAGGTGTGGATTTTTATTCGAGGAGTAGATAAAAGCTATGAAACGTATGAAAGAACTTCTTGATATTAATAGTATTCACGACACGACTAGTAGAGAAGATATTTTAAAGGGAAATGAAAATGCCATTACTAAAAAGAACTTTCGATGGGAAAACTTGAAAATTGTTGGTATTACAACTGACATGTGTCATAAAAATAAAGGAGTGATTGCTTTTGTGTCAAAATTTGTAGAAAATGATGGTGGTTCTGAACCATTAGTCTTACATTGTATCATTTATCAACAGACCTTGTGCAGGAAATGGTTGGATATGTCTTTAAGTTCTAAAACCAGTCGTATCAGTTGTTAATTTCATCAGATCCATTGGGTTAAATCACTGACAATTCTGTAAATTTACTGAAGGAGATTGCCGAAAATGACTTACCAAATCATACTGCCGTATGCTGGCTTAGTTGCAGAGAAGTCCTTCAGTGCATTTTTGAACTTTGAGCAGTGATCGAAATATTTTGAATGAAAAGCATCGCCCTTTTAATGAATTACAAAATAGCAAATGGTTGTTTAAGTTAGCAATCTAAGTCAATTTGATAAAACATACGAACGAATTGAATTTGAGATTGCAAAGAGAAAACCAGCTTCTTCCTGATTTTATACACTAATATCAAATCGTTCCAGCAGAAAATAATACTTTTTCAATCACAATTACAAAAGGAACATTTCACACATTTTAAAACATGTGAAATATTCAGCCACGCTACTAAGACAGAATTTTTCATCAATTTTGCAATCGAAGCTTTGAGGATAAATTTTGATATTCGTTTCTCACTCTGGTGTCATTGCGAATGAAATTAAGATTTTTTAAAATCCTTTTGATACCGACATTGAAACCCAAGCCCCGGAACTTTAAATGGAAATTAATGACTTACAGTGCAACGATATAATACGGAAGAAATATCAAAACTCATGTTTGTTGGAATTATTAAGAGTCTTCCACTGGTATAATTTGCTCGTAGACTGTTTTCTATTTTTGGTACTACTTACTTGTGTGAGGAAACATTCTTTGAAATAAAGTCCACAGTGGACTTGTCATTAAGCTTTACCTAGCAAGTAAATAAAACCAAGTTATCATTATTCTGTGTTCTTTTTACCAACTTACAATAACAACAATAATCCATTGGCTGTTGCGGGCCGGATTGATGACACTAACGGGTCGTAATTTAGAAACCCCTGTATAGATGATACGCCAGGCAGGCATCAGTGTCAAAGAATGGGGATCCTCCATGCATTTTATTAAAAAAATTATATATATATAAAGTGCAAGCATAAAGAATAAAAAAAAATTCTAAAAACATAAGTTGCTGGCAATTTAGAGGTCCGGATTTTAGATCATTCCAAGATACTGGACGTCTGGATTTCGAACTTTGCACTGTAGTCATTCACTGTTTCAGGCGAAGTTACTTGACTGCCATAGCTCTTCTGTAACTGCATTAATTTAAGCTTCATCTTGTTAACTTTCTCAACAAGAAATAATATAAGTTAGCGATATTATGTTTTCAGGAAAAAATTTCATTTCAGTGAACCAAATGCTTTATTCTTTTCTCAACACGAGAGTCGAAAATAAGAGAACATAACGAATTCACTTTTGTGACGTAATTTCATATTATGCCCCTCAGAACATGTTCTCGGTGAAGACAATAATACTTCTGAGATGACCTACTACAGGCAAGTATCCACATCTCCATCCTAAATTAAATCAAAATAATTCCTGCTATTCATTACTAAAACATTTAGAAAAGATAAATAGGATATCAGATAAAATAGCAATACATAGATAAAGAATAAATTGCATGTGTAAAGATGAGTGTAATATTACAACATGCAAGCTGTGAACACTTGACGACAAGCTATGACAAGAACTAAAAGGAACCTACGAGGAATGGTTGCTATCTCCGAACATGCAAATTTGCAAAAGTGCTAGCTTGAGTTAATTCATTTTTGCTGGTGTTTACTAGATTCTCTGCAATAGTGTTTCCTTAAATGCTTGCCGTTTGGACTGAATCATTATATAGAGAAATTTTTTTTTTTTATCTACAGTCAATGCATAAAAAACAGCACAAGAACAATTTTATTTTTAAAGCCCTTTTGCAACAATTTTGACAGTAAAATCATTGGTAATAATAAACTTATTAACCATCACTCACGATAAATGATGTCAAGCTCTTTTGATGGTCCAACTTATTCGAAAAGGGCAGCGACATCTGGATTTATCAATAACTTTATACCCATCACAAAATAACTTGTACCAATAAAAATTAATGGCTCTAGTGTAGAATTGGTAGCCCTTTCGGTTGGCGAAAAATTTTATTCAGTTTTGGCGATGAAACTCCATTTCTGGTTACTATGAGAGTTTTAATATGGTTTTAGCTTCTTGATTTATTTAATTAAAAATAAATCGATGTGCACATGGACAAAGTCAAGGCAATATGCAATGACTAGTTTGTGTAATTCTCTGATTTTTTTTAAGTGAAAATAGGTCAATGTGTACATGGACACGTAGTTTGTGACATTCTTTGACTTCTTGTTTTTGGTTTTGTGTAGCGGCCATCTTGAAATTGTGTCTTATTGGCGCCGATCTGGGCATCAAAACAGAATCGCCAAAATACAAGGGGCGGTTAATTCCCAGTGAACGGTACGCTCCTTGTCCGCCATCTTGTTTTTGGCGACTATTGGAGAAACACGACTCAGCGAAGCACACGCCAAGTACCTAAGCCTAACACGCAGCGGGACACCAATCGTTCGCCATCGCAACATCGGAAAACGTGACGCCGACGATGTTCCGATGGCGAGCGGTCGATGTATCTTCGTGTTAGACCTAGAAACTCAGCGTGAACTCTATGGAGTCGTGCTCCGAAAATAGTCACCAAAAACAAGAAAATACAACAAAAATACAAAACAAAAATAAAAACTAAATACAAAACTAAAATTTAAATGCTAACAAACAAAAATACAAAACTAACTAACCAACAAAAATACAAAACTAAATACAAAACTATAATACAAAACTAAAATTTAAATACTAACAAACAAAAATACAAAACTAAAATTTAAATACTATAAAATTAAAAACAAATACTAATTAAGAAATTTAAATACTATAAAATTAGAACAAATAAAAATTTTGAAATAAATATGATTGAAGAGAATGCAGAACCTAACCACTCCACTGGTGAAAAACAAACGGGAGAGAAAGGGTGAAATTGACAAGGAGAAAATAAGTATCGCCCGAGAAATGGCGCCAAAAATACGCCAAAAAAATCGCCAAAATAGCGTACCGTACACTGGGATAGAGCCCAAGGGGCACCCAATTGTAAACTTTTACCAAATTAATAAATGGCATTAATGCTAATTCTCCATATGCCCATCATTCCAAATATAGCCAAATCCTGTGTGTACCGTCTATCATGATTAAACAACATGTTTCCCCAATTCTTAATACAAAACTTTACAGCTATTTTTTGCTCAGCTTTCAAACTACTCAAAACACCAAATGTTCACGGGATCAAAGCAAATGATTAACATCATAAAAAAAAAAACTCCACCCATAAGGAGACCATATTTTAGGCTAAGCAAGTTGGTATGTAAGTTATAAATGCTATCAATTATCATTTGGTAGGTTTCTGGAATTTGTTAAAAGAAACTGGTCCTTTGCAGACATATGTATATTTCTAATTATCAGTTATATATGTATATTTATAACTATCAGTTAACTTGAAATAATTCTTCATTTATTTCTTTATCATAATGTATTGATATTCCATTATCACAATTTTCTTTCAGTCCCCAAAGTAAATTATATGGACACAGGTAATAATGATAAATCACAGTTGTTTTACACAAAATTATAACTGAGAGACATTTATAACTGTAAAATGACCAAGTAAAAAAGTTTCAGAAACAGATGTACAACTACAAAAGATGATTAAATAATAATCAAAATGGTGCATTAGTCATGACATATTCAAATTGCACATACATATTTTAGTTATATTTAGAATTACTACAAGATCACCACTTCACATGTTACGCTCAATTCTGTCAGCACTCACACACAGAAATATTTGTAATTTACAAATTTTTATTATAGGTAGGACACAGAGAAAACTACACTAATTTATATAAATGCACATTATATAAATCATACATTATACATTGACCTTTATTTCATAGCATCAGTTTTTTTACAAGACATGTAACCTTTACATACTATTAGTAGTCATCGCATCCAAACTGTATGTAAAACATAAGAAATGTTTTTCACTAATCAAAAGTTGTTATTTTATTTCTATCTACATTTACGTACTTAATTATTTTATCTCAATTTAATTTCTTACGGTGAATGAATTATAGAAATTTAATATCTGCCTCATCCTACCTGATATACCGCTACATAGAAAAGTTATTTACTTTATGTATAAGAAATAGTTTGTACGACTTAAACATTAAAAAAATCATGACCATTAATTCTAGATGATTAAAAACCACTTACACATACTTCATTATCTAGCTATCTTATAATTCTGGTATCCACACTGTATCACAAACCAATAATTATAGATTATAAAGAATGAAACCAATAATTATTAACTATAACATGTAATTCATCAAATTAATATAACGCCACATTAAAAATATATAAAGATCAATCGCTTAATACCTCAGCTCAGAGTATACTTATAATACAAAACAAAAGCAGATGTAATACGTCGAAAATTACTTTATAGAAATAGTATTCTAATAAAATTCACATAAAGTTTAAAAATCTCTAGATTTCTTTTTAATTTGATATACTCCATAAGTCATAATGAAACGTAATACGCCTCACCAAAAGCAAGCATAATGGATTCCGAATGTACCATAATGAAAATCCAGCGAAACTTAATAGCAAATCATCAAAAAAACTTAAAACGCATGAATAAATATAATGTCAACAGTTCTTACACAAGATCTACTTTTTTGGAAACTTTTAACAAAAATTTCTGAACAAGAATATTAGAATTTTGTATCACACGTGATACGAGTGAAGAAACGTAACATACAAAATCTTATAATTACAATACCGAACACCTATATCGTTGTTTAAATATTTATCAGTTTGATAGTTACAGATACTAAATTAACAATTTTAATGTTACTGCTACGTTCAGCTTACCAAACACTTCAATGCGGCATAACATTTAGGAAAGAAAATCGTTGTATTCCAAGCAAAGATAATGGAGACAAAGTAGACCACAAAATTCAGACCATTCCAAAATCACTGGAGCAAATGGCTAATGCTACAGATACTGCACACCTTCACACAATGTTTACTTAAAGAAATTTCTGTTCGTAATCACAGTTATTTTCCGAGAAATAAGTGGTTAGTCTCTTACTGTTAGCACACTGTAATTAATCACTTAATATACTTACATTATTCGACAGACGATACATCCTGTTTCTACTAAACGTACTGAAGTCGATAACATGCCAACCAATTAACATTAGCACCAAACCTCGCCAAATCTCATTTTTCTCGCCTATAAATCTAGCCAAACCTAAAATATCACGTGATATCGAAACACCAATGAATAGTTTGCTGTATAAACAATGAAATATGTAGTTGGAAAACAATTAAATTATCAATATAAATAAAAGTTAGTTTTCTTTCTAGTAATAATTTAGTAAGGTGCGTCAGTAGGTAAAAATAAGGTATTGAAAGACGCATATTTTGGAATAATATGAGATGGTAAAACAGTAGGCTGATAATATGTACAGTTTTGAAATGGACTACCGCTTTTTAACATTTCATAGCCGTCCTGCCGTTTTAATAAAAGTGATTGTTTTGTCCCATCTTTACTAAAAACTGTAAACAAGCTAAGTATCTGTACTAAAAAAATTATGAAAATTGTGACGCAGTTGAATGCCTTAGAAATAAAACAACAACAAAATTTATACATGCCCTTGCAATTGAATGCAACTACACGGGCTGGAGTCCTAGCTGATAATAAATTCACTTGCCGAGCATCCGGGTCCCACACCGGGTTCATGCGGACTTTTTTTAATTTCCCCCTTACCTCACTTTCGAACTGAAGCCGAGGGGTCACCATGCCCTATTCTAGGCGCTACTTTGAGGCGTGTCCTATTCGCTTGGATATCTGACTGGTCATCATTAATAATCCCGCCAGTATTTGACAACTACTAAGATTAGAAGTGGTGGCCATTTTAGTGTGGAGGCACCTACTAGGCGGTTACTGTTACCTTCTATGAAGGGACAGACAATTTTACATTCATGCCCTCTCCGGGATTCGAACTAAACCCTTTAGTATCACAGTCAGACTTCCCTAACTACTACACTATCTGGGCGGCCATTTGTCTTTGTATTGTAATAGTGTAATCTTTTGGTTGCGCTCTTCAAAATGTCCTCCTAAAGGAGTCCTGTCAGTTATAATGATGCAGTTTACAATGACTAAGCTAATTCTAAGATTTCACTGAAATACCAGCTGTTCGCTCTTCACGTGGTGAAGAATTCGTGAAATCCGAGTGAAAGCCTTGGAGCTCCTAAAAAGCTGCTTCTGAAACCGAAAAGGAAAAAGGTGCAGGCAAGCACAGATCGAAAGGCAGTGAAAGAAAATCTGAGCCTGATAAAATTAATCCGAAGCCCAGTGTTAATCTCTCTCCTGTGAATTAGTTGGCTGAGCGTTTAAAAGTGGAAGGACTTTTAAACAAGGAAAGACTTAATAAACTCCTCAAAAGATCGGTGCAAGAATGAAAAGAAAAAGAAAAGAGAGAGGAGAACTTTTTACCGAAAAAGCAGACGATAGGCGTATGCCCTCCAAAGAAACAAAAAAAAAATGAGTGGGCAATTTACCATAGTTTTAGAAATTTCTGAATCCACAGAAATTACACAAGAAAATCGTTTTCACAACTTTGAGAACTTAAATGACGATAAAGAAGAAAATGAAGCTATCCCGAAGGAAAAGCCCCTACTTATTGTGTTTCAACAAAATTCAGCCAATCGGTTGAAAATTGACGGATTGTTTCTTGAAATTTGTTCAGAAGAACATGAAGATCAAATGAAATCACAATCCATATTTGTTCAGGTGAAAAATCCAATGGAGTTTAGAATAATGACCAGAACTCTTAGAGATAGAAATATCCCGTTTTATATCCATCAGCTGCAAAGTGAAAAGCATATTCGAGTGGTCATAAAAAACTTACCTGTCTCTGTGACAGAAGTTTCTTTTTAAGACTTGGCGAGATGGAAATTTCCTAAGAGTGAAGCAGTTTTCCAGATCTCGAAATAATAATTTTGAAAAGCTACCTATTTGTTTTCTAAAATTACGAAGAAATGCAGCTGGAAAAGCTATCCACAACCTAAACAACACGTTTAGCGTAAATGTGATAATTGAAACATTCACTCCGAAGAAACGATGCACACAATTTTATCGTTGCCAGGAGTATGGACACTCCCAGCACTTCTGCAATAACCCAGAAGGATACTGCAAATGTTGAAAAGCGCATAGAAGAAAACTATGCCCCATGAAACCAGAAGAAAACCTTCTTGTGTTTTTTACGCTGAAGAACACGTCAGCAGCTATCCCGGATGCAAAGCCTATAAGCAAAAGTTCGAAAAGAAGAAAACCTGACCAAACCTGCAACTGCTGTGTAAAACGTAGAATACTTTTCTGTGCTGAATGACACTGATGAAACTGTAAAGGAAACGCAGCAGAACCTCTGTACAGCGAAAACGTTAAGAACGAATGTAAGCCACCCCCTGAAGAATTAAATGATACTCTGATATGGCTTCAAGGTGATAAAATTAAAAAATCCCTTGGAAACATCATTTTGGACATAAGTAAAATTTAAAAAACTAGAACTCCGTCAGATAAACTAAAAACATATTTACAAGCAGCACTCATGTTTAAGCGAGGAGTAGATCTGCCGATCACGAAGGACTTATTTTCTGCATCTCTAAAGGATGATTTCGTAGCCCGGTCCGCATCAGTAGACAAGCGAAGACAGTGATCAGAGCCGTAACTAGGATTTTCAGCCACAGGGGATAACTAAAGATTTCGCATCCCTCTCCGGTTTGCCAAGAACGGAAAACACTTAATTCTAAAATTTCTTAACATCAATTTGGTGGCCCCTGAGTGCTGCGCCCGGGGACAGATGTCCTTCTTACTCCCCTCCCTAACTACGCCTCTGACAGAGATGGCGAGTTTGAGCCCGCGTCTTTACTTTTCTGATTTTCTGCCTCGCCATGGACCTGTTTCGTCGTCTTTACATCTTTAAACGCCTGACTGTCATTTAGGCCTTATTTCTTGCCTTCGAGTGAATGGTGCGAGTGCACCGTATTTTTCTAACTGCTGCGAATGGCCTTTGGGCAAAAACTTTGATTTTTCTGGTGAAAATTCATAGTAGTTGATGCCAGTATTGAGAGAACCGATTCTGATACCGAGGACATTATCCAGAATACTCAGACCAGGCGAGCTACTAGTGCCATCTGCTCTAGATCTTACGCCAAGCTCCTTCGGTTCGACCGCATTGACGGTCTTTCCTCGGGTTCTGAAACCGTCAGATTCGTGTTTGTTCTTCCGAGAGTGCTACTGCTATATAGTAATATGTTAAGTTAATGTATACGCCACAGGAGGTGTCTTAGGAGTGAAGAGAATGTTTGGTATCTGATATAAGATAGAAGTTTTTTTAATGATTTAAGATCGCATATCGTAGTTTTCAAGATTTTTTTACAATATTACAGAATTCATTTCTTTTTTCTCAATGAAATATAGAGTTTATAAAAAGATATTTACTGGACAATAAGTGGACAAAAGAGAAACCCCGGTTAGGTATTAAGAGAATGAAAGAAATGCTAATGATTTAAAAAAAAACTGTTATGAAATGTAAGAAATTTATGAAGCACAGAGATATTCACAATGCAATCGTAACGAAATATAGTTCATCTGTGATACTTCAGTATGATGCATTTCAGTGCAGTATGGTGCACAGGAATGGATTTTTGTTACTTTTGTGCACATTCGAGTAAACCTAAGAAAGTTTCAAGTAGGGTATGAGACTGTAGTGTTACATAACGATGTTTTCCAGAACGGAAGAACTTAGGAATGAGGGGCACAATTTTACATTTTTTCATCGTAGAAACCTGAGATCCGGCTGAAGTCTGGAAATGAGGGGGCTGTACCGTCATCAGACTAATAGCGAGGGTCAATGAAGAGAACACAGATTTGAACAAGTAACATTCAGCTGCATTCAGCATACAAGATTTGTGTTCAAGGGCATTATGCAATTAATTTGCAGTCAGTACATAATGCTTTTATATAGAACAAGAGGAATAATTGCTTAAGGCATTACACATATTTAATTTCTGGTAGTATTTATGGTATGAAATAGTATACTTGTTGCAAAATGTTATTCATAAGTAGAGATAAATTAAATTTCACACGATTCACTTTCTTACGCTGATGAGCATCGTACTTTCATAATACTGAAGCCTGCTAGGATTTTCGGCACGCATCCGGGAATTAAAAAAGTGAATTTTAAAAATTTGTAATTTTTAACTTTCTGTCCATATCACAGAAGATTTATTGGGGATATTCAAACAAAATAATGCATAAAGCTAATACTTTACTTAAATATTTGTAGAATTTTTATTTTTATTTTTAGTCTAATATATCACATATAGAATTTTCATTTGTTAGCTATAATAGATTTATAAATTATTTTGTGACATGATCATATGTATAAGTTTACTTTTGATTATGAAGTTTTGTATCCAGAATAATTCTTCTGTGCTTGCAACATCATACGCAAAATAAAAAAAATCTTAAACGGAATCGATAAGTTATACAGCGCTAAATTACTAGACACTTTTAACTGAATGATGTCACAGACTTTATTCCTACGATATCAGTACAAGAAACTTGAGTAGTTTTAGCTTTACAATTTTAGGTTTAAATTTATTCTTATTGTAGTTAGCTTTATGATTACATATACCTGGAAGTAGACTTCAGTATACATTCAGAATTATTTCTCCAACTTTGAGGCATAGCCATCTTGGATTAAGTTCTTTTACACTTTACAGCAAGAAAAGAAGCCATTAGGTCATCCCATTGCCTCCTTCTCCGATCACCTCACCCCCTCCCTTCCACGCAAGAATTCGGTTTGTTTATAACCTTCAACGCAGACCCCTTTCTCAAATGAAATCTCCTCCAAAGCAAGGAGGAGTTTCTAGTAACATATATTCACCATTGTCCTTCTGACTTCGATAAGTTTATCTTCATTCTTTCATTTCTGAATTACTTTACCTGCAAATTAGGAACTTTAAGGATTACCTGGATGATTTCTATTTTTAATAAACATTTCAGTACCTGCGAACCTTTTCACTTTTTCTAGTAGTTTATTTTTTTAAATGATTTACTTTAATCTTAGGAGTTCTGGCGATGAGTTTTTATTTTCCACCGTTTTATAGTTTTGCATCATAGTTTTTCTTTAAACTTAATAATTTTTCTACCCTTTTTTCTTGTTTAGAGTCTTTGATTTGTTTCAACTTATCAATTTTTACTTTGAGGATTTAATAGTTTCCGTTTTTCTTTAAAAAAATGTTTGCATTCTACTTCAGATCATGTTTTTTAGAACATCCCTGAACCTTTGTTCAATCTGAGTCTCTTTGATACTTTTTCTTGCAGGTTGCTTCTTGAATTGATTTAGTTCATCATTGTAATTTTACTTAAGATTTTAATTTTCCGACCTCTTCTTCTGCTTTTTAAAGAAGCATCTTTACCACTTCTTCTCCAATTCAATGGATTTTCTTCGAACCGACTCCAATTTATTGAATCGTTTTATATGTTCCCAGTTTATCTCATCACAGAAATTTTTTACATCGCGCGAATTAAAGCTAATCTTTCACACATTCTATCCGCTCTTTTTTTAGGTTTTATAAATCGACCTTACCTGAAGGTTTTCATGAATTTTAATAATAACTTCCTGTAAATGATTGTATATATTTTTTTCATTTTTAGTAGCGTAGTTAAATTTCTACATTACCCTTTAACATTAGTTTTTATTATTGTGTATATGTCATTATGTATTCTGCTTTACTGATTTTTACTTTACCGAGTTTATTAGCGTTTATGTTCCTCTTGAGAGTTGCGAATGCGGTAGGGAAGAGATCTGAACATTTGAGAGACTTTAAAAGATGAACTCCAAATGAATAAAATATTTCAATTGTTTCGCGTTTTATCCCAAATGTCTCAGAGGAACGAAACCTACATTCGAAACTCAACGATCAACTAGGTACAAGGCTTCAAATTACTTTTCACTTGATAAGTTCTGTTTGAAGTGTTGAACTCGGGAGATCATTATTTACTTTTAAAATATTTTACATTGTTTCTTTCAATGACTTTCATTTGTCCAATGATTACTTGTACACTGACTACCAATAAGTATTTGGACACTTATGCAAATGACGATATCTGCGGTCCTAAGGTACGTCACGGACTCCGCCGGTATATATCGTGTAGGAAACAGCATCGGCTTTAGTCGCATACAAGATGCCTCGCAGTTCGGAGCTCTCTGATTTCGAGAAAGGTATAATTATCGGGTATCACAAATGTGCCCGATCCTTAAGGAACATACCTAGCGATCTGTGTGATTAAGAAGTGGAAGGTGAGCGGTGATTGTCGGAATGTGCCCCGAGTCGGCAGACCAACGAAACTGGGAGATAGAGACCGACGAGTGCTGTCCAGAGAAATTCGGAAGAACCGCACCCAACCGATGGCCCTCATCCGCGAGGAGTTTCAACAGGCATCCGGGAGTATTGTTTCAATGAATACCTTCCGCAAGGAAGCACATCTGCTTGGTTTTCATGGTCGTGCTGCTGCCCATAACCCTTTGATTACAAAGTCCAACCGCGCTGCTCGGTTAATGTGGTGCAAAGCACATCGAAATAGGATCGTAGATCAGTGGAAACGGGTTCTTTGGAGTAACGAATCAAGGTTCACCCTTTACCGTTCGGATGGCAGGGTCTGGGTCTGTCGTCTACCTGGAGAACGTCTCCTGCCAGAATGCATTGTGCCAACAGTCAAGTTCGGCGGAGGTGGAATTATGGTCTGGGGGGCTCTTCCTCTCCTTCTTCTTCTCGCTTCTTGGTATGGGCTGGGACCCTTGGTCCCCATTCATGGTAAGCTCAACTCCGATGTCTACTGCACTATTTTGGATGACAATATGCTTCCTACATTGTGGCAGTTTTACGGGTTGGACCCTTGTTACTTTCAGGACGACAATGCCAGTTGTCATGTTTCGACGTTAACCAAGGCTTGGTATGGTGCCAATGGAGTTCATCGAATGGACTGGCCTCCCCAGAGTCCAGACCTGAACCCTATCGAGAACCTCTGGGACGAGTTGCATCGCTGAATTCAGGGGTGCACTACCCGTGCAAAATCGGTGAAAGAACTTCTATGTCTTCTCAAAGCCGAGTGGAAGAAAATACCACTAGCTGTCATACAAAGACTTGTGGAAAGTATGCCCCGGAGAGTCCAAGCTGTAATTACCTCTTGTGGAGGCTCTACCAACTATTGATTTTTAATAAAGTTAGTTTTTCTTTTCTATCACAGGTGTCCAAATACTTATTGGTAGTCAGTGTATTACCTTAGTGCGCGACTTTTTACGAGATTCTAAATGATTAGGACCTTCACTAGAAATTTTCTGCAAACGAGCAATCTAAAGTACCTCATCTCCTTATATATATATATCTTTTCTAACAGCGCTCATAGATTTTCCATATTTTTTTCCATAAATCGTCATTACTTTTTTCTAACATATTACGAAAGATACAAAAATAATCATTGACTATTTTTAGTTATTCGAAACGTCAAGTAAGAAAGGGAACATATTATCCCAAATCTTATAAGATATGCTAGTTTTACGTTTATTTGCGATGATTCATCATGATGTTTGTGCTGAAATTGTCGCGCCATTTGCATTCGTCAAATTTTAAAAACATAATTAAATTCTGAATCCTCATCTACGTCTCCATTACTAATATCGGGTTTTAACGAAAGTTTCCCGCCACCGCAAATATCGTTTGTGCAAAAGTTCACGTTGGCGTGTTTAACCATATTTTGTCAAACGTTTTTTGGCGTTTAAAAGAAAGAGACTTTCTTTAGAACATTGTACTGTGAAATATGTAAAAAAAATAACGTTATCATTAAGTACAAGGTGTCTGAAATGGAACTATCACGCTACCAGATTAGAACCATCATTTACTTCCAGTTTTGCTGCAAAATATCACCAGAGCAAGTGTACAGCTTTAGGTGCTAATGTTGTATCATATGGCATTATGAAGGTTTGGTACCGAAAGTTCAGAAACAAGGACTATAACATTCAAGAAGCAGAATGTTCTATTGATATTGATGAAATCCGCCTGCGCGAACATGTGGAAGAAGATCAGTATGCAACCACTCGAGAGCTTGCTAAGGAGTTAGACGTTAGTGCCATGTCCAATTAGTCGAGCAATGCATCGCATACACTTGACATACAAGTTCAGCCGCGCCGCATGAGCTGACTCAAGCAGATATGGACAGTCGTATTCGAGACTGCACTAATCTGCTCGAACATCAACGCAAGGACAAATTTCTGATCCTCCCTTTGGATGAAAAGGGGATTTATTTCAACAACACAGGCCGAAACAGGGGTCGGTCTTCGGCAGTAAGGTGTACAGCGAGATGCTAAACGGTATTGACGCTGCTATCAAGGAAAAACATTGAACTGAATTCTGGAGCAAAAAGGTAATATTCCATCAATGTAATGCAAGACCACATGTGTCTGCATTCACCGGTTGGGCTACGTACTGACTCGAATGGGACCTTTTGTCACACCCTCGATATAGCTCCGACATCGTTCCTGAGGACTTCTACTTTTTTTCTCCCCTGCAGTTACATCTTGCTGGTGCTATCTTCCATTCTGCACAGGGCATCCGACATGAGGTTGATCTGTTTTTGGACTCGCGTTACCAAATTTCTGGGTCGAAGGCTTTGAAAAATCTACCAAATCGTTGGCAGAACATCATTTATTTGGGTGGTGATTACTACCCGAACTAAAGGTACTGCTTTCATGTTTTTTATAACTTTATTAAAATGTTTTTTGGTGGAAAAAGTTTATTACAACTAGATATAACTTTCTCTTCAAGAACTTATGATAATTTGAATCTAGTGTATAATTTAATAAAGTATTTTTAACCTTTCAGGTAAGTTTAGGATGCAGTTGCTTGCTGATAACATTTATTTTGCTAAGACCACCGCGCCAAATTATAGGAGGGGGAAAGACAGATTTAAAATCTTTAACCAAAAACTATTCAATATATCGCATTTTTTAATTAACATTATTTTCCTTCATAACTTCACGCAATGGGCATAAATTTATTTTACTTCATATTGCAGATATAAAAACTCTTCAATTTTACTTTCTTATGATGTAGTTAATGGCTCCTGCGGTATTAATCTGACACATACTGCAAACGTATTGTCCAGAATTTTGGTGAAGCAAAGAATGATAGTATTTCGACTAAATGTTGCTGCATCATTTATTACTAAATTTAGAAAATGAATAGCCCACAGAACGAAAAATACCCCCAGAATTTTATTTCTATGCAAACTTTGAAGTCCGTTTCCCCTTTCATGTTTGTTTCGATGTTTTGTCTTTGACGACACATATTCTCAAAAGAGAATATTACGTTTTCCCCGATATTTAACTATCATTCTATAAAAACAATCACCTGTAGAGAATCAGCTTGTCAACAGAACCCGATTAAAGGCACGCACACACTTCTTCCTCTGGTCGCACACCTGATTGTTTTCAAATACTCTCATACTTGTTTATATGAGGTGAAAATAGAATTACAAGACATTTTGGGGTTTCCAAAATTAGAACTCTTGTATGCCTCAACAATAATTAAGCTTGCAAAACTGTAAAAGATTTTAATTGTCCATCAAAATATATGCACATATTTAACACCGGAAATAAAAATTTGCATTTATTTCTTTGTGAAGAGTTTAAAAAAGTATACTAAACTGCATTTTTATTAGAACCAAAGGGGCTATTACTCTGGAGCCTCCCTTTTCCGTCGTTTATGTCGGATATGCGTTGTGTCATTTTTCAAATTAAAAGTCGATCATATATGCAGATACACAGAAGGTGGCCACTTTTGTGCTTAAGAATCGCTAACAGAACCGGTATTGCTGTAAATTTCTTTAAATATTTAAATCAATATATCAGTAACCCGTATAACGCATAACAGGTTTACAACTTATATTTATAACGTATAATAGGCTTATAGTTTATAACGCTTAAAAATGTCACGGCACCCAGCGTTTGCTTTTCGTATACCGCTTATAACTTATCCTCTCTTTTTCTATGAATCACTTTTGCAATATATCATTTTTAAGATAATGCTTATAATATATACAACTCTTATGACTTACTCATAGTTTTACGTCGAAGAACTTTTACGAAATATAACTTTTCTGTAATACTTATAATATTTTTTAGAAGGCTTATAACGCTAAAAAATATCGTGCTGTCGAACGTTTGCTTTTCGGGTGATAACGTATATCGCTTAAAACTCTTATAACATCTACGTTGAATTACTTTCCAAATAACGTTTATAACACAAGTAACGCTTACAAATTATTCTATCAAATCATATCTACTATATGTAACATATACAGTAAAATGCCTCGTAACCGTTCCCAGTCAACCGGTATTGTCAAGATAACAGCACTTTTGAAGATTAAGGTATGAAAGTTAAGCCCATAAGATAAAACAGTATGTAACGGGTTAACAGTCTGAAGACTGAAATGTAAAAAACCTTTGTATTATGTTTCTGCCGCTTAACGTAACAGGTCCTATTCAACGAATAAACCGTGGACTTATCCAGAATATGAAAGCGAACTACTGATTTTTTTATATGCATCGTTGTGAGAACTTTGAAGAGGGGCTGTGCAAGGCTTTTTGCTGCCCGGTGCAAACTCTACAACTTCTAAATTCTATGTCCGGTTATGAGGTATTTCTCCCGCCTTCTTCGCATGCCTTCGTGGTGTAGTGGTCAGTATATGTAAAACAATAATGCTCCCATAAATCAGAAAAAAAATACTCTTCTTTCCGGCGTACAGTAGCAATAAGAAGGTATAAACGGAGTATTTCACTATATTTGAATTATATTCTTCTATTAAACGTCCAGCAAACTAGTCAGGCTTGCCGTTTATAAAGAGTAATGACCAATAAACTTTACCCGAGGAAAGTTAATAGATAATGAGGCTTTTGGCCAAATGTTCCTCAAAATATGCTATTTGCATTTATTAAGTCCAATATGAAATAATTATTCTAAAATAAATAAATAAATAAAAATAAACCAAAAGAAAAGAAAAGAAAGAAAATTTGAAAGGTTTCAGATTTTAAATTACGTCCAAAGGGGCATTTTTTTTAAACATTTTGTGTGTTACCTTTATTTATTAAATATCATGTCCTTCGCACTTATATCATAAAATTCAGTTCAAGAGCAATATCGCAAAATAATTCTAAAATGAGCATATCTGTAGAATTTCCGATACACAGTCTCACGCGCTGGAGATAAAAATGTTTTTTTTTTTCTGTACAACGTTGCCATTGCTGTCTTTGAAATCCTTGAGTTTGTTAATCAAAAATTCATTAAAGTTTTACAAAATAGGAAATCGATAATAAAGCAAATTTCAAATATCAAATTTGGGCTTCCAGATGCCCATTTTCGGTGGAAGATTACGCTATTCAAAATTGGATGGCTCTAGGTACCATTGTTTTATTCATTTTTTCATTTCAATTAGTTCAATATTAGCATCGACTTCTTGGAGTCTTTACTAATCTATTAACCTTAGGCTGATTGCCAAAAAGAGATGATGCTCTGTGCATCAACACCCTAATCGGGTGAAACAGGAAGAATTTTATGAATTAGATGATATTATGGCAATTATAATGGCTATTTTGTCAGGATTAAGGCAAATACATGGCAAATTGCAGTAAACTAGGCATAAGAAAGCAAATAATGGCTAAAAGATAGCAATAATTGAAAGCTAAAAGATAAAATTTAAAAGCATAGCTGTTTAGGAGTTTATTCCTTCCCAGCATGGCTTTGATATCAGTATAGTTAGGCATTGGCAGTGGCAAGGAATCATAGGTGACATGGCAACTCCAGGCAGTAAATAGTAGAATGAGGAGATTTTCTTCATGGAGAACAGCAGCACACAGCTTCAGTTCTACGATTTATCTGAATACTAATAACTCAAGAGTTCGTCGTACAATGCTAAAGTCATAGAGCTCAGAGCATAGTCCTATTGGCTGAGCGAGGTCACATGATCAGTATGCAGATAGTTGCACTATTTTGGTTACTGAGAGCAAACTATAAGCGATAACAGTGTAATTCTTGTATATAACGTAGTTGGACAAGGTACTACAGTTGAGAAAAATACAAAATAGGATGTAAAGTACAGTATATTTAAATAATTAGGTAAAAAGTCACTTTTTCCGAGAGAAGTAGTCACGTGAGTGGCAGAGGCAATCAGCGTCGTCCATAGATGGATGAACAAAGTTCGTAGCAAAATCAAAACAAACAGATTTCAAACTGAATAAAGTGAATAAAATAATAGAAAAATCTATGATACAAAGTTCATACAAAGTTCATACAGTGCCAGGCACAGTACGTGTACATAGATCGGAATGAATTCTTGATTAATACATATTTCTTGAATACAGTGAGAATATATACATATGTACAGCGTTCTTTACCATCTAGCGTTATGATGAATTGTCCGAGGACGTTTCACCGTTTGTTCAATAACTGGATCGTAATTTACAATCTCTCGGAGTGTGAAATATTCAGAGTTATGCATGCTTTCGAAAAATTTATGCGCAGTGCACAGAATTTGTGATTGCAATGGCAAGATTTTCAAGTCACTGTGAATTTGTGAGTTTCTCACAAACCACGGAGCATTTACCACAGAGCGGAGGATCTTATTTTGTAGAACATCTAATTTTTTACGTTCAGTTTTGTTAGCTATTGCCCATGCAGGGCATGCATACAGTAGAATTGGCCGAATAAGGGAAATATAAAGCATCTTCTTGATTTTGATGTTTAATTTTGACTTTCTTCCGATTATGGGATAAATTGAATAGAAGGCAGCATTTGCTTTGTTCAAAATGTAGGAAATATGTTCTTTGAAGTTCAGGTTTTTATCAATGATGACACCTAGATATTTGTATGAGTTTGGGTTGTTAATAATACTCTCATTGATCTTGATATCTGTGTTAACCCTCATTAGGGTTTTATATCTTCGAAACAGAATTACTGAACATTTACCAGGGTTTAGATTAATTTTCCATTGATGACACCATTTTGAGATGATATTGATGCTGAGCTGTAGGTTGTTAATTGCATTTTGCGGATTTCTGGATTCAACAAGAGCGACAGTGTCATCTGCGAATTTGAGTACTTTGGAGTTAAATGGTTGCGGCATATCATTGATATATATGTTAAAAAATATTGGGCCAAGGACACTTCCTTGGGGGACTCCACTGAAAATAATACGTTTAGAAGAGAGAGTGTCACCACATTTTATCTGGAAAGATCTTCTTTTAAGGTAAGATTGTGAGAGTTTGATAAAGCCATGTGGGAGCATGAAGTTTGTGAGTTTATGAATAAGACCATCGTGCCATACTCTGTCGAAAGCCTTCTCGAAGTCCAAGAAGCAGGCCGCCATAGCATTCTTTTTGTTAAATGCAGTGGTAATTAATTCAATAAGGTTTAGAACTTGGTGAGTAGTGCTATGTCCCCTACGAAATCCAAATTGCAGATTTTCAATTAAGTTAAATTTTTCCATGTGATCAGTTAATCTGATGCTTATGATTCTCTCAAATAACTTCCCCATTGCAGGGAGAAGACTAATCGGGCGATAACTATTAGGATCAGAGGGGTTTTTTCCAGGTTTAAGAATCGTGATAATTATAGAGTGTTTCCATTGAGACGGGAAGTAAGCAAGTTGTAGGCAAGCGTTAAAAATATTGCAAATGACTTGAAGGCAGTTATTTGGAAGGGCTTGAATGGCTTCGTTACTAATTTGGTCATATCCTTTGGCTTTTCTCTTTTTAAGGTGTTTAATAACATTCTTGAGTTCTCTAAGAGAGGTAGGAGGAAAATTACTGAGGTTATTATTGTTTTTAATGCTATTATTAGTGAAATTTACTAAGTTTTCAGTATCTTCATCAGTGTTTGCAGGCTTCTGGAATGAGCGCTCTACGACGTCCGCCATGGCATTAGCAATATCTCTTTCTGATTGGAGTATAGTACCCATATGAGTGATTGAGTGAATCTGATTGGATGCATTGGTTTTTAGGGACTTAGCAATTTTCCAGACTGTATTTGACTGTATCTCCATGTTTTCTAAAAGATAGTCCCACTTCTCTGATTTGAATTCACTTATATCATTCTTGATCTTTCTATTTAGATAGTTGAGATTGCTTTTAACACGAGGGTTAAGCGTAAGCTTCCAGATTTTTCTGGTTTTATTTCTGAGTTTAATAAGATCCAAAATTGCTTTAGGAAGAGTGAGATAGTTTCTGGGTTTACTTTGATAAGAGGATTTTTGAATGGCAGTATGAATTCTGTTAGTCAGTAGATAGATTTCTTCTTCAATATCAGAGCAATGAGAGTAACTTTCCTTTCCAACATGCGATCTTAACATGCTTTTGAACTTAATCCAGTCAGTTTTGGTTTTAGAAACGGGAAGTGGTGGGTAAAAGCCATAAAAATCGAAGTTTATGGGAAAATGATCTGAAGAGAGTTCATTTTTGACTTCTAGGAATGGAGTATTAGGAATATTTTTGGTAAGGAGAAGATCAATGACTGCTCCCGATCCGGTAAAATGATATCTTGTAGGCGAGGAAGGAGCTATTAAGTTAATATCATTTTTGATTACATAGTTGTACAAGATAGTTCCATTTGCGTTATTACTTGTAGGATTCCAGTGTACATGTTTGGCGTTTAAATCTCCAGCCATAATAGTGGGATAATTCTGAGCAAATAGAGTGTCCATATCTCTTTCCGTGATGATATTGTGAGGTGGATTATAAATGGAAATAAACAAGTAGGCCTCATTTAATTTACTGTAGATGATTGCAGCCGTGACTTCAATTAGGCTATTAAGATTGAAAGAAAATTTATTAAATTTTATATGTGATTTAATTAGGATAGCAGTGCCTCCGCATCTATTTCTGATACGATCAGTTCTGATGGTAACATATCCAGGGATTTTGAACTTGTCGCATGCTTTTAAGTGAGTTTCATTAAGCATTAAAATGTCAATTTGATATTTTTCTAAATACTGGTTGATTTCGTGAAGTTGATTTCTTACACTGTTTGCATTGAAGAAGGATACCCTTAGGAAACTTTTACTAGTTGCATTTATATTCTGAATATTGTTCATGAGTCTAAAACTCATAATCGATACTTGTAAAATATTCGATAGCTGCCATAGCTATTTCCATTTTGGAGAATAGGTTTTTGGCCTCTTTAAATTGTGTAAAATATTCCTTGAATTTTCCAATTTGACGCTTAAGCCAGTCAAAGAATCCAAGTTCCGACTTCTGTTTTTCTGCAGGCAGAGCTTCAGCAGCAGGAACGCGTTGAGATGTTTTCTGAGTAGGCGGGGCCAGTGGTTCCTTAGTGTCAGTGGGTGGAGCTGAGGGTTTCTTACTGGGTAGTGCAGGAAAGTCATTTTGATTAAGTTTGAATTCATTATTTGACGATGATTTGGGATTTATTTTGAATTCAGTGTTCTTTTCTGTAATATTCTTATCATTTTTATTCTTGGAAATTCTGCTTGGGGATTTGGTTTGCAAGTTATCTTGTGCACTACTAGGTCCTTTTTTAGCCATCGGAGCTCTTTTAGGAATATTGTCAGGGTGATAAATACATCCTCGATATGACGAAACGTGATTTTCACCACACAAGGCGCATATAGGTAGGTGTTCTCCCTTTTTTTGGGTGCATTCGAAACCTTCGTGTGGTCCAGCACACTTCTGACATCTTGGTTTATATTTGCACAATTCTCTAATGTGCCCATAACGCTGGCATCGATGACACTGGACGGGTCCAGGTCGAGATTTATAACTTCTAACCACGATATCTAAACCCCTGAGGGATTTTAGGCCGAAAATCTTCTTACTATTTTGATGTCCTCTTTTCGTTTCTACTAGAAATAACGGTAGATTTTTAACCGTACCATCCTCAAATTTGGTAAGTTGTTTAATTCGGGTAACTGGTATATCCAGTGCTTCTAGATCTCTTTTAATTAATTCAATATTCGCTGTTTTCGGTAGTTTTTTGATTACCGCTTTAATAGGCTTTTCCGAGTTTATTCTATATGTATGGAACGGAACTCCTCTTTCCGTTAGTAGCTTTGTTACTGTCCTATAATGATTAGGGTCGAACAGTTTAATTTTGAGGGTGTCACCTGTCAGGTTTCCCTTAATTTTTATTCCTAGATCTTCAATTTCCTCCTTAAGCTTGTCCCAATCGGAGGCAAAATCCTCCAGCACAATAGGTGGAATATGGGAAGCTGTTTTCTTTGGAGTAATAAATTCAACGTCAGATTGATCTTGCTCCATATTATCTTCCGAGGGAAGATTGGTGAATTTATTATTAAGTTTTGGAGAGCTATCCTCGGTTTGAGAGATAGTACGTTTGTGTGTCTTTATTGGGGATTTAAATCCCTCTGAATCAGTGGTGATATTCTTTTTTCTATTTTTGTTTAATGGAGTGCGTAATGCAGTGTCCTTTATTTTATTCTTTTTGGGCGTACTCTTGGGAGATACACTTTCCTTAGGTTTATTATTACTATCGTTCGACATTTTTACTGGGGGAGTGCTCTTTGGTTTTTTAATCCATTCATTTGTGGAATTTTGTCTAGTTTCATTGTTAGCTTTAAGCTTTTCTTGATCCATAACTATTGTTATAGCCGCTATGCATTCTTCTGTGTTTTTTAACGCAGTGTTTACCTCATCAGATGGGGCCTGAGAAATTAAGCTGTTATGCCTTTCAATTGAGATGATCTTAAGCTTTTCTAGCACCTTAATGGTGTCTAAATCGCTTTCATTTGTAATTTTAAATTCATTACATAAATTTTGTACCAACTGGTACGAGCTTTGTAGGGTCTGGTTGTAATCCTCTAATTCCGCCATGCCTGAACTATTACAGATAACAGTTAAGCCACGCTAAAATCAAGGAATAAACTTACCCATTAGTAGAGGTACTATCCACAGTTGCCTGAGAAAGCACGACTCCAATTGTGTAGCAGCAATAGGCAAATCCAAAGAAAGGAAAAGACCAATGTAATCCAAAGTAATCCAAGATGGGGAAAAGCGCAAAAAATTCCCGTCTCGTCTCTACGAGCTCAGCGACAGGAATCTAATACACGAAACGACAGGAATCTAATACTACGACAGAATCTAATCAGCGACAGGAATAATACAGAATCTAATCTGTTACGAATTTCAATTAGAACTAATAAATTAGCAATACAGACGGATTAAAGAAAATTAAGTTGCTGTAGTGAGAAGTGTTTCCAGCGAATACTGTTGATTGTTTTATCACAATGCAAGAAACATATATACATTTATGCAGATTCTTCCTTATTTAATTTCTTTAAATGTGATACAAGGCGATAATATTTGGTGGGAACAATTTGAAAGTGAAGCAACGCTTTTAGTGAATCGACGAAAAATACCAAAACGAAATTAATAGTCCTTCTGAGCAAATTGCGTCTTTGGACTGAACACCTTCTTCGAAAGCATCCATCTAAAGCAAATAATCTTTGCATACTTTGCTTCAAGCGATTAGTCCGTTATTTATAGTTGAAATTTCTACAATTAATTCTGATTTTGAAAAACGTAAGGTAGTGTGTTTCTCTCAAAAGTTGGATTTACGTAGGGCTGTTCGTATATTTTTTAGACGACTTTTAATTGTATCTACAGAAGTATTTTACCTAAACGTTTTTTGCTTTAACATTCAATAAGCCTTATTATTCGCTATCTTTCTACACCGTAATTTCTGAGACAATAAAGTTTTTTTAATAGCAGGAGAGGTATTTTATCGTTTCCTCTTGAACACTGTTCCAAAGTCCAAGGTTGTAGGTCGACGTCTGGACAATCTGCTTTTTAAAGTCCAAAGCGTAAATCCGTGGATCAGGATCCATCAGGAGATTTAGTAAGGATATGAGTGAAGGGTATGGCCTTGATATACGTTTCTTGTTCAACTTTTTCCATGAAATTAACAGTGGATTTAGACATGCGGCTGCTTGGTTTGTCTTGATGCAGTTCTATCGATTGATTGCACTATGCATAAAGAGAAGGTATTTCACAATTGAAAATTGGGTATGAAATATGTTCCCGATAATACGTGATAATATGAAATATGTTCTTGATAATTTCTTTAACAGTTTTACGTACTCTCTTTATTTTTAATTTGCCTTCATATGAAAAAACAGCAACAATCATAAATTCTTTTGAAAAACTTTTATTAGACTCGTTGAACCATGATTTAAGATTTTTTTCTCCTCTTGAATGATAATAAATGGATCTTTTTGTATTGCGGTCGTTTAAATATACCCAAGATTCATGTACTGTGACAAGATTTTTCCATTTTTGTCCGAATAATTGTTTCTCATAGAGAATTCTGCATCGCGGTCTTTTTTCGGCGATATGTCGTAGAGAAACACGATGCACATTACTTTTTTTTCGCCCTTTCTAGATGCAAATCACCATTAATCACATTGTTTACAGTTGACACTAAGCAGTTTAATGATTTTGCAACTGTTCTATGACTTAAGATTTTCTTTTAACATTAAAGGTCTTACCTTTGCAACATTCGAAACATTCCGTTATTTCCTTGGATATGTATTTTGAACAATTTTTCGCCTTGAAGCCAAACTTTGACGTTTTTTTTCTATTCTTATTGACAATATTATCTATTGTTGCTTTAGATACCGAAAAGTCATGGTTTTCACAATATTTTTTAATAATAAACTACGAATAATTGTTTTCGAAAAGAGCACAAACATAACCTTTCGTCTATTGCTTTTTTAAAAGCGCCATTTTGCATGAAAATAAAATTATCAAGTAGCAGACGATAATTTGGACGTTCAAAAAATATAGTTGCATTTAAAAAAAATTTTTCCAAGTAGGCGCTTTTTTTATAGCAGAGCAAAGTGGTCTAAAAATTATGCGTTAGGAACAGCCTCCGTATAAAGCGTTAGGAACATATTTCATTAATTAAAATAAGGCTACATTATTAATTAAACGTATTTTATTTTACACCAATGTTTTATTTATTACTCTAATGGTAATAAAATAGTGGTCTTCAAATTGAGTTGCGGGTTCCGGGAGTCAAATCCCGGGATTCCGTGGGTTAAAATAAAAATTTGACATATGACATTTGTCAAATAAAATGACGTGCAATGCGTTCCAAAACTAAACAGTTTTCTAATGAAAAACGAATTACGTTTCTTATGACAGTTTTAAAAATTATATAATGAAGCACATTTTTCGGTTAAAGAAAACTACAAGAGAATATTAGTGTTCTTAAAAATGTGTTAATACATATGCAATGCAAAATACAATGCAAAAATATTTTAATAACATAGTAAAGTGTTAATAATATGCTATTAAAATAAAATAAATTTTCCAATTTTTAATAAATGCAGCTATTATTAACAGATTCTTCAAGTTATGGAGAAATTACAGGTTGATTAAATTTGAAAAACAAATTAAAGCCAAGTATTCAATCGAATGGCAAACAAGAGCTAGCTGTGTAAAGAAATGAAAGCTAAATTTAAGACGCTATATTTGGTTCAAGGGGAACGTTTGCCAAGACATGTGTGTGATAAATGCATAGCAACGTATCGTAACATGAAAAATAAAAAATAAAAAAATAAAAAATCCCTGTCGAAATATTTCTAATAAGTCAGTAAATAAATAAATAAAAGCTTATTTTTAACTGTTTTCATTAATTTCTTATTAATGAGTTCACTTCAGATTTTAAAATTAACGCTTTTAAATGTAAAATAATCTGATTATTCAAACTGTCTGTATTTAACAGACATTTTATTATCGCAGATTTAATCAGGATCAGTATCATCCGCTGGGTAAGCTTCCCGTTATCAATTCAGTTCAACTTCATCGGAAGTGTAGAAAATCGGTTGAGCAGCTAGTTTTCGAAATGTTCGTGATCTGCTCAGAAACGTCTATTTTGAATGTTATGCATCTTTGAAACAGTTTATTAAATAATATTAAATAATAACTTTAATTCTTAGAAATGGATTAAAACAAAGTAATCGGAAAAAAACTTCCATTCAGAATTCGCTTCAATTACAAACGGATTTTAACATTAAATGGTTAAAACAGTACTCTTACTTGCCTATTAACTAAAGCTATCAGTTCATAAAACTAAATCTTTGATTTTAATTGGCGTTAAAACTTAAGATAAATTCAATTTTAAAATCTGCGGTTGGTTTTTTACTGGTTATTTTATTTTATTTATTTATTTACTTTCCCCTTTCCCTAGCATAAAATTGTATGCACAGACGTATTGACAATTGGCGTATTGACGTAAGTACATTACTAAAATTTTGAAAATATACTACCAAAATATTGAACAATATACTGAAGATAAGATAAGGATTTGAAAAAATTTTTAAAAGGAAATGTACAACAAACGGTTGATCATTAGTTACTACAAAATGACATCTTTATCATTAAATTTTATTTTTGAAGCAGAAGCTAAGATAATATATATCTGAGCTTTCCCCTTTCCGTCAACTTAAAGACACTAAGGGTCCTCATCCCCCCCCGTCGAACCAGATCCATGGATTCAACCTCTATCTCAGAACCTAGGAGGGATCGGCGCCAACGTACCCGGAGTAACTAAGACCCCAGGGCGCCACTGGTCATCAATTTACTACCTGCCAGTCGCTCGGGCTGCCCGTCGCAGAGGAACATTACTCAGCAAACCTGAGGCGATATCTCCGGGCTACTAGAGCCACCTGCTCTATGATGTGTTAGACCCACGGCCGGCCAATAAATGACTTTCCGGGGCCTTCAGAACCACTAAGTTCGTAAATTATATACCCCCGTGGCCGAGACTGCCTAGGTACAGATCCTAGCCAGTAGCTTCGCAGAATTCTCTACGTCAACCACCCCGGGGGGAGGAATTAGAAGGTAAGCGTGATCTTTTCTTCCTGAATACCTATCGTTAAATGCAGGGATTATTGGAACTACTATTAATTATATATGAACCACCATACCTTACTCAGAGGAAGTACTAAGAGGAAGATGTGTTGGCCTCGCCAACAAATATCTTTATTAAAAACTCAAAATTTACAATAATCATCTTGTTATTAGAATTATCATCTTGATGCTATAAAATAATACAATACATAAAATCAAAGTACAATCCATACTTAGGATTATAAAATAACAATTAGAATAACAATAATTAATACAATTTGCATTTACAAAATCATATATATCAATTTCTTTTTGAATACAACATCTTTTATAAATATGAAACATTTCAATAAATATACAATTTACATAATTAATTTTTCATTAGATTATTTGTACGTATCAATTAATACATCAATACAATTATTTTAACAAACAGAGGCTTTCAAAAATTTCTCCTTCAAAATCGGATATTATTTTCACAATTTTAATAAGTCCTGGTTTAGATTTTTCATTTTGATAAATCTTTACGAAATTAGAAGTTTTATGCAATATTGGCAGAAACTTAAGCCATAAATTTTTAAACTTTTCACAAAGCAAAACATGTTCAATATCTGCTGCACAATTGCCACATTTGCACTTAACTATTTTAATTGAAAATCTATTGTAATACACAGGTAAACGTGCATGATTAGTTAAAAATTGATTCAAATAGCCATTTCCAATACATCTTTTATTATTTATTTTCTTGATATATTTATAGGTGTATCTTCCTTTTATACTATTGTCCCAAAATTTCTGGCGCTCTTCCATAACTTTCTTTTTCAACAAATTCTTAAACGAATCATGGGGGTAGGGAGAAAAACATCAATTAAATCCTTTTTAAAATCCAATTTTTTCATTAAGTGTACTAATTCATTACTTCGACAGCCAAAATGACCCTTTATCCAATGAAATTTAATTTTCCTTCTATTCAAAATTTCTATCAAGGTCTTATGTGGCTTATGGACCAAATCTGTAAAACTTTTTGCAGACAAAATTGCTTGAAGTGCAATCTGGCTGTCAGAATATAATTCAATATCATCCAAAGCTGGTTTTGTAGAGATCCATTCCAATGCTTTAAAAATTGCATAAATTTCTGCTTGAAATATAGAAGCGTTATTGCTTAATCTAAATCTTTCAAATATACGCATAGAATCATTAGAAAAACCTATAAAAGAACATCCCACTTTATCATCAATCTTTGAATCAGATACTGCTGTTAGGAAGGTAATCAGTTCTCCAAATACATTGCATCGCCTGGCCAGGTACTGGCACATCACGGCCAATCCAACTGCCTTACAATCTGGGGGTTCAACCACGGCCAACTACAGGCCTGTAGTTGGCCATGGTTCACCCCCCTTCCCCGCACATTGGAAAGGCTTGACACTAATCGCCTTACGGCGACGCTGGTCGCCTAAATGCTACCTGTCAATCGCTCGGACTGCCCGTCGCAGAGGGCCATTACCCAGCGTACCCGGGACGCTACCCCCGGGCTACTAGAATCACTCTGCTCTAAGACTTGTCAGACCTCGGGCCGGCCAATAAGTGACCTTTACGGAGTACCCAGAACCACTAGGTTCGTAATTTATATACCCCAGTGGCCGAGACTGCTTAGGTACAGATCCTAGCCAGTAGCTTCGCATAGTTCTCTACGTCGACTCCCAGGGGGATTGTTAGAAGGTAAGATGAACAAGAACTACATACAGAAATTTTCTAATATACGTATTGTAATCAGAAACATATTTTATTTAGTAATCTAATGGTAGAAAGCAGTGGTTTTCAAACTCTGTTCCGCGAGTCAAATCCCGGAGGTGCCGGGTGTCAAAACAAAAATTTGACACATGATAGTTGTCAAAGGAAATGACGTGCAATGCGTTGCAAAACTAAACAGGTTTCAAGTGAAAAATTAATCACATTTTGAAAACAGTGTTCAAAATTGTGTAATGGAGCACCTTTTTCAGTTGAGGAAAACTAAAAGAGAGTATTTCCTAGAAGAGAAAAGAAATTGTATCTGTATAAAAAAATCCGTTGGAGAATTACGATAAATCCAAAGCTTTATCAGTGAAGAAAACTGAACAACTTATCGGCATATCAATAGATTCGACATCAAAATATAAATTTAAGAAAGGGCAGTTCCTAAATTTTTGGTTGCAAGTTCATGCAGAATACCTAAAAGTTTCTCACACAGCTATGAAGATTTTGATGCCATTCCGAACAACGTATTTAAGTGGAAAATCTTTCTGGCAGAAATATATGGCTACAAAAACAAAATACAGTAACAAATAAAAAGCAGAATGTGAAATGCAACTGCAGAGAACTTCAATAATGGAGCAAGAAGACTTTGACAGTTTATGCAAAGAAAAAAAAAAAAAGCATGCACACCCCAGTCACTAAATACAATGCAAGGACAGGTGACACTTGGAGTATGCGTTAATGCTGTTATATAGGTAAATTAAATTAATTTTATGTTAACATTTTTTAATAAAAATTAAAATTACTTTACAAAATTACTTTTCTTTTATTGTCTTTACATACAGACAGAAAAAAAAAATCTACTAATTTACTTTAAATATTATTTATAAATATAAACACTTAATATATATAAATTCTTACTAAATATAAATATCTTTAATAAATAATAATAATAACAATAATATTCATAATAAATATAAAACTTTCCTTAAATATTATATGAGATATTTTTCTAAGCGTAGGATTGTGTTCCTCGAAAAATTCCTTATAGTTCAAAAGGTTCCGTGAGTAAAAGCTCAAAGACCACTGGTGTAAAATATCAATGGTTAAAAAATGTTATTAAGAAGCAAAAATAAAATTACATTCTAAATTATTCGTTTTATTGTGATAGCCTAGTTTTTCTTGCAACTAATCTTATTTGACTTTGTAATATGCTATCTAAATGCTACCTTAGGTTTTATTGAATGGCAGCAACTGCTTATTTTGCCTGGACACAAAACTGATATTGAAAACAAAAGCATTTCTCCAATATGTTATTAAAATAAAGCTGTAGTCCTGTTCTTCAGATTTCAATCTTAATACGTGGAAACAAAAAGGAAAAAAGCATCGGTCAAAACGTAGCCCTGCTTTCGAAGCGTGAAATGAGCAACTCCATTATAATCTAAAATCGGGTTTTGGGAATCAGAAGTATTATTTAATTGTATATGCGCATGATATATAATTTAAACAGGAATTAAAAAACATTTCAGATTCTATGAACTGAACTTTATTAAGGAAAACTCACAAATATTTCGCAAGAGTAGTAAATAATCCGAGTTCTACGAAAGGAATTACGTTAGAATAACAGAAACAAATCACTCAGTTCCAGGTACGTTTTAATACATTTCTAATGCTGGCGATAACATTAAAGGCATCTTACATTAATTATGCTAGGACTGCGAATGCCGTAAAAAAATATAAATTTGATGTATCAAAAACTAAATTAATTAGAAATTTTATAAATGAATGAAATAAAAATATGATTTGTTAAATGCATCTGTATCACTAACGGATTAAGGAATTATGGATTGAATATGAAAGATAAATTAAGATTTTATGTTTTATTGAATAGCAGAACTGGTAATTGGGAATATGCTAAGTCTTGTGGAAGATAAATCAAGGTTAGGTTAGGTTAGGTTATTCAGTTATGGCAAAGCACACGAGGGCTATCTGCCTAAGAGGAGGGATGCCTTCGTGGAGGACTTTCTAAGGGAAACTGGCTCGTATACACGTTACACATGGGGAAAACCACGAAAACGCCCATGCAGCCAGCCCGTTCGCGGGATTCGAACCTCGGACCGAACTACCAGTGTTCAGCGTCTTTACCGCTCGGCCGCTGGTGGGCCGATAAATCAAGGACTTAATCGTTTCTCGCTGTGGCAGTTTTTATCAAAGAGAACGGATAGCCCAAAATATCACAGACACTTTTTTTTTCCATACACCACCCTGCCAGTGACTGCTAGGCATGTAATAGTTAAAAGTGCTCATAATAAGGAGCCTTCATCTTGAGAGAAGAAATAGTTATTTTTACGGTGAAAATAAGTAAAATAAAAAATTTGAATTATTGTAAAAGACACATGACTGTGGGTGCAAGACGACTCTGTTCTGATATCTCTGAAACGGTTAATTTTGTAGACTTTTTTTATGACCTTTAAAATATCTTGGATGCTTAGAGAATGGCAGTTAATAATAAAAAAAGCTTTAGTCAGTAAAGAAAATTCTGACTAAAAAGCTGGCGGACGAAAGTGGAGTTGAATGGCGGCTGGCATAAACTATCCACAACCAAAGAAGGACAGTAGTATAACACATTACAGTTGAATATAACTCAGCATCGGAAAGCCCAACCGTAATTCACAACCCGATATATTTTGCAACAGAAGAGATTTAACACCAGGATATCATCAAAGATGGCTATGCAATCCAGGAAATCACTACTGTAAACCCAACAGCACCGCTAATAATTGGAAGAGAGTTGTCTGGTCTGGCGAATCTCGTTTGCTGTTTCATGATGCAGGTAACAGTGTCAGAATATGGTCATGAACTCTTCTTGCATAATTACAATTATTCAACCTGGTGGCATTGGAATAATGGAGTATTCAATATATATTTCTGGAGTGCAGAGAGTTAACTGATTTGTCTAGAATCAAATATAAGCGCTGCAGGTTATCTGAGTGCCATTGTTAATTATGTATATTCGTTCACGGCTGCAATGCTCCGTCATGCAAATGATTATTTTTAACAAAACAACGAGCCTTGTTGCGGTTCACGATTAATCTCAAATTAGTTCGAAGTTCAGGTTGCTTCCTTAGCCAAGTCGGCTTCTGATCACAGTCTTCTTTAGCATTCGTTGGACGAAGTGGAAAGATAACCTCAAATCTTGGAAAACCCATACTCCAATCTGAGTGAAGTTAGAGCTACAATTAGGTCAACATAGGCTAACATTTTCTGCAACGACATCAGCACCACTTGAATCAGAAGAATATCTGGTATAATCAAAGCTAAATGCCGTCTAATGCTTTATTACGTAACTAGCCGCTGCGCGGCCAGCCTTCGTCTGGCTTTTAAGTGTACCAGAAAAATGCCTAAAGAGAACACCAAACATTAAATTTGAAATCTGCACAGAATTTTACTCTGCAGAACAATTTTATCGAAAAAGAAACAAACAACAACGGAAAAAAATTCAGTTAAAAATGCATTACATATAAAAAACATACAATGAAATAAGCAATATCCCTTAATACAAATATTAATTATCCTAATAAATAAATTAACCAACTTCCCTTTGCAAAATCTTAAGAACCTAAATGGCATAAAAACAGATTAAGAACTTAAAACAGATTCAAAAATATCATGCAAAACTTTTTTATAATTAAAATTATATATAATTAAAACATAATATTACAATGAAATAAGCAATATCCCTTGATACAAATGTTAATTATCCTAATAAAGTAATTAAACAATTTACCGTTGCAAAAAGAAACAACTTTTTAATTTCTTAAACTTTTCAGTCTCTTAAAAACAGTAACATAAGAAATACGATGAAAAATTGTTGCCAAACCGAAATTTTTAAAAGAATGAAACTATTCAAAATGATGCAATTTCATCAAAAATCTATCAACAACAATAAGAAAGGAAAATTGTTGCCAAAACTACATTTTAAAATATCTGAGATGTGAGAAGTGTATTCGGAAGCTTCATTTAAAAAATTTTAAAAAAATACAAAATATTATTATTTTTCCAAAATTCCTTTTTTAAAAGGAGTCGAAAGGATTAAAGTTCAACGTGTCCAAAAATCAAAGGAAAATAAACAGCACATTTTTTAAAATAAGTTTTTTTTAAAAAAATTCCGCTGAAAAGGTGTTAAGCTCACCTTTTTAAATAAATTCGTATTTAATCGATTTATTGAAATACGAAATTTATTTTAAGTTCGTAAAATAGCTAAGTGTCTACGCTTCACGACGATGTAAAAATGAAATGTATAGAGTGAAATCTCGCTTTCCTGTAGCCCATTATGTCTCAAAAAGACGCGATTTGGTCACAAAACATAAAATAAAAAACATTCTAATTCGAATTTCGAAAAAATCGCTTCGAGGTGCACTGGCTCTTGTGTAGATACACCTATGCACCAAATTTCGTGGCCCTGGGTCTATTAGCTTACTCGCAACACGAACGAAACACACACACACACACACACACACACACACAGAGACTCTTTGTTTTATTATATGTAGAGATGTCTCTGATATTTTGGCCTTTCGGTGTGTGTATAATAATGTAACGTTGCGATCCGAAAATTCTGAAAAAAACTCCGCTGAAAGCATTCTTAATGTCAAAACCGTTGGGAAATCCTGGCAATAAATTTCGCTTCCCCTGGAAAATAGAATCATTACTTCCAGTGCAATCCTTCAGAAAAAGAAATGATTAATTAATAATGATGATGATAGTAATAATAAGGATGCGAAACATAGAGATGAACTAGACTGTACTTTTAATTGTTTATCTTCCTGAGTGACTTTCCAACGACAACTGGCTCATATCAATGAGACACATAAGGAAAATAATAAAAACTATCTTTCAGCCAACCTACTCAAATGTATTCAGTCTAGCTTAGACCTCAGTCAGGAATTAGTTAATCAAATTTTCATTTTAATTTAATGGAATTTTAGGTTTCAAACTAATTAAAAGTTTAGGATTCTTTAACAAACGTTTCCCCTATTCTTGTAAGTAAGGTTTGGTTTGATTTATGTTAATTAAGGGATAATTTTCACCGCACATTGAACTGTAACATAATTTATTTTCACTTTAGCGCTAAAGGGAAGAAAACACATGTCACACCGACACAGCTAATTGTTTACACACTGACTCTAACTAAGTGACGCATTATACAAACACTACATTATAACTATACAAACACTGCATTCAATGAAATTTTAAAACATTTTGTATACACCACATGACTTCCTTGCACGGAATATTAAATTATACGATTTTGCATTTCATTTAAACTAATTGGATTCAATTAAATATACGTCGATAGCGCATAAACCACAATAGAATAAATGTACTCTTTACAATTCACTATATATCATATACCATAGTAATACTCTGGCGCTAGATTCACTTAATATCGTTACATCTCATTCATTTTACAACTCAGAATGCACGAAAATTAGGTACATCATCTGAAGAATTATCTAATCGTTGCCACATGTTTTATTCAAATACTATAATGAATCTAAAATGACGTATAAAAGAAATTAAACAAACAAGAAAAGGGGGAAGGAAAAAAAGAAACATTTTTTTCGCAGACGATTCAGTAATTCTCAGTCAATTAATTCAGTTCTTCGCGACATGGCAAAAATACATTAAAAACACAAAATATCTATACGATCTTAAACACCTATTTTCCTCGAACAAATTCCAGAATGGATTAAGCATGATTTAATTCTCAATAATAAAAGAAGGCGTTATCTTTGTTGTGGCGAAGATAGTTACTCTAGATTAGCAAAAAATCCACTATTCTCCGAAGTTTCAAATGTAAACAAATATGGCCGCCATGAGAAAAACGATTAGGCTTAGCAGTACTTAAACAATGTTTAAATCGTTGATAATTCTCCAAATCTTGCACGCAGATTTACTAAAGGCATAAAAACCCTAACCGGAAGATAGGAACAACATAATTCAAAATGCACAATTTACCAACATATAAGAATAAAAAAAACTGATCTCACTGAGCCGAGTAACAGAGTGGATATATGTATATATACATATATTTATGTAGTTTTGGTGCGGCCGATTACAACCAAAATAGGAGCTGCACATCTACATGTTATAGCAGTTTTATATACAAAACTTCAACGTTCTGAGACTACTCGTTTTTGAGTTATGCGAGATGTATGCATATATGCGTACGTACGTACGCCAGAAGCCACGGAAAATGACTCTTCAGAATCCATGTTAAATCAGTTTTATAATTTTTTGGGGGAAAAAGAGTTCTTTATGCTATCCTTACGTACGGATGTCACTCAAAACATCGTTAAATTGCATTCGATAGCGGTCAAAATGCTAGATATTTTCGTTGAAATATTAAACCCGAAATTTTTTGCGATGACAATATTTCTTTTGTACAAGGAAGTAAAAGGTACTATTCAATAAATCAAACAAAATAAATACTCAAACACTAAAATCTAAATTAATTGCTTGGGCATTGGCAAGACACAAGCTTTAGAAATTGCTCTTTTAAAGGTTTGAAATTGAGTTTCCACATTGACAACCTGGATTTTGTTATCCTCAATCACCATAATAAACATCTATAACTCTCCCCATTGCCCATTTATAAGGCGGTAAATTTGCTTCTACTAGAATCACAAATTTTTACGTTACTTTTTTCAAATATCCATTTGTTATGTTGTTGAGCCCGGTTTAAATAACTACGCTGCCAAAATTTCTTCATTAGTTGAACAATTCTAATGCTTTTTACCATTTTTTAAGATTACTTACTCTCTCTTAAGTTTGTTAAATCAAGTTCAACAATGGCATTCATAGATCTATTAATCGAAAAGCGGGCAGAGTTAAATCCTCAAAATCGCGTTCATTAGCTGACAGTGGGCAAAGAGGGCAAGAGTTTAAAATTCCCTCAATTTGAACAAGTATTGTAAGAAACTCTTCATGCGTTAAATTTAAACCTCCTTACAACTCTTTTTGAATGATATTTTAATGACTTTTTAACCTCTTGCAACTCTTTTTTTAAATGATATTTTAATGTCTTAATAGCAGCCTCCCAAAGGCCCCCGAAATTAGGGGATCTTGGGGGAATAAATTTCCATTCGATGCTCTTTATTGGTAAATACTTGTTTGCTATCGGTAAATGCTAGGTTGTCTGGCTTTCTTACCATAACATGAAGTTTTTTAATTTCTGTATGGGCTCCGACAAAATTCTTGGTGTCATCTGAAAAAAGTTTAGCACTTTTACCTTTTCTAGCCATAAATTTTTTAACGTAGCTATGAATGCTTCAGAAGTTAAATCGGACACAATTTCTACATGCACAACTTTAAATGCACAACACACAAATATACAAAAAAAAATACTTTCTGTTAAGCTCCTTTGCGTTGTCCTTTGTTTTTCGTAAAAAAAAGGATCGCAAAATTCTACTCCTGCACAATTGAAAGGATAATCAGGTTCAACTCTTTCTTTTGGTAAATTACCCATTATTTGGGTTGGTACCTCTGGCTTTGCTGTAAAGCAAATAATACACTGGTGTATTACTTTTCTAAAAATTGCCCGACCATTTAACGGCCAAAACTTCTCTCGAACAAGATTTAAGAATGGAAATGTACCAACATGAAAATATTTCTTATGAACTATTATGTATGTTAAAAGACAACTTTTAGGCAAGATTATGGATATTTTTTATTAAAATCCCCCCAAGATTTGAACTACCTAAACGGCCACCCATTCTCAAAACTCCTTTGGAATCCAAAAATGGATTCAAAGTCTTCAACTTACTATTAGGGAACACATTTTCTCCTCGTTGAAGGCATTTGATCTCTGTAAGAAATTCTTTATTTTGAACTCCTTTTATAAGGAAAGTTTCTCCATTCCTTATTTCTTCGGTTGTTAGAGGATTCACTTTCTTCTCTCTAGGATTTTTTAGATTGTGGATAAATCTGAAAAGATAGCTTATAACATTTAAAATATTATCATAATTGTTAGTTACACCAAATAACTGTTAAAAATGTACTAAGAGTCACAAATAATACAGGTAAATCACTTCGTTCTGAATGTTTCATTTCACACATAAACTCATCTCGTATAACTGACGTAGGAATTTCACGATTGGGATACTTTTGGTGGGTCAGAAAAATAGGTCTTTCGAACCACAGTTTATTGCTGACAGTTTCTCAGGATTTATTCCGCTTGAAATCATGTCAGCGGGATTGTTCTCAGAAGCTACATGACGCCATTGCTGGACTTTTGTGAAGGTCATGCATTGTGGCTATCCTGTTCGCAACAAAAGTTTTAAGAAGGTAAGATTCTTTCCGGATCCATGAAAGGACAATCATTGAATTGCTCCTAAGAAGATGCTAGCTGTCTTAATTTCTAAGGCACTCTCCACTTTAGTTATCAGTCTGGCTAATAAAACGGCTGTGCCCAACTCCAACCTAGGTACTGTGGCACTCTTCAGTGGCTATACACCTGATTTGCTACAAACCAAGTTCGCTACGAGGGCTCCATCTTTTGCAATAAACTGATTTGCAATAAATGACGCGTCCATAAGCTGCTTCGGAAGTATCTGAAAATCCGCGAAGCTCAATACGCACTGGATTCTTAATTAGTATGCATCGCTTTACACTTATATTGTTAATCGCTGGCAAAGAATTGAAGAAGTTTTTCCACTGTTGCCCCTCTGTTTCAGGAAGTTTGTCATTACTATCTAATTGTAAACACCGCATTTTTTGTAAGACGATTTTGGCTACTGGACACAAGATTCCAGGGGGGTCGAAATGCGGGCGATAGTTGAAAGCACTGTTATCTTAGTAGGGGTAACCATGCTATCCATCTAAATTTGGAAAGCAAAATGGTCACTTTAAGGTTTCCACTTAACACTTAATGTTTTTGTTTCTTCTTGAAAATTATAGACGTGTCAGAATCTGTTTACAATTCAGGATTATTGCTGTGTCACTTTTATAGCATCATACCTCCACTATTAAGATCTTTTGATAGTTCCGTTTGCAGTTCTTTAGCTCCACTCAGCGTGTCCGCACCACTCAAAACATCATTCATATAGAAATCTAAAAACTGGAGATCCATATAGAAATGTAAACACTGTTTTCTAAAACTGAAGATGTTAAAGGAAAGTTTTTAAACTAATCTCTCGAAAGTTAAAGGAGAACTCTTGTTGCTAAATAAGGTGATGACACTGTTCTATAGGTTACAGTTTTGAGCTCATAAGTCTTAACTGGATCATTTATTCCTCTCTCCCAAGAATTCTAAAAAGTTTAACTTGGGTCAATTAATATCATGTTATACATCTGTTTGATATCTGGCACAAACGCATAAATATGTTTACGAAATCGCATCATTATCTTAAATAAAGTCGTCCTGAATAACCCAACCATTATATTGTAAAACATTAAGAGAATTCCCAAGGTTGTTTGAGAGGAAGCATGAAAAACAACATGAAGTTTTGTAGTACTTTTATCTGGGCGATAAATTCCCAAATGCGGTATATAACATGACCCCTCTTCTTTCTCACACTCCTCAATTTCTGTCATATGACCTAGTTTTTCGTACTCGTGTAAAAAATCCCTACGTAATTCTAAATATCCAGGCTCCTTTAAAAAGTCTTCCACAGCGAATTTAGTTTTTTAAGAGCAAAATATTTCGATTTCCCTAAACACCTGAGGTCTTTTAACGGCAGTTTTACTATATATCTCCCCGTTTCATCTCTTTTTAAATTTTCCTCACAGTGTGTTTTGCAAATTATAGTATTTTCGTTATTTTTCGGTACCTCAATTTCATCATTTTTTGGTACCACATTTCCAATTTCCCAAAATTTCTCTAAAGTTTCGTTTATACCAGTATTACCCTCAATGAAACACAATGCACACTTCCCTGATTTTCAATGGGAACACTTCTACTAGCTACGTATCCAAAAACTGTATTTTGGAAAATCAGATTGCTAATAAACGAATGTAGACACTATTAAAAAATCTAACTATTTTTCAAAATCTCTCTGAAAATTAAAAATTGTCACGTTAACAAAAAATTTAATTTTTGTGGATGTATCTCCGATACCACAAATTGTTAAATTAGTTTTTTTTCTTTTTAAAAGATGCACAAATAATTACATAACATCTGCTTGTTTGCACAAGCAGATGTTATGTAATTGATCATTGCTCCTTAATCTTAATATACAGCGTATGCTATATCTATTTCCTCCTTCATCCTTTAATAAACAATTCACAGTACTAACATTTTTTTTTTTCATTCATACCTCGCAATGACAGAACGAAATCGTTTTGACTACTTGCGGTCGAAGGCGAAACTTCCGACCACCCGCATTATTTATTACATTTTCATTTTGCAATGTATTTGAATTTCTGGAATAATACAAGGAAAAACAATGACGGCTATTTTTTCCATCCCGTTTGCATAAAGAGCAAGAAATTTGTGATTTTCAATTATTAAGCAGATATTTTCCCAAACAATTAAAACAATGATTATTTTTCTTAATTACTTCAAGTCTTTCAGAAACACGCAATGATATATATTTTTACTTACTTGTACGATGCAAAAAGGAAGTACTGTAATCACGAAAAATTTCGGGCATCATATTTCAACGAAAATATCTATTTTGACCGCTATCGAATGCAATTTAACGATGTTTTTGAGTGACATTCGCACGTAAGAACAGAATAAAGAATGGACTCTTCCCCCCAAAAAAATTATACAACTGATTTAAAATGGTTTCTGAAGAGATTTTTTCGTGGCGTCTGCGTGTAAGTACACATACGTACGTATGTATGTATGTATCTCGCATAACTCAAAAACGAGTATCCTCAGAACGTTGAAATTTTGTATATAGGACTGCTATAACATGTAGATGTGCACCTCGCATTTTGTTACAAAGTATTACGCAAAGTACATATATATACATATGTTTATATACTTTAGTAACAGAGTGAATATATATATATATATACTCGGCTCAGTGAGCTCAGTTTCTTTATTCATATAAGTTTGTAAATTGTTCATTCTTTAAAAATGATTGAATTATGTTGTTCTTATCTTCCAGTTAACGTTTTTATGCCTTTAGTTAACCTGCATGCATTAATTGTGGAATTATCAATAATTTAAAAGTTTTTTAAGTGCGTCTAAGCCTAATTTTTCTTTAGCATAGCAGCCATATTTACATTTGAAACTTAGCAGAATAGTGGATTTGTTGCCAATCTAGAGAAACTAAGCTTCGCAAAAACAAAGTAACGTCTTCTTTTATTATTGTGAATTAAATTATGCTTGATTCATTCTAAGATTATGATTTAAGTTCTTAGATAGTTTTTACATACAAATTGTACTTTTAGTTGTAAAAATTGTTTTTTTTAAATTCTTTTAAATGTACTTCGTGGTTTATGTTTTTCTGTATCTTTCAATTTTTAATGAAAATATTTCGAATTTTTATGTATTTTTGCCTTATCGCGAAGTGAGAACTGAATTAATTAGTAGCGCATGCGCATTAGGTAAGCGGCGCTGAATCGTCTGTGAAAAACTGTTTCTTTTTTATTTGTTTAATTTCTTTTATAAATCGTTTTCGATTTATTATAGTATTTGAATAGAACTTGTGGTAATTCTTCTTGCTCACTCTGAGTTATAAAATGAATGAGATCTAACGCTGTCAAGTGAACGCCGAAGTGTGGCTATGGTAAATAAATAAAATGAACTTTAAAGAATGCATTTATTCTATTGTGGTTTATGCTCTATCGACCAAGTACATTTAATTCAATATTCGTTAACTGTTAATTCAGTATGTTTAAATGAAATGCAGGAAAATTGCGTATAATTTAATATTCCGTATAAGGAAGTCATGTGGTGTATACATCAGATATTTTACATTTATGTAAAGGATGATTTTCGGAACATAAAATACGCTTTAAAATTCTTACTATCTGCTAGAAATATTATAGACGCATTTCTCATATTAGAGAGTTTATGATTATTTACATCCGTTAACGGTTTTCCCTGCAATACAAAAAATAAGTTTGCTTCTTTACCCAAGGTTATGAGATCAAACCAGCTACTAAACTGTCTAACACTAAATATAAGACGATTTTTCCTTGTCTAACGATTGAAATAATTTGTTTGACACAATTAATTGTTTTATCTTTTCAAAATCTGACACGTCTCTTAATTTTAGATAATAATCAAAGCTCGTCTTTAATCTCGATGCAAATTGAACATAGGTTTCATTTGCTTCTAGTCGTTGTTCTGAATTGCTCCAAACATAACTGAGGGTTGGTTCAAATTCCCTTAATACAATTTTCTTTATCGTAATCACACAACTCATTATCACTTATATAAGAAATTACGTTTGAAGTTTTTTCACCTAGTAAATTTAAGAGAATTTCAGCTTTATATTTATCGGGGACGTTTTTTGTTACAAAGGGTTATAATATCTAGTTACTTAATTCCCAGAGTGACAGCTGAAGTAGGTACAGGAACCAGACAGGAGAAGGGTTAAAAGAACCCTCTAACTCTTTAAAATTCACAATGCGTCGACTTGACGCTAACAGACTACGCCTCGCTCGGGCGGTAACTCAACTAACAAGAATTAAAATTCAAAGGTATTAATTAACACAACAGTAGACTTTTCCCCACGCCTCAGATAATCCCGGTACCTAAAACCACGTCGAAATCTCGTGGCAACAAAGTAAAAGCAGTTACGCCACTTTAACATGAATAAATGGAGAAACAGAAGCTCACGATACAAAGGTACAGTGCTTGCCCACTCTTTTCCTTCTAGAGCTCAGTATTTAACCTTTACTCCTAATGGTAGAATTTGCATTCCTTCACATGCGCTACCAAATTTAAATATTCTGGCATTGACAATTAGGGGAATGAATGCTTATAAGAAAGATAGCATACACTTAACTGATTAGTGAAAATAAATACAAATCCCTACAGGATCTTTCTAAAGAAGCAAAAAATAGACCCCACCCTTCTGCACGATTCGGAATTCTGATCGTTGAAGCATTTATAATTTTTATCAGCGAATCCATAGAATCACATTTCTCAAGTTTATTTTCTAATTCTTCATTAGACTTTGAAACTGTTCGCATGCGTGGCAATTCTAATTCAGCTTTTGCTCTCTCAATTTAATTCGTTCTAATTGTTTATTTTTTTCGAATGTCTCTAATTCTGTTTTCCGGTCCTCGATTATACCCTCTATGAGATCAGAAACGAATTCGGGTTCTTCTTTAAATGTATCACTACTCTTTATAATATTAATGAAATCTGTAATCGTCATTTTATCTGTTATTACCTCTCCTAATTCAGTTGCAGCAAGCTGCAAATAAATTTTTCCAGCGCTTTTAAACATTTTAAAAACAGAACACAATTACAAAACACTACACAGATAAGACTTACATAAATTAAGACTTAATTAATAAAAAAAATAATAACAAACATTATTTTATGGCGTGGTTCTGTGCGTATTAATCAAGAACTTCCAGCAGACATATTACACAGCAAAAGTTGATCTTCAATTCGAGACTTCAAATAAGCCTGAACTCCTCGAACAGCCTGTCTCTCTTCACTCTAGGGCTGCTGTATTTATCGGCACACACGCGGGGGGTGCAAGGCGCGCTCCTTATCCTATCACCACACACCTACTACTTCGCTGATTATTAATCCTATACATTGCTCGTTTCCGATTTCACCACATCGAGCAAAAAAACGAAAATGACAGTTAATTTGAATAAATCACAGCTATCCATAGATTGCTGAATCACTGTTGCGGCTCGACGGACCACGAATGTTAATTAAAGAATAATTTTCACCACACATTAGACTAGCATAATTTATTTTCACATTAGCACTAAAGAGAAGAAAACACCTATCACACCGACATAGCTCATTGTTAACACACTGACTCCAAACTCTAACTAGGGGGCGCTGCTGTTACGCAGTAACAAACAGTTTATTTAATTACGGCAAAGCACAAGAGGACTCGCTTGCTTAACGGGAGGGATGCCGTCGTGGGCGGACTTTTCTAAGGGAAACTGATTCGTATACACCTTGCAAGCAAGGAATTTGCAATAGTTTTCGAGATGCAGTCAAAAAGTGAAGAGTTGTTCGGTATATTATTACATGTTTAAATTAGAATAAATGGATTATTTATATATCATTAATAAACGTTTATTAAAATTATAAATTTCTGTTGCTGATAAAATAGTTTTTTCTTTAAGATCCGGTAGAAAAATTGCCGAGAGACTGCTACGACGTTCAACAAAATGTACGAAACAAGAGTGGAGTTTACAGAATACAAATGAATTACGCTCCCAGGCCCGTTTTTGTTTATTGTGACATGGAGACGGACGGAGGTGGCTGGACGGTAATTGTTAAATTATTTACAATAATTTTTAATAACATTTCTTGAAACACTTATAAATTAAATTCATTAGGGTTATTGATTTTCAGACTGAAAATCATAGTCGTTGATTTCAGATTGAAATTACGATTTACGAATGAATTTCATATTGAAAAATTATAGTTTAGAATTATTTCATATTGAAAATTATAGTCTAGAATTCATTTCAGCTTAAAAATAAATTTCAGATTGAAATATTATAATTCAAAATTAATTCTAGATTAAAAATTACGATTAGAATTCCTTTCAGACTGAAAATCATATTGGAATTTTCAGAATTACGGTTAAGAATTTATCAGTTTCAGATTTCAAACTAAAGGTTATAATCTAGAATTTTTTCAGAATTATATTGATAGTACAAAACGTTTCAATTTCAAATTATAAATAGTTTAGAATATAGTCTGGAATTATTAATAGTTTGTTATAGTGTTAGTTATTCTTATAGTTTGTCTGGAATTATTACAGTTTGGAATTTCTTAACTTGAAATTGAAAATTACAGTTTGGAATTAATTGCTAATTATTCTGTACTGTGAAATTCTGGTTTCCGAGATAAGATATTGCTATAAAAATTAATCTGACTGTCACCCAGACTTAATTTTCTACCTGGATACAGCAAAAATTCTCTACCATTTCCTTTTTGCCAATATAAAGGTTGCTCATTAGTTCTTTTTACTTGAGGATCACTTTACTTGATGAACAGACGCGCCTTGTCAATAATAATAGAGTAGCTGTTCACCAGTTAAACAAGAATCGTCAGCTAAAATACAAAATATGAACTTTTCCTCACTCAGTTAATGTTTTATAGAGTGAAAACAAAGATTAAGTGCATATTGTGCGCATTTCCGTTTCCTACTCTATCTTTCTCTCTTAAAAAATCAGCACTTATTTGAGTTTACATAAAACAATAGGAACTTGCATATTGGTCAACTTATCATTGCCAGCCATATGTTTACTCTAATATGCAATTATTTCTGGCTTATGGTATCTACCAACTTTTTCCATTTTAAAAGGAATAATAATCCTTGTTAAATTTTTAAGTATCCCTTCTCAAATCAAGAGGAATAAATACCTTTTATGGTTGGCATAAAAATATGAATTTACAGAAAAACTGTCAGCCTGATGAGAAGCATTAATACGAATATGAATATTATCATTGTAAGTAAATCAAAGAATAGATTTCTGAATTTTTGTTTAAAAAAAGCATGCGTCAGTCTGGCAATATGTCTGCTTTCGGGATTTATTTAGCAAAGCCGAGTCTAGAAAAGGCTCGTAATTATTCAATAAGTCCCAAAATAATTCTTCATCGTGGAGATTAGAAAATCTACCACGAAATCCTCGGCCAGGGGTTGTCAATCTATGGGGAATTTCTCCCTGGGGGTTTCACAGTTTCAGGGGGAAAAGACGATCAGCCTCTTATTTCCCCGTATTTTGTTTTAGATTACGAATATAAAGAATTACTTTTAATCAAGTTTTGGTACATATCAACATTTCTGTACTTTTTCTTGATTCATTTACAAAAACACATTAAAAAATAATCTAAATTTAAATAAATGTACATGCATTTTTCGCCTTTTGGAACGGCACGCGGGGATTGATCGTCTAGCAACGTCGAAAGGGTATAGGTGGAAAAAAGTTTTAAACTTACTGTTCTACGAACCTTCGAGAGCTTCTCCACAACAAAACAAATAAAATAATCAATGACTTAAAATTCTTTAAATTCTTAATACACATTTTTGGCATTTTCTTTCTTTATATTTCCACCCGACGAGCACTTCGTATTTATGGAAAATCAACGAAAATATTTCTGAAATGAAAAGTAATTTTTTGTTATTTACTCTCATTCTGTTATACATAAATAATTGTATTCAATTAATGTTTAATTTTTTGTTATTTACTCTCATTCTGTTATACATAAATAATTGTATTCAATTAATGTTTCAATACTCTAAGCTTTGTTTTGTCCCTGAAATGCCAGTCGCTATTCAAAACAATCCGTCTGAACAAGTGTTTTGTCGGGAGACTCTAAACCGACGTCAGGAAAATGTACTCGTAGCTCGACACTTGAGTTATATTGCTAGTCAGCTGCAGTAACATAGCAGCTTAAAAAAGTGGTGATTTAGGATATAGTATGGCATTATGTTTTGCGAGGCTTGCATCTAAAACAATGCAGAGTGACATTAATATAGTTGAAAAAATCGTTGCTATACAACAGAAGTGTCCACAGTGCAATAACTCACTTTTGAATCCAGTTGGTTCGTGACCGATATTATTTTAAAATTCATATAAGTTCTCGTCAGTCTTACTAAAAGGGCAACATTCTACGAAATTAAAAGCCATAATGCAATATCTTTTTAAGAAACTTTGTTCTCAGCCTTGCTCTTGAATGCTTTGTTGTGATATTAAATTGAAATTCCATACATTAATGTAACATTTAAAGACAGATATTGAAATAACCACAAATCGAAACCCCATAATACTCGTGCATTAATTCACAAAAAGAATTCATCGGAAAGCGCCACTTTCTTTCCTGCCTTTTTTCTAGGAAAATTATTAATCTAAAACAATGCAAAGTGACATTCGAATAGCTGGAAAAATCTTCGCTGTACAGCAAAAGTGTCGTTATTGCATGATGAGTCAATTTCGAATTCAGGATTAGTTTCGCACTTGAAAAATAAATCCGAATATTTTTCTCGTCATTTCAGGAAATAACTGAAGTATATATAAGGAGTATTCATCTTTTTTGTTAGACTTTTTGCTAGACTTTTGATACTTTCTTTCAAAGTCGATATGTTGTCGTGTTTACAAATTTGAAACTTGCGTTTTTCCTATTTTCTTCACAGAGAAAAATTAAGGTTTTTGATTTGTTCATGTATTATTTTTCGTCACCAAATGGTTTGCGTTAACTAGCAGATTTCTTTAGCGTTCAGCATTTATTTGACAATTTATTTCGTAAAACTGTTTCAGGCAGGCTAAACGATTCAATTAGAACAGCTACTGGCTAATTAGTTTCGGTTTGTGTTGTTTAATTAATTACATATAATAAAAGTGCGCTGTGTGCCTGTGCTTTGTGTCAGCAATGGCATTTATGCGTCTGGAGCAGACTTGGTTATCTGAATATGAGAAAGCACGTAATGCTCGTCTACCTAGGGAAAGGAATGCTTTCGTGGAGAGCTTTCTAAGGCAGACTGACTCATATTCCCATTACGCATCACCATACAGCCAGCCTTTTCTCCTGGGTCGAATCCCGAGCATTCAGCGGTCTTAATCGCCACTGGCCTTCAGCGTTTTACTCGCCACCGGTGGGGTGCGTTCCGAGCCAAAAACCAGGGCTGTGGAGTCGGTAGAGAAAATAACCGACTCCGACTCCTGGAATTTTAAACCGACTCTGACTCTGAACTTGCTTCGGCAGTACACATATCTCGACTCTGACTCTGACTCTGCCTCCCTCATATGTATGTAAACATATACACATGTGTTACAGCTTATTTTTTAATATAAAAAAATGTAATAGATGCTATAAAAATTCCTAGTATAAAAAATTATTCATATTAATTAGCATTTGTTAAGAAATGGAAAAACTGGCAAAAATAATTTCTAAGAAACTTCTAAGAAAACTGGCAAAAATAATTTCTAAGCTAGCTTCGGCAAGATCATTGTTAAAGGACCGTAGATCCGATTTGATGAACTTCGGAGCTGAGAAGATTCTTTCCACACTAACTTGAGCTGTTACTGTTAGGGCTACTTCTTTCAATTTTTCAGGATAGATTTTTATAAGTTCTGAAAGAGGTGTCTTGCCAGTCTATTTCTGTATTTCTTCAAAGGCATGCGAAGAAGGTGGGAAAAGTACCTTATATACGCCCCCTTTTAAGGGCGACTGGGGTTTTGGGGACCCAATCGCCAAATCTCGGTGGTGGAGAATCATCATCCACCACCGTTTTTAGTTCGGGCGCCAGTTGTAGAGTCATTAGTTTTTTTTTATGCGGGAATGTTGAAAAATGAGCAACGCCTTCGCCGGGAATCGAACCACGAACTTCTCGGTTACGCGTCGAGGGTGCTGACCCCTACACCACGAAGGCATGCGAAGAAGGCGGGAGAAATAGCTTATAACCTAAATTTATCAATGAGATTTTTAGCTAAATGAATCAGTTTAATCGAAAATGGCAAATGTCACATACATCCTCCTTCCTTATATTTATTTATTTATATATCAATAAAATAGAAAATAACTATTTATTAATGCATATAAATAAAAAACAATAATTTAGTTTTTCATTACATTTTTTTTTCAATTCATTTTAATTTCATTTCAAATTCAAACTGTCTAACAAAAATTGGAGTCGACGTGTTTTTAACGACTCCAGTTTCGACTCCTTTTACCCAAAAATCTGCCTAACTCCGATTCCGACTCCGACTCCACAGCCCTGCCAAAAACATCTCTGTAGTTCTGTAGTCTGTAGTATAGCCTCTAGAACACAACACTAAGGCGAGGACGGCTGTTTGAAACATGTCCTACTTTAAGTTTCTGATCTCCCCACTGTCTATGCCGTAATCTTGTAAAGTACTTCAGTACGCAAAATTCCGCTCTAGTCAAGTACTAATCTTGAGTATGTAAAAACTGCGGTCAATTATTATTTTAATAGGTGCATGTACGCTGTAAAAAGTTCCTATAATATCTGGCCCAGTGTAGTATGTTTTTACGAAATTAATGCAAATAATCCTATAATTTTTGCAGTACATTTTCAAGATTATAATATGCTGTTCGCTTGTAGCAACATAGGATTTCAAAGTATTTCCTTCAAGGGCTTTGTATGCCCATGTAACTCAACAACGTTTGTTTAAATTATGTCGCTTGTTCAGCCATTGGCCGTGGTGCACAATTAGTAGATTTCCTTCTCCAGAGGACAAGCAATAGTAGCTTAAGCATAATAGCAGGCTTGTTGTCCTCATGGGCAGAGACAGACAGCCTTGCTTTAGGAACTACTAACTTGTGTATTTGCTGAAACCTTTTCCAGTGTTCCTCTAGTAGATTCCTGCACACGGTAGAATTTCTGGAAATGAATCAACTGATTATTTGGCACAAAATGACACCGAAGCTTTTCTTCTTTCACACTTTGAAACCAAACGAAAATTGATAAGGAAAAGACCTACATTTATGCGCTGGATAAAATTTATAACCCCATTCTGAGGAACAAGAAGAAGAATATTTCCGTTCCTTCGTTTAGGAACAGGACACAATTGGTTGACTGATCATCTCTGTTGAATAAAATATTTAGATTCTTCTACCTGACCCCTTTGCTGAGGGAACCGTATTTTCGATGCTCTTCTTTGGACACGTGTTTTGCATTTATAATGTGTGCATTTTGCATTGTATAAAGATAATGGGAAACAACAGAATTAACGGCTTCATAGCCACTCAACTCAAGGCTCTTCAATAAAAAAATTATAACAGTCACCATCTGTAACACTGCACAGCAGAATATACAATGTTTCGAATTTTCAGTGTACATTTGGGATCAAAATGTGGAGTACACACTCATGATCAAATTGCAGAGACTATACTCAGAGCAAATCAGTTGTCAATATCGAAATATTGTATTCTGTACCGTCTGCTGACCATATGCATTCTTCTTCAGAATCTTAAAAAGAGAGGAGAAAATGCGATTATGACAGATATATTCATGGTCAAATATTTGTATGCATACAAAATAAAATATACACAATTTTTATTCTGTACGAAGTTTTTCTTAATTTCGAGTTAATTCAGTTTAAAATATAATCCAGGTTTCATTTTATTCGGTTTATTTGTATTCTAAATAGCACGGTTCAAAGAAATTTTTTTATTTTCCATTTAATTTTATTCTGAAAGTTATGATTATTCAAAGAAAAGTAGTCCAGCAATAAAGTACTTATGCTCAGTAAAGAAAAGAAAAGTACTTATGCTTATTTGTGTTCCGTTTTCGTATTATTAAATTTTAAAAAATCTTATGTGAACACACATGATTTCCTCGTAAGGCCTATTAAACTACACTCATGTCCATAAATTAAGGTTAATGCCAGCTTCAGCAAATAAAGGTTCGGAAACAAAACAAACTTGACTTATTCATAAAGTCCAAGAATAAAAACAAAATCGTGCATATATAATACCATTCATAAAAACTACAATTTTTGCTCTCGGAACAATTACAAAAAATATCTCCCTTAAAAAATTTAACATTGCACGGTTGGTGTGATGATTTTCACACATGTTATATCGGATTCAAGTCAGGTGAGAATGCTGGCCATTCTGTACGTGTGATATTCTGAGACTGAAGGCATTCCCTTACAATGTTTGCACAGTGAGGCCGAGCGTTGTCATCCATAAACACAAATACTGTGATCATGGCAACCTTAAAAAAACGTACACTTGTTCCAGAATGATGTTCCCATAAATTTGGTCTGTCATGGTTCCAATCTGAATATGCAGAACTGTTCTGGAGCCCAGTATAATTCCACCCCAAACGGGCAGTCTTGCATTACCATAACGGAGTCGTTTAATGATGTTGTCTTGATTGTAGCGGGTACCAGGAGTTCTCCGTTTGAAAATCCGACGTGATTCAGACTGCAAGCTAAACCTGTACTCGCCAGAAAACATCACACAAGCCCACTATGACCATGTCCACACTGCATATTCTGTACTCCAGGCTAACTGCTGGCGACAGTCAGCTGCCGTGAGCGGAAAAATTCTGACAGGCCTGTGAGCATATAGACCAGTCTGTCCCAAACGCCTGTATACGGTTTGCCTTGAAACTGTCGTACGCATGGCTGAAAATAGCTGAGGAAACAGGTCTGATGCTGTGTTCCGTCTGCTTCTTTTGGCAGTTACAGCCAAATATCGGTCGTCATTTGACGTTGTAACTCGGGAGCTACCTGTACTGTAACGCCTACTGACATTTCCCTCATTTTAAAATCGTTTCCAAAGTCTAGAGAGGACACTTTGAACTCTTTCAAGTTCCTCGAATACCTGCATCCGAGTACGCCCATATTCCAGGCGGCCGATAATTCTACCATGTAAAAAATCATCCACATGAGTCCTCTGTGTCATAACTATTCGGGTGTGGCATTAAGAGGCTTATAGAATACTTGTGAACAATTTTACTTCTTTGCTACCATTTCTTATATATACTTCTCTTACACTCTTGTCATTGTGACGTAATATCAGCGTCATCTGATGGCTCCCTGTAATTTGCATGTTATTCTTGAAGATGTGTGCGATAATTGTACAAGCGAAATTTTTACTTTAGAGTTCGATTTCTGTGTGATTTTAAATTACTCTTAATTTATGGACATGAGTGTAGTTTTCATTACTCACTGAAGGGTAGATCATCCCAAACGTTTACACACGGTTTGCCTTGAAACCGTCGTACCTTAGCTGAAGGTAGCTGAAGAGACAGGTGTGATGCTGCTTCTTTTGACAGTTACTGCCAAATACCGATTGTCATTCGACGTTATAACTCGGGGGCAACCTGTACTGCAATGTCTACTGACATTTCCATTATTTAAAAATCGTTGTCAATGACTAGAGATGACACTCTGTGCTATTCCAAGTTTCTGGGATACTTCCATCTGAGTATTTTCGTTGAGCGTCCACATTCCAAGCGGCCGATAATTCTATCACGCAAAAAATCATCCACATGCGCCCTCTGTTTAATAACTATTTGGTTGTGGCACTGAGCGCTTACAGAATGCTTGTGAGGAATTTTACTTCTTTGCTACAATTTCTTAAATACACTTCCCTTATACTCTCGCCATTGTGACGTACTATAGGTGTCATCTGATGGCTTCCTGTAATTTGCATATTATTCTTGGAGATGTATGCGATTATTCTGTGTATGTATGCAATGAAATTTTTACTTTAGAGTTCGATTTCCGTGTCATTCTGAATTATCCTTAATTTATGGACATAAGTGTATATACATTTTTGTTGCACTTCATTTAAACTTATTTCCTCGGATTTCATTAGTTATATTTTCCCTTCAATCAATTCAATTCTCATTTCCGGCAAGGCAATAAGACATAAAAACTCAAAAGATCTTCATTAAAAATTGTAAAGTACTGAAAAAAATTAAAACACCAAATACGGTTAAGAGGAGTTAAAAAAAACATTTTTACAACTAAGAGTTTCTATAAGACAGCGGGCAGGAAGACAGATTTTTTTATGCAAAAACTGAAAGTTTACTTTTTGTCTCACTCGGCAAAAAGACACTGAATGTGGTGCATAAAGTGACTTAATTCCCTATTATTCTACTAAGAGTTTCAAATGTAAACAAACGGCGTTTTCGTTAGGCTTAGCATCATTCAAACTTTTAAATTATCGATAATTCTACAACTAGTGCATGGAGATTAACTAAAAACATAAAAACCTTATTTGAAATATAAGAATGGCATATTTCAATCGCTTTTAAAGCAAAAAAATTCACGATTTACCAACATATAAAAATAAAAAAAACCAAGCTTACCGAGCCGAGAAAAAGATAAGAGGGTGTGTGTGTGTGTGTATATATATATATATATATATATATATATATAAA
>KK117751.1:39223-62704 GCA_000611955.2 Stegodyphus mimosarum | reverse complement strand
TATATATATATATATATATATATATATACACTTCATATACATATACTATATATGTATATACATACGTTTGGTGCTGCCGATTGCAACAGAAAAGGGAAATGCACAACTAGATGTTATAGCTATCCCATAAACAAAATTTCAGTGTTCTAAGGCTAATCTTTTTTTGTTTATGCGAGTAAGTACGTAGAGACGTCACGAAATAAAAATCCTTTCTGAATCCACTTTAAATCCATTTTCTGGTTTAGGAAAAAAGACTCCTTTATTCTGTCCGTACTTACAGTGTCACGCAAAAAAAGCGTTCAAATGGATTCGAGAGCAGTGAAAATGGATATTTTCGTTTAAATACGATACCCGAAATTTTTCGAGATTACAACACTTCCTTTATTTCGAAATAGGAAGTAAAAAATCATTTTGCATAATATACGAAACCTAACCTTTTACATGTTCTTCCGGTCCCTATATGTACATTCAGAAAAAAATTCTACTCGTTATGAAAAATGAAATGCAAACTGTTTGACTCCCATACGATTAAAACGGACCGACATAGTATTTAATTTCAAGATTTGCGATGTTTGATGTCCTTTCTGAAGAGGCATCGATTAATAAATAAATTAGAATAATTTGAGGTTGATTTCCCCTTCTAAATGCCGTTAAATGATAGTCTTTCGTGATTTACTGATATCTTATATTGTTACATTTGGCATGCCAAAAGAATTTTAGCACAAGTAATTTATAACTTTTACAATTAATTTATAACAGGCTATACTCTAAATACGAGAGTTTAAAACTCCAGTATTCTCATGTAGTTTCATTACTTTAGAATCATTATCTGGTAATCGTTAATAATTCTTCGAAGTATAAATACTTTTTTTTAATAAATGCCAAATGCCAATACTGCCAGGGTTTTCTAGAACGCGAATTGTATAAGATTCTGTAAATAAAATCTCCATTTTGAAAAAAACTATTTTGGTCAACGTTTTTCACAATAATGTGCGCAGAAGTGCTCGGCCGTAATCTTTTCACATACAAATGCAAAAATTCGCTCTTCAGTTTATGTATGACTTCTTAATGTGACTCCTGATTTTAATATCAAATATCTTAGTCATCTTTTGTCGTACGAGAGTCAAACTATTCTTGTGTTATTTTTATAATGAGTTCAAAATTTTTCTGCTTATACTAGACTGAAGGGCCATGTAAAAAAGATAGATTCGTATTTTATACAAAATTAATTTAAAAATACGGAAGCATAAATCCTTGCGTCATTTTAAACAATTTTCAGCGGAATATATGCTAATGGTCACAAAAATAAAGGACATTTGTGGACACGGTGTATATTCTTAGTGAAATACGATAATAATTTTTCTTAAATTTAAGCGTCTGAATAATAAATGACATGAAATGCATATACGTAACAATCTATATCGTTTCAGGTATTTCAAAGACGTAGAGATGGATCCATCGATTTCCTAAGAGAATGGCAAGACTATAAGCATGGATTTGGCAACGTTGGAAGTGAATTTTGGCTAGGTAAGATTGTAAAATATCAAAGACAATACCTCAAAAAAAAAAAAGATAGACTTATTGAACGGTGCTATAAATGTTTCTGGTAACTGTAACTGTATTTATTGCCGGTAAACCGTATATAGTCGAGTATTTTTCCCACTAATTTTACCACTTGAAAAGAGGGAGGTGAAAAATCCTCGATATGTGCTGTTTCTAGCCGCGTAGACGGCATAATGGTTAGGAGAGCCTACTGCGATAGCGAAGGGCCCAGGTTCGAATCTCGAGAAGGCATGGCTGCAATTGTTCGTTCCTTTATATGATGTAGCTATAATCCACCTATTAGGGGCTTCCACAATAAAGTGGACACCACTAACGGTCTTAGCAGTGGCCAAAGTCGGCTAAGTACAAGCCAAAGGAGGATAAAAAAAATGCTTTCCTATTTGTGCATATGTTTGATATTGTTACTATAAATCATAAGTTTCTTAATTATACCCTGAAAAAATTCGCTAATTAGTAAAAGGTTGAATAAACCAAGATCCGGAAGCGTTTTGTTTTCTCGTTTCCTATATCTATTCCACAGAATCTGTTATAAAGGTGCAATTGATGTGCTCTGGTATACAAAATAAATATCAAAACTCAGTTTCGGAAAAACACATAAATAATTAACTTAAATTAAGCACTTCTGTCATTTAAATGATAAATATACATTCTGCAATGAATATTAATTTCAAAGGAAATCTATATACATGTAATAAATCAAACTTAGCAGTATTGATGGAGTAGATTGATCCATACTAAAAAGCAACCTTAGCAGCCAAGGCAGATTAAATATTTATCTTTACTTCAGTTGACATTTTCGGCCACAATTCAGATGGCACTCTAATCATGCCTATTCAAGAACATTACAGTTTTGATACTGTTGCTATAGGAGGTGCGTTGTGAGGCAGCGTCTTAGCCAAAATAGAGATAGAAGCAAAGAGCGTAATTTGAAAGCTCACCAAGAGAAAGGTTTCAGTTACCGAAATTTTGACTTCAAGTTCCGAATTAGCTACGATATTAGAGTTATGCAAGTCATATTTTATAGACTGACTAGAAATGATGCAATCCAGAAATAGTTATTACTATTTTTAAAATAAAGAGGGGAAGTATCCAAATTAGAATTAAGGGAATAAAGGGGCTACTGCTATGCAAAATGTAAAATATGAAACAAAGTTGCTAAACTTAATTGGAACAAATTGACAGACCTTTAAATTATTAATTTCTAATTAAAGTACAACCTCTTCAAGGCGCGTGCATTTTTCTTGCAGTATCCGCATTGCTGTAAACGTTTACCTAATCGCACCTCAGGATTGAAACAAAGAATTTCCGGCTTAGAAATATGACGGCTGTTAGTACGCATTATTCGGAAAAGAATACTGGAATTTTACGAAAACATTCGTATTTTCCCAAGAATGTGGTCCCGCTTATTCAACTTCTCAATCGCATAGAGCAAGCAATAGGTGATAATGTAAACAAGTTTCTGCGATTAAACAAATTTAACGGAAATAAGAATAACCAACCTCGAGAAATGGATTTACAACTGCAGCAGATATACAAAATCCGGGATTTTATACAAGGTAAGTGTACTTTGCTTATTGGTTGTAGTGGTAATAATGGTAAAACATTAAGAAAATCTTGGTCTAGTACTAATGTAAAGAACAGTACTGTGAATTTGGAAAATGATAATGTTAATGAACCTAGTACCAGTCAGCCCCATAAGGGCTCCATGAAATTTAGAAAACGTTCGATTATTGAGGAAAAAAATTCTGATGGATTTACTCAGCCGAAAAAGACGGCTCGCACGGTTAAGGTTTTAAAAGCAAATACTGAAATTCCATTGCAAAATAAATTTAACTATTTGTCCCTTGAAAATTCTATAAACGTTATTACTGATACTGATAATGAAATGAATGTGAAGACAGGACAGTATAACATTCCGTCCGCCCCTAAAATATAACCCCCAAAATCCTACCGATTATGATATATCCAGGCATCAAATTTGCAGTATAAACAATTAAAGAATTTCCTTAACCAATTAAAGAATGATATTGACTCCGATTTGGCGGGGAAGGAAAATGGTGAATTTCTGGAGATACTTCCACAAACAGAAGGAAATCATCGAACAATAACCCGATATGTGATAGGCAAATTGACTATTATGTAATTTATTCCAAATTAGAAAAACCAATCAGGGTTAAAACAAATCGGATATAAATGGCTCTTGATTTTCCGAGTTCCTTAAGAGAGTAATTGAAAATTACTTAGCTTTTCATCCATTACTGACACATTATAAGGAGGGACAATTTACTTGAGAAGACACATCTAAACATCTAGTTACATTCTTAACACAAAGTAAAAATCACTTCTGAGTTCAAAGGCTCACTATCGCCATTTATTAGCTAAGTTTGTAACATCCTCCAGGGCCAACAGTTCGTCTGAAGATGCAAATGTTCATCAAGGGTTGACTGAGAGTTCCAGAGGACATAACAGTTGCTCAGATCTACTAATCAGAGTTCCATTCGAAAGTATCACGGTGCATGCACGAACACGGCCATTACGTCCAGAATGCAATTATGTTACAATACCCATTCGCCATAAAAATCTAGACGTGTTGTCATCCTTTATCAAAACCACAGTGTTCTCTCGAAATTCTGTGGGCAGGTTTACTGATTGTGACTGGTGAGCTGATCTAAGCTCAAGAAGATATCATGCCTTCCATCTTGTTTCGATTAAGTAAATCTTCTTGGTAGCTTCTCATCTTCAAAAGTTTGGATTCGGAGGAAGCAGTTTCTTTAATTCCTTTAATCTGAGGGAGAGTTAATAATCGTCGTCCAATCAAGAAATGTCCAGGTGTTAGTGGTTCTGGTTCATTGGGATTGCTGAAAACATAAGTGAGAGGGCTAGAGTTGATAACTGCCTCTATCTCTATCAATATAACTTCCAGTCCTTGAAATGAAACTTATGTTTTTCCTAAGACTCTCCTCAGAGACATCTTAGCTGACCTCACTATGAGTTCCCAAAAACCACCCCACCAGGCGGCTCTTTCGACGATAAATTTCCCAAATAAATTTTGCACTTCTGCCCCTCTCATGATTTTCAATAGCAGATCATATTCTCGGTTTGCCTTGTGGAATGTCTTCGCATTATCACTATAGATCACACTCTAAATGCCTCTTCTTCCAACAAATTTTCGAAAAGCTTGTAGAAATGTCTGAGTGGTTAAATCAAGAGTCAATTCCAAATGTATCGCTCTAGTTACGGCACAAGTAAAGAGCAGTACATAGGTCTTCTGCATGGTATCTCGATCTTTAATATATAATGGTCCTAAGTATCCGTTTGAAAAGGATATGCTTCTGATATTATGTCAGCTGGCAGTGGTGCAGTAATCTGGGTCAATGGCTTCGTTCGAAATTTCTGGTATAAAAGGCTCTTAATTCTTTCCCTGGCCCTTAAATCTACGTTTTCTCCCTAAGATGAGTTAGTGTTTCTGCTATACATCCATGTTTTACTCTTTCATGGCAGTCCTTAATGATAAGATCAGACACATGAGAAACGCTTGGCAACAAAACTGGATGTGCTTCTTGTTGCGAGATATTAGCATATTGAAAACGCCCTCCGATTAAAATTATTCCTCTTTCATCTAGAATAGGGTTAAATTGCCTAATGACTGAATTTCTTGGCAGTGGTCTTCCTTTAGTTAAAGCTAAATATTTTTCCGGAAAGTACTCCATCTGTGTTCTTTTGATCCAATACTGCTCAGCCAGTTGAAGTTCTGTTGTTAAACGCAAATTCTTCGCATTGTAAATAAATCTCTGAATCCAAGCTGTGACTCGTAATATTCTATACTCGTATTCCACCAATCTAAATTAGAAATAGGTCTTATTTCTTCAACTCTGTTTTTTACAAACACTTTCAATTTTCGAGAATTTCCCTTGATCCAATGAAGAACAATCATTGAATCGGACCAGAAATAAAATTTAGTATCCTTCGGAAGTTCCAAGTTGTTTTGAATGTACTGAAATAATCTAGCTTCTACAAGCGCTGCAAGAAGTTCTAGCCTAGGTAATGTAATTTCATGCACTGGTGCAACTCTTGATTTTAAAGTTACTAAAACCGAACTAGTTTCCAACTAATTCGCTGCAACGTAAATAAATTACAGCTCCATAGGCTGTTTCGCTTTCATCTACAAAGCAACGAAGTTGCCAATTAGTTAATTCATCACTTTCTTTTAGTTTAAATAAATGCCGTGGTGACGTCAGTTCGTTTACGTAATGCAATTCTTCACACCAGTCTTGATATGTTTTCTCTAAATCTGGTGGTAAGGATTCATCCCATTTCAGTCTTCTCTTCCATATTTTTTGAAGTATCATTTTCGCCCTAATTGTGAACGGAGAAATAAGTCCAACTGGATCAAACACCTTTCCAACAGTTCTTATTACACCTCTTTTCGACGATTTGAATTCATACACATGCTTTGCATTTATCAGTTTTTCGTTGTCAATGCGTATACTATCTTCCTCAGAATTCTAGCAATAACCGATTACCTTGGCGAAGTATCAGAAGCAGTTTTCTCATTGAATCGATCTTAAAGTAGAGGTATATTTGCTCGCCGTTTCCTCATGTTAAATTCAGCTTCTCTTAAAACGAACTTCACCTGCCGATGTACTTCAAAGGCAGTTTCTTAATCTTGCAAACTATGAATAAGATCATCAATATAAATCATCAATATAAAATTTGTTACTCATGATTTGGAACGCGACTGGCTAGTCTCTTTCATACTTATTTACGTGGTGTTTCAATGTTGCATTTAGCAAGAATAGACTTGACCTTAGTCCAAAACTAACCCGCGTCATTCTCAGTACTTCTGGTTGCATTTTCGTATCATCTTTAATCCACAGAAATTTGACAGCATCTCTGTCTTCCGGTGCTAATGCGATCTGCAAGAATGCACTTTCAATATCAGCTGTCGTGGCAACTATATTCAATCTGAATTATAAGGCCCTGGCGTTAAATTCGGACCGGGGTTCAGACAATCGCTAAGAGAAACGGAGTTTATTACACTAGAAGATGCATCAAAAACAATTCCCATTTTTGTAGTTAATTTGTCTTTACGAATTACTGCTTAGTGAGGCATATAATAAACTTTAGTTTTACTTTCAGACATACTGGAATCAAAGTTTTCGACTATACCTTCTGCAATATGCTTCGAAATGATTTCCTTATACTGATTAAGAAAGGAAGGATTTCTCTTAAATTTATTAACTAATTTCTGAAAACGTCCTTCGGCAATGGCATAGTTATCGGATAAAATTCAACATTTTCTTTACATGGAAGACTGACTTCATAGCGACGACCATTAACCATTTTTATAGAGCTTTCGAATTCTCTGAAAATCTCCTTATCCTTGAAATTTTCATTGCATGCGATTCCCAAACTTTCTAAATTTTCTTTAAAATCTCCGTTTCTTTTGCGTTTTCATTTCGAACAAAAGTTTTCATTACTTTAACTTCTTTAGAGTTCGATCTGATTAAGGCCAGATCGCCTGAACACATACCCAAGTTTCGTTTCCATTCCCACTAGTGAGCCTGGCATTCTTTTTATTTTCCCAGTAGCGATAGCTCAAAAATAATCCGAACCAATTAACAATGATATTCTCAAGTTTCCAGAATCTAATTCATCGGCCATTTGTATTTTCATATGCTTCCAATAATTACTAATCTCTCTCTACCAGGTCCTTATTACAGCTTCTGAAATGCACGGAGTTTCGATTTTTCTGCTTTTGAACCAAAAACAAAAATACTTAAACGTTCCTCACTTATCACTTCCAACTTTAATTTACGAGATATCTGTTTATCAATAAAAGTTCTTTCACTCCCAGTATCGAATAAACATTTAATTTTCACTTCCTGTTTTCCCTTAGTTAGCATACCAGTGTCTGTCAGCAAATATATGTTGCAATCCTCTCGGCTTGAAACGGAATAATTTGATGTGTGATTTATATGGCTGTCACCTATCTTTATTTTGTTTATTTCATTTCCGGTTACGCCTTTTGTCACTCATCCTCCCTCGCAAATATAATGGCTGTGTTTTTTACCGCATTTCTTGCACTGTTTTCGATCGCGCCAAAATCTAGAAACATGCGATTTTTTTAAACAATTAAAACAATATCCGAGACGTAGTAAACTAGCTTTCCGTTCACTTATAGGTAAAGGACATTTATCGATCGTATGTTCATCTGTAGAATAAAATATACACGCATTTTTAATTTTAGTAGTATTTAACGCCGCTACTGTCGGTAGACGTTTAGAATTCTCATATTTCCTGAACTGTGAAATTTTCTTTTTATCGACTTCGTTGTCTTGCGAAATAAAAATGTTTTCTCGCGTTTAATTTTTCTAAAATGGCACAAAGAATTCCACCGTAATTATTTAGTTCTATTCCAGCTGTTTCGAGACTTCTAATATGAATAATAATTGTGTCATGCAGTTGTCTCAGTTCCTTTAAGTTCGAACATGATTTCACAGGAGTTAAGCCTAAAAGTTTGTTTACATGTGAACGTACAATAATTTCGGGTTTACCAAATCGTTCTTTTAATAGTTCAACAGCTAAATCGTAATTATTTTGCGTTAATGTCAATCCTTGTATACATTTTAATGCGGAATCCTTTAAGAACGATTTTAAATAGTTAAATTTATCAGTTTTTGATAATTGTTTATTCTCATGAATTGCACCTTCAAATTGTCCCGAAAATCCCTGCCAGTTTTCATATTTGCCGTCGAAAGGTTTTATTTTTAATTTCGGCAGTTTGACCTTAGGATAATTAATAACTACGCTTTCTTCAGAAATTCTAGAGGATTCATTGTATGCACCAATTTTACTTTCGTTTTTAATTTTAAAGTATTTTTCTAGTTTCGATTTGGAACTCGTATTTTTTTCGCGGTATTCCTGGCTTGTCAGAACATCAGCTTCAAGCATATTGTAAATCACTTATAATGCTTTCTATGGTAGAATCTAGCTGATAGATCTGATCAGCTTTTTCTTCTAAGTGATATTTTAAATCATCCATATCGTCATAATCAGTACTGTCCCCTTTTAATGTGTCATTTATTTTATTCAAAATTTTAGTTAAAGAAGTTCAAATAGTTTTTCTTTTGCTCTTTAACTTCTCTAATTCACTAGGTTGTGCCATTTTCAATTACTACAACTCCTGGGTTTCGGCATCATAAAACAAATCGGATGTAAATAATAGCTCTTACCTGATTCTTGATCTTCTGAGCTTCTTAAGAGAGTAATTCAAAATTACTTAGCTTTTTATCCTTTATTGGCACATTATAACGAGAGACAATTTACTTGACTCTACACATCTAGCTACATTCTTAACACAAAGTAAAACTCAGTTCTGAGTTCAAAGACTCACTATCGCCATCTGTCGGCGGAGTTCGTAACAAAGGTCGTCTGTAAAGGCCTACCAACTAATTTAGACACCGAAGAAGTGGAAAATTAATTTTAAAATTTTGGATTTAAAGTAAAAAAAAGTAGCCAGAATGCACAAATTAAAAACCAAAGCCTCAGTGCCCCTATATCAAATCAAATAGTTAACGAACCGAAGGTTGAGAGGATATATGACATTAAGAAAGCTCTGTTATTTAATGTAAACATAGTTCCATATGAAGTGAAAGTTGGTACAGTGCAATGCCGCAATTGCCAGCACTTCAATAATTCTTCCTCAGTTTGTCGACTAAAACCCCGTTGCGGGGTCACGTAAAACTGCAAATTGAGTTACTAAAAGGTTGGATGTTGTGAATTGATGCAGTTGTGGCCTCACTGGAACATACTGACAATTACAGGAGTTGTTCTAAATACTTCACTAGAAATACTAATGATAAACGTGTTAAAAAACCGGAACCTATAATTAAACGTAGCCCTAATGCTCGTGAATGAAACATTTCATCTGGCACCTTTTATGCCGATGTGCTAAAAAATCAATATACTGATAATGCTGTGTCGGAATGTGTGTCGGAACCTGTTAAAAAGCGAAATAGAGCTGAGAAACTACCGTTGGTGTTCTTTTTTATACCTTTAAGGATATTCAAAAACTTGTAAATGAATGTAAAATATGTTTAATGGATTATCGGTTATGCAAATTATTAGAAACATTACTGCCTGTCTTCCTGAGTAGCATGAGACGGAAAATTCTGTTGATAAGTTACTTGTATTGTTTTCAATATTCGAGGATATTTTCAGTTCAAACGTAAATAATAATAATAATGGTAAATTGTGTGTATCAATCTTTAGCATTATTACATGGAATGCAAATGGTTTGTCCCGTTAGATTTATGAACTTCTGGATTTTATAAATGAGTGCTTTCCAGGTATACAAGAGCACAAGCTTAGCCCTGATAACCCTATTTATGCTGGCAACTATGTTGTGTACAGGTCCGGCAGACCTCTGAGCGGAAGTAATCAACGAAGTGGAGACAGTGCCATTCTTATCAAACGCTTCATTTCCCACTACTCTGTTACCATACCGCAGCTTTTTGCCATTGGAGCCTCAGCTATTACATTCGCAATCCAACACTTCTATGACATGCACTTTTGTCTCCACATATATCCCTCCGAATGGGAATCCCACATTATTTACTACCAATTTGAATACATTACTAACACTTAGTAAACGGATTATTATAGGTGCAGACTTGAAAGGACGACGACACTACGCATGGAACTGCTATAATACTAACAGCACTGGACACGTAATATATGACTTAGCCAATTCGGCTTTATTACGCATAGTAGTTCCTAGAAGCACAATACGATATGGTATTGAGTCCATAGGATATTTAAACTTTTGCCTGCTCAGAAATACCAGTGATCAACTGGATATTTCTGTGCTGGATGAGCATTCTTCTGACCACAATCCGGTCAGAATTCCATCGGACTTCAGTTTTTATGTAAAACCAGTCAAAAACACCATTGTTACCGACTGCCCTAAGTTTGCCAGAGCTCTGAACAACACTCTTCCAACAGTACACATGGAGAATGACACTGACAGTTTGGTTAAGTGTTTCAGAAGTTAAATCAACGATGCTCATAAATGTGCCAGTAAAATGCTAAAACCCTCAAACCTGAAAAGATAGGTAACAAGATGATTAAAATGCTGCCTCTAAAATTTATCTTGAAGTTGATAAAATTATTTAATGTTATACTGCGTTGGCAATACTTCCCAGCCGAGTGGAAAATGGTTTATATTACTCTAATTCTGAAGCCACAAAAGCCAGCCAATGAGCCTCGTTCTTACAAGCTCATCAGTTTGTTACCATGCCTAAGTAAGCTAATGGAAGCAGTCATCCTCAAACATGTTGAAAGTCATCTAAACAGACAGAATATTCTGATCCCTTAACAGTTTAGATTCCTCAGGAAATTATCAACGTCTTATCAACTATATCGTGTTGTTAAACACATCTCGGAGGGCTTTCTCCAAAATAAATTCACGGGAGGACTGTTTATCGATATAGCCAAAACATTCGATCGTGTTTGGTTGGACGTTCTTATTTACAAAATTCACAATCTGAAGTTCCCAGTTTATATTACCCACATAATTAAATCATACATAACAAGTAGACGCTGTCGTTCAAATTTCTGAAAACACAGTCAACTCTCCGTGTTATTTTAGCAGGTGCACCATAGGTGTACTTGGACCCATTTTATTCAATATTTATGTGAACGGTATTCCTAGCACACTTCACACTATACTTGCAATGTATGCTGATGATACATCCATCCTTGCGCAAAATGCATTTCTTAGTCCAGTTATTCAACATGCTCAAAGCCACGTACACGCAATAGAGGCCTGGCTCATTAATTGGAAAATGGAAGTCAATGTGAACAAGACCATTGCAGTCATGTTTACCAGAAAAAAAAAACAATCATCAGCATTTGTAGTTATATGGAATAACTCTGCCCTGGGTACTGAGATATGCAAGCCTTTATCTGGTCGAGAAATCCTCACTAATTCTCTCACTTGGACCCCACACATGCACTCTATTCTCCAGAAGTTTCGACTTCGTAAAGCTAAACTTAATTGCTGGAACACCGTTCTAGCTATTGACAATAAGTTATTCATTTATAAGTCCATGTTGTGGCCCATGTTATGTTATGCTGTCCAATCTGGGCTTATTCTTGTAAATCTGACAGAAAAAAATCTTCAGACTGCACAAATCTCCAAAGCACCCTGGTACGTTCGTTCATGAAGAGTTTGGCATTGTCCAAATAAGATTATTTTATTACCATCTTGCACAAAACTTTCATGCAAAAATGAGAATATCCTGATTTTCGGATATACAACTATCTGGATGAGCAGCATAAAAAGCGTCGATGGCCATACTTAATCCCAGGGTGATAATGGAGTAATTCGTATTTAATATAATTTTATTTATAATTTTTCTTCCTTGATTTGTATTTTTTATTATTATTGTATGTATTCTTTTTAAATCGTGTAAACTTTACCACTACATTCGCTTGCATTTGTGTACTTAGTACTTTTTGTTCCCAGCTCGGTCAGCTTAATGAACAATTTGATCCAACTAATTAATTAACACTTATAATATATTGTTACAAAATGTCCAGCCGCGGTAAGATGCCTGCAAGGCGCATTTAGGGTTGTCAGAAAGTGGCAAAGGAAGACAGGGTTTCCGTATTTGTCGGGAAATCGCCCATTTGGCGACAAAATTGGCAATATGCCATACACGGATGGAAAACATTCTGGAACGAATTCTTACCGTTTTGGCCCAGAATGTTCTCAGAGGCAGGTCGAAAGCTATATAAACCCTGCTGGTACGCGGAGTAGAGAATGTCTCGTAGTCTATCGAGTTGTTTGTCAGTCTAGAGTCGAGGTATCTCGCAGTCTATCGAATTTATCGTCTAGTCTAATGTCGAGTTGGTCGTCGAATGTATCGCGAGTTGGTGAATGGGACGTGTGCATCGTGAAGGCTATTGAGTGCATCGCGAGTTGTAGCGTGGAGAATCTCGAGAGTACGTTGAGTTTCGAGAACGACCGAACCTAGTCGAGAGCTGTACTCTAGTGCTTTGCCGTGAAGCTGTCTTCACCGTTATAGCCTGAAGACTGTGTTGCTGGTTGTTTCAGCTTGTTTGTCGTAGTTTTTTGAAGACTGTAAACGTGTTTTTGGAGCTGTCCTGAGTAATATTGCGTAATAAACTGTGATTTCATTCTTCATCAAGTGTTGTAGTCAATCACTCCAAAAAAATCAATGATGTAAATTTGTTATTTTATTTTTAACGTATTGTTACGGATTTCGTATTTATTTAGCTATTCGTTTAGAACTGTAATTAAAATTGCTTTATTTTCCCATGCAACGCAGACGATTTTTGAAGAGAAAGCTACTTCGGAAGAGTAAAAATAAAAGAGCGCGTGCATTTAATATTTAATAATAAATATCTTGTAATTACTGTTGCCATCCACAAATATCGAGAAGAATCTAGGTTTTACTAGAATATTCTAGTAAATGAGTAAAAATCTCATAAAAGCCGAATTAAAACACTTCATCTCAGTTGTTGTTGTAATTGTTTTAAGCGAACTGTTTGTTTACTTAATGCTGTGATTGACTGTAGCGAATTCGCTGTGAGATTGGATTAACTTTATCTGATTAACGTTTGAGATATTGAGATATTGTACGAATATCTCTGAAGAAATATTGCAAAATTTTGTTTTATTTCTTGTGAAAAGAATAAATTTTGTTAACTTTTTAACGACTGGTACATTTAATCCATTACGAACCCGTACCCACGCAACAATTTTTAGTGTCAGAAGTAGGATTTGAATGCCATTCAATAAAGATATGGAAGAACAATTGAGGCAGCTCGTCAGTGCTTTTAGATGGAAGCTGGTCAAGAAAATATGGAAGCTGGTCAAGAAAATATGGAAGCTGGTCAAGAATCAGTTAAACAAGAAATGAGATTGGGTCAAGAGGAAATGAAAAGAGAAATTGCCTGCATGATAGAAAACAAGTTCGAGGCTATGGAAGGAAGGATAGATACAGTTGAAGACAAAATTGGAGAAATTCAAGAAAGAGTTTCTTCGGTGGAGCAATAATAATTAAAAAGCTTATCAAAGTCGAATTAAAACACCTCATCTCAGCTGCAACTGTTTTAAGCGAACTGCTTGTTTACTTAATGCTCTAATTGATTGTAGCGAATTCGCTATGAGATTGGATAACTTTATCTGTTTTGAAGTGAATTCTGTTTAAAGTTTGAGATATTGTGATACTGTATGAATATCTCCGAGGAAATATTTCAGTGTTTTGTTTTATTTCTTGTGAAAAGAATAAATTTTGCTAACTTTTTAGCGACTGGCGCATTCAATCCATTACGAACCCGCACGCACGCAACAGTATTATTTAGTGCACTACTTCGAAATTTTTAATCGTTCGATTCGGGTAGGGCACTGGGTACAAGCGCCCGGTTGTCTTAAGCAATGTTCCGCGTCAGCTGCGCATTACTTTTTCTCGTCTCCTGCTCCTTGAATAAACCGCGTCTGTCGCTTGCCTTCCTTCTGTATTATTTAAAACGTAAATTGTGTATATAGAAATTGTGGGGCACATTTAGCATCCCTAGTGTGCGGTACCAACGTAAGCAAAAATGTATTTCTGAAGAAATTTTTCCTGTTCAAAATAAAAATGATACTTTAACGATCAAGCTAGTTGTCATTTTCCCTCCAATCATCTGCGCAGCAGTTTTTCTTACCATACTCAAGAGGGAATTGCTTTTACGTTTCGCCAAAACAACATGGCGTACATATTTTATTTAAGAAAATTGTCACATCCCTCAATTCAGAAATTTGATTATTTTTCCCATTTAATATATTAAGTCTGGGATACGATTATCCTTTGCAAAAACACTATACATACGGCGTGCTATTATCGCGTGCTACGGGTTCGTAAGATCTTAAATAACAACGTCAGATGAACAAAACTTGATTCTTTATTGAGAAAGGATATAATTCGAGGCGGGATTAAGAAATATAAGTACCTCAGAAGATCAAATTCAACTTTAAAAAAAAACTTACTAGTCTATTAAACTGATTTTTTATCCCAAAGAAGGGTTAGCTTAGGAGGGCTATTAATTTCGTTGTGGAATTTTGCGTCGATTCACTATAAACGGCGAATCAGTTTTGAAATTTTTGCCGCCATATATTATCGCTCTGTACTATATTTAAAGAAATTAAATAATAGAGAATCTGCATAAATGTATGTATGTTTCTCGCATTGTGATAAACAACGGTACCTAAAGCTATCGAATTTTGAATAACGTACGTCTCCACCCGAGTATGGGCATCTGAGAGTCCTAATTTGGAATTTGTTTTATTATCTCTTTCATATTCATATTTTGTAAAGCATTTAGGAGTTTTGATAAAGAAACTCAACGATTTCAAAGCGAGCAATGGCAACACTGTGCGGGAAAAAAAACATTTTTATCTCTAGCGCGGGAGACTGTGTATCGGAAATTCTAAAGATATTCTTTTTTAAATATTTCGTGATAACCTTGTTGGATTGAATTTTATGGTTTAAGTGCGAAGAATATGATATTTAACAAGTAAAGATAACACACAAAACGTTAAAAAATAAAATTTGAAGTTTTTTTTTAAAGGTTTCATAAATTTGACCAGAAGAGATTTTTAAGAACTCCCATTGATAATTCTTGAAACTAGAATATTACATTAAATCTTTAACATCTGAATAGCTTAAATGAATGCTCGATGCCGGTCGTCGCAGATGAAGGCAAAAGAGGGAAAATTTTTAGAAGGGAAAATAATTATTATTTCAATTAAGTTCAAAGCAGAAAGATTAAGTGTCCATATATTCTGTCCAATAATTTTCATCATCATTATTTTTAATAATCTTCGTTGACTGTTTGGAGTTTAATTAATTTTCTTTTAGTATTAAATTAAATAAAAATATTTTTTTAATTATACATCTGATTTTAATGCACAAGTATCTGATTTTCAGACTTCGGAGAATTCTAAAAATGCAAAAAATTTATTTTTCAAACTCCTGACCTAAAAATTAAATCTTTAATCACGTGATAGTCATCTAATTATGTTAACCATCTAATTAAGTTAATCTAATTATGTTAATCTAATTATGCATCTAATCTAATTATCTAATCTAATCTAATTATGTTAATCTAATTATGCATATAAAAATTATGCTTTTATTAGGAATTTTCAACAGTTCATTGTTGTACGATAATGTTTTAAAGCACTGGAAACAATTATATCGGTGACTATTTTAATGCTCGAATTAAACTGAAAACGATGGCTATGAAATTACTTTTTGATGAAATTATTTTGTATTCGAACGATTCTTTAAAATATTTGATTACCTCTGTTGTAATTCAACTGAAAGCAGAGCGCTGGGTACACTTATTTCGAGGAACATTTTATTACTGAAAATAAATTGGCAACGAGGACGACGAAATTATTTCGTATTCGAATTTTTTTGTATTCGAATGATTCTTTAAAATATTTGCTAACCTATATCGCAATCCATCTGAGTACAAAGCGAATGGAAACAATATGGTTTGCTTATGAAAAGTACGAAAGCTTACGACAGACGGACAGGCCGCAAAGAGCAGTGCAAACAATGAAGTATGACGCAGGGATAGCAATATATAACGGCGTGAAATGTAGATTAGATGAGCACGCATGTCTGCGGCTCGATTTCCTCGTAAAGAAAACAGAAACTGCATATCGTATGTGTATTTGGCCAAGGTTGATGGAAGATTCAACTCTCTCCAAGGTCAGCCACTTCTAGGACAAATACCTGCTTCGTACATTTTGGAGAAAAAAAGGAATATCAAGGTCGTTTTGTTTACTTACTCTTACCGAAAATTCGCAGGTAGTAGCTCTTTCTTCAAGAATTCATATTCTATATGACTGTCGGATTTAAGAAAATAAAATAATAATAATAAAAAAAACAATATTATGTCACAAAAAAAGCAAGAGAATTCGTGCAAGGTGTACTAATTCCCATTAAGAACTTTCACTGAAGTGGTCTTAGCAACCCCCTTCATATGTACACCGAACGGTACACTAGAACAGGCTGTTGCCAACCGTAGCACATATTTTTTTTAATTAGATATTTATTTTATGTGAGACGTAAATCATTGATTTTTAAAATATCTTTATTACACTGTTATACCTCGGTGTTCTTCATTAATCCGTTTCAGATCCAGGGACGCGTACCAAACGAACTTCTCCAATCAGACATAAAGGAAAACTAATTAATCCTTTCTTGAATAAAAATCCTGTTAATCCAAAGGCGCAATTTGCTCAGAAGGGCTATTAATTTCCTTTTGGCATCTTGCGTTGCCCACTATAAAACGGCGTTTCACTTTTCTAATTGTTGCCACCAAATATCAGAGTTATTCATTATATTTAAAGAAATTAAATAATGAAGAATCTGCATGAATATATGTATGTTTCTCGCATTGCAAAAGACAACGGTACCTAGAGACATCAAATTTTAAATAACGTAGTCCTCTACTCGAATATGGGCACCTGGAAGCCCAATTTCGAATTTGTCTTATTATCTGTTCATATTTTGTAAACCTTTAAGGAATATTTTATTAATAAAGTCAACGATCTCAAAGCGAGCAATGGCAATAGTGTGCGGGAAAAAAAATATCTCCAGCGCGGGAGACTGTGTATCGGAAATTCTAAAGGTATGTTATTTTTCAGTATTTTGTGATATTGCTGTTGAATTGAATTTTATGGTTTAAGTGCGAAGAACATGGTATTTAATAAATAAAGGTAACATGCAAAGCGTTAAAAAATGCCCCTTTGGGCATAATATAAAATCTGAAGGCGTTCAGATTTTTTAAAATTTTTTTTATTATTTAACACTGCTTAACACTAAACTACAAATGCAGTAGGAAAAATATATACTGTACAAATGAATTAATTATTAATGCACACGATGCTGCACATAAATACTTTGTTGCTATCCAGATCAAATGCGATTTTTCAACATGGTCTAATGCCTCTCATCTTTGCTTGGAAATTTATTTCAACCTTTTCTCAACGTCAGCTAGTTTAACAGGGCCTTTGTTTTTCACAATCGTAGATACCAGGGCCGGGGCAAGGGAGAGGCAAGTGAGTAAGTTGCCTCAGGTGAATAAATAAGAAAGGTGCCAAATTAGAATTCGAAAATTTAAAACTTCATTTAAAAAAATAAATTATGTTTTTAACTTCCAGCTTTAGAATAAAAAAAAATTATCAAAAAAATTTTCTGCTGTAAACAATCCAGCTGAAATTAATGTTAATTAACGATCTTAATTTATTCTCAAAATAGTCAAATTTATTTTAGAAATAGTATACTGAAGTTTATTTACACTTGTATAGAGTTACGTAAATTATTCTTGCATAGAAAACATAATTCTGTCGACATCAGTAATTTTCTACTGTTTCACATTAATTTGAAACAATAACCGTTATTGCTCCCACTTCGCCATAACAGGTTTTCATGGCGAAGTCAACTGAGTACAGACGGAGATGCAGTTGTCTTAGATTTGTTGCAGGAAATCCCCCGCATAAAAGGGGTACGGGAATAACATCGGGAGACTGAAAAAGGATATTTGGAAATGAACTGTGAGGTAATTATTAGTCTTTGCTCTTCCCCCCTTTTTTTCCCATCAAATTTTACAAAGAAGGAGACGCATGGTTAGATGTTTTATCTTGTGGTATCCATATTTAATTTGCCTGGGAACTGTTGAAGCAGAGACATATTGTTAGACGTCACGCTAATTTGTTTCATTAATTTGTTGTCACTTAGAAAGCAAATTTATTTAATAAGATATAACTTCGCTTCTTTTTTTTCTCCTCATGAAGTATCGTTAAATCTCGCTAATTTTAAAATTGTTCTTATATTGTAGAAATAGCATTACGCTTAATAAAATTCAAACCAGCCATTGAAACATGTTTGGATAATTTTAGAAAACCCGAATGATATCAACGTGAAAATCACGTTTAATTTGCCTTTGTCTTACAGCCTACAAAAAGTTATTAAAGTAAATTAAAAACTGTTATGGATTTTGAAGCATTTGAAAATGAATTGCGGCAGAAAATTATTGTAAATTTTGCATAACGAGAACGTAACCCGCAATAAAGTACTGATACTTCCTATTATAACAACAGGAACCTAACAATTATCTACAGAAAGATGCATATGTATATATATATATATAATGACAAAATATTTTTTAAACAAATTAAAAATATGCCAAGTATTTTCGTGCATTAAGCTGTTGAAAAAATATCAGTAAAGATATAAAGTAAGAAGTTTAGAACTACTTTTTCACAAAGACTAAAATTGAAATTCTTAATTAATAAATTTCAAAAAATCCTATAAATATAACAAAGAATTTTAAAAAAATGTTAAAACCGAATCTTTTAAACAAGCATACTCCAATTCGAAATTTTTTTAAAGAAATTTTTAAAATCTCAATAGAATAGGAATTCAATCGACTTTAAGTCACTTTATCAGGGAAAAGAAACATTAAAACCAATTGAAATCTCTTTTCTACAAAAGTCCTTGCTTTTCTGTATCCAGAATTAGCCGATGAATCATTTCAAAGTATTTGAATTATAATAGTTCACCCGAAAATTCTAGCCCTTCCCCAAAGCAAGGAAAAATTCTTAAATAAATTTAAATTAGAATCTTAAAAAAGAGAATACCATTTCACTTAACGAAAACGATAGTGAACTAAAAAAATACTTCATTGAACAAAATAAAACAAAATATTACCCTAAAACATATAGCAAATAATCCATTGTATTTAAACGTAATTGAAATTTTTTGAAATTTATTTATTAAGAATTTGAATTTTCGTCTTTATGAAAAAGTAGTTCTAAATTTCTTATGTCTTTACTTATATATCTATAAATAGATATAAGATATAACAAAATATGATAGTTGCTTTAAAATATCAGCCTTGAACCATTTTTAATTAAATGCGCTTAATCTTTTATAACTATAGTTTTAAAGTTGTTTAGAGTAAGTTAAAGAAATATTGAAAATGTGTAATTCTATTTCGTTATCTTTTCCATTAGATTATTAAACTCAAAGATAAATTTCTTGCGTTTAGAAAACATTTACTGCAATCGAAATGAGCTGATTACGAAAATATGTTTTCTCGCTGAAAATATCAAGTTGGCAGGTATATATTTATGGATAAAATGGATTTGTCATCAGAAAGGGGGGTCAAGGGGTGACATCTGTTCCCGGGTGCAACATTGACTGAGAGCCAAACTGCATTTACAGAATTTTAGAATGAAATTTTTCCTTTCTTGGAAAACAGGAGGGGGCGGGAAATCGTCAGTTATCTCCGGTCGCTGAAGACCCTTGCTACGACTACAGGATTTGCACGTATTGTCCTAAAACGGAAAATATCCAAAGTTTGTAATGGAGAAAAATAAACGTGATAATTAGCTAAATAAAGCATTTATAAATGCGTTCAAAAAGAAAATCCTATTCACAGTCGAAAGGAAATGTGCCAAATATCAAGGGGAATGGAACTGATGTCGCCAATGTATATAAGTAAAACATGCAATATATTGGGTCATATAAAAAGTCTCCGCGGTTTTTTGCCCCTAGATGGTGTTGATGCCTATATCCGACACATTCACCCGATTATCTGAAATGAATATGCGCTTAAAAAGTGACATTCAGCTTCCATTGTTTGTGAAGATGGTTTTCTAATTCGTTGCTCGTGCAAAAAGTTATAGTGATTTGAAAATAAGTGAAATATCTCAGGAAATATGCTATGTGATGCTTTTTTACTGTAAAAACGGTAAACACATGCCGAAAAATTTGTGAAGTGTACGGTGAGAATGCTGTGAGTGAATGAAGAACCCAGGAGTAGTTTGCTCGGTTCCGTTCTGGAAATTTCGATGTCAAAAATGCACCTCGCTCTGGTCGGCCGTCTCTGTAAAAGTCGATGAAATTTCGCAACGGGTGGAGCAAGACCGACACGCAAGCTGTCAGGAAATAGCGCAGGAACTAAGCGTCAGCCACATGTCACAGTTTGGTATCATTTGCAAAGAGCAGGCTACAAAAAGAAGCTCGATGTTTGGGTATCACATGAATTAGCGCAAAGAAATTTAATTGATCGAATTACCATAATTGAAATGCTGCTGAAACGGAACGAAATCGAGCCAGAAGCGAATCTCTACAGCAATCCAGAAGGAGCGACCAGAATTGGCCAACAGTAAAGGAGTTGTGTTCCATCATGACAATGCACGGCCACACACATCTTTGACGACTCGGAACAAATTGACGAAACTTGGTTGAGAAGTTTTGATGCATCCACTGCATAGCCTGGATCGTGCATCGTCTGACTACCATTTCTTTCGGTCTCTGCAAAACTCTCTTGATGGTAAAAAATTGGCCGACCGAAGCGCCGTTGAAAAACACTTGGCCAAGTTTTTCGACGATAAACCACAGAAGTTCTATACCGATGGAATTTGAAGCTACTCCAAAACGGCAAAAGGTCATAGATAATAATGGCTGATATGTACTTAATTGATTTTCAATAAAGGAAATTTTTGTTCAAAAATGTACGAAAAAACGGCGGAGACTTTTTACATAGCCCAATATATACTATATTCTACAATCAACACGGGAAACGAAATGTTAAAAATCAGGAGGTTTATTCTTTGCTTTTTTAATACTTTATGTTATAATTTTACGCTTACTTTATTTCTGAAAAAAGTATTTATTTAAATTTTTTTTGTATTTTTAATATCTTTTACACATTTTTCCCGCGATCTGCACAGTATATAAATTTTATTCAAAAATAAATAATTATTAACATTGTTATGACACAAAGTAAAATTCAAATAATATCTTGACAAAAATCATGCAAGAATCAAATTTTTCACAGATGGCATCAAAAAAATCCAGTGGAATGGAACATTAATCTCTCGTGTAAATTAAAAGCAATGTTATATAGAACTTTACGTGTAAGTTTTGGTTAGTAGTTTCAAACATTCATTGCTTCCTAAAATGTGAATCCATTGAAGTCTGCCAACCATTTGAAAGAGACTGTCAGTAACATTTTCAGTAACTTTAAATCATGTTTCTAAATTTAAAACTTTCTCTTTTTATTTGCATACATTTTTAACTTTAAAGGGTAATTATTTAAGATTTACAAAATTAATTACAAAACTAAAACATACACTGATAGATACACTGAACTGAATTTTTTCTAAGAATCATTTTAAAAGCTAAAAGATAAAATTTTACTGCTTTTGGGGCCATTTCGACATTACTTTATCACTAACGTCTGCTCAGAACAGGAAATGAAAATATTAATATAAACAGTATGTAAATGCGATAAGTAGCTGCCGACGTAAAAAATCCGAAAGCGTATGGGGATAAAGTGCAGAACATCGACCAACTCTCGTGTGTTTACCGTATTCACTTAAACAAACCTCTTTTTTGAAGGATTGGTTAACTTCTTTCTTTCACAAAAATAATGTTTCTAATATAATAAATAAAACCTGGGACTGTTATAATTCTTTTGTGTATGAAACACACATAAAGAACTTTTATTTGACAGTGAAAACTTGCTGTTCCGTTAGAATGCTATTATAATTATCAAAATACATGTTTATTTTTTATTTCTCCGAAGTATTAACTATTTTCAATGGTCATCCTCTGTGAATGGGAACGCTGTATTTTTATTTTGAATAAGAAAATACATTTTAAGCAACTTTTAAACGAAAACAGAAAGATAGCATTTCTTCGGTTAATTTTAAATAATGGTGCAGGTTTCAAAACGAACAAAATACTTATGACTTGTCTTCAGCAGTGTTAAGGCATTTTTTGTACTAATACGGAGAATGGAGAACATTAAGTTCTGAACTCCAGAATTAAATATCAACTTCTATTACGACCTTGGTTTGGCAGTGGTCCAATGGTGACGATTCCCTGACGTGATATTTCGACTCCGGTTTGAATCCCGGAATAAGCTGGTTATAAGCTCCGGTTCATAAGCTGGTTGAGTGGATAGTTTTGTGATTTTCCTTTTGGGAAATACAAATTCCGGCCAGGCGTTCTTAGAAAGCTCTCTGTAAGGGCTCGTTTAGGCACATAGTTTTCATGTGCTTCACATTATTTTTACTTCCTTGTACGAAGTAAAAAGGAAATACTGTAATCGCGAAAAATTTCGGGTATCATATTTCAGCGAAAATATCTACTTTGACAGCTATCGAATGCAATTTAACGATGTTTTTGAGTGACAATCGCGCGCAAGGACGGAATAAAGGAGTCATTTTCCCCAAAAATATTATAAAACTTATTTAAATTGGATTCTGAAGCGACTTCTTCGTGGCGTCTGTGCGTACGTACGTACGTATGTATGTACGCATGTATCTCGCATAACTCAAAAACGAGTAGCCTCACAACGTTGAAATTTTGTATATAGGACTACTGTAACATGTAGCTGTGTACCTCCTATTTTGGTTGCAATCGACCGCACCAAAAGTATATAAATATTTATACGTATATGTATATATCCACTCTGTTACTCGGCTCAGTGAACTCAGTTTTTTTATTCTTATACTAGCCGCTGCGCGGCCAGCCTTCGTCTGGCTATTAAGTGTACCGGAAAAATGCCTAAAGAGAACACCAAACATTAAATTTGAAAACTGCGCAGAATTTTACTCTGCAGAACAATTTTATCGAAAAAGAAACAAACAACAACGGAAAAAAATCAGTTAAAAATGCATTACATATAAAAAGCATACAATGAAATAAGCAATATCCCTTAATACAAATATTAATTATCCTAATAAATAAATTAACCAACTTCCTGCTGCCTTCTCTAGACAAACGTCCAGTATCCAAGAGAAACATTAAATTT
>KK117751.1:10627-37899 GCA_000611955.2 Stegodyphus mimosarum | reverse complement strand
GTAGCCCATTATGTCTTAAAATGACGCGATTTGGTCACAAAACATAAAATAAAAAAAATTCGAATTCGAATTTCGAAAAAATCGCTTCGAGGTGCACTGGCTCTTGTGTAGATACACCTACGTACCAAATTTCGTGGCCCTGGGTCTATTAGCTTACTCGCAACACGAACGAAAGACACACACACACACAGACTCTTTGTTTTATTATATGTAGAGAAGAGATGGTGGTAAATTGGGCATTTTTTGCTTTAAAAATGATCGAACTATGTTTTTCTTATCTTCCGGTTAATTTTTTTATGCCTTTAGTAAATCTGAATACAAGATTTGTAGAATTATCAACAATTTAAAAGTTGTTTAAGTGCGGCTAAACCTAATCATTTTTAGCAGAATAGTGGATTTGTTGCCAATCTAGAGAAACTAAGTTTCCCAACAACAAAGATAACGCCGCCTTTTCTTATTGCGAATTAAATCATGCTTAATCCATTCTGGAATTTATTCGAGGAAATAAGTGTTTAAGATTTACTTCGTCATTTTTAATATACACTCACGTTTGTGAAAATTGCAACACCAAGAAGGAATCGTCATAATTGAATGCAATTTAATACACAGTTGAGTGGTAGTGGTACAAATAAATGATTAAATGTTCAAAGCAAACAAACAAGAACAAGAGATCAGAATCAGTATTTTGTGTGGCCACCACGCGCCGCAATAAGTGCTGCTACACGACGTGGCATGGAGTCAAACAAAGTTTGAATGTCTGACTGAGGAAGAGCATTCCATATCGTTTGTACGCGTACCCAAAGTTCGTCTGCAGACGCAACAGGACGAGGATCACGAGCAAGACGCCGACCAATGACATCCCACACATGTTCAATTGGCGACATATCCGGGGAACACGCAGGCCAAGGAAGAAGCTGTACCTGCTGCGCTGCAAAGAAGGATTTAACAATCCGAGCAGTATGAGGGCGGGCATTGTCCTGTTGAAATACAGCGCCTGGCAAGCTTTGAAGGAAGGGAACAGCTTCGGGCTGTAGAACTTCACGGATATACCGGTTGCTGTTCAGATTGCCCACAATTCGTAGCAATTGAGATCGTCTATGATATGCTATGGCGCCCCAGACCATAACTCCGGGTGTTCGTCCACTGTGGCGTTCGATAATGCACTCCGGAAGGTGGCGTTCACCGGCATAGCGTCTGACACGAATGCGGCCATCATGGTACCACAAATTAAAGCGGGATTCGTCAGAAAACACGACATGCTGCCAATCAGCACGCCAGTCTCTATGCTGATTGGCCCATTGTAGCCGCAGGCGGCGATGGTCGTGCGTTAGGGGGATCCTGTATAAAGGAGTCCGTGCGCGCAGTCCACACTGCAGCAGACGTCTACGAATTGATGAAGCACACAATGAAACACCTGTAGCTATTGACCACAGTGCTGCCAATTGTCTAGAGGAAGCTGTACGGTCCGTCCGCGCCATGCGGACCAGGTGTCTATCATCGCGAGCTGACGTCACATTTCGGGGTCCACTCCCGGATTTCCGAGTTGTCCGACACTCGTCCGTCCACTGCTTCCAAACGCGCATCACTGTGCTGCTGTTACGCTGCACACGAGAGGCTACTGCACGATACGACAATCCAGCTTCACGAAGGCCGATGATTCTCCCTCGTTCAAACTCTGTAAGTTGTTCAAATCTCGCTCTCTTTCGTCGACGAGGCATAAGTACAGATTGAGTTAACGTTTACCACTAGCAGATAACCACCGATAACCATACACGCCTCGCTACAGCCGTCTATTTATTCGGATCCATCAGCCGTTCAGAGGGCGCTGCTCAGCATACGCATGCGCTACGGATTTGCAATTCTAATCATTTGCATATCATGCGCTACTTTGCATTTCCTGAAAATTTCAGCTCACTCGCGTAAGTCCTTCATGGTGTTGCAATTTTCACAAACGTGAGTGTAGATATTTTAAGTTTTTATGTATTTTTGCGTTCTCGCGAAGTGTGAACTGAATTAATTGAATGAAAAGTAGTGAATCGTCTGTGAAAAACTGTTTCTTTCTTCTTCTTCTTCATCTTCTTTTTTTTTTTTTTTTTATTTAATTTCTTTTACACATCGTTTTAGATTTATTATAGTATTTGAATAGAGCATGTGGCAAACGATTAAGTAATTCTCCAGCTGATATCCATAATCTTTGTGCATTCTGATGAATTATAAAATGAATGAGATGTAACGATGTTAAGCGCCTGAGTGTTGCTATGGTAAACAAATATAGTGAATTTTAAAGAGTGTATTTATTCTATTGTAGTTATGCGCTGTCGATGAAGTAGATTTAATTCAATTCAAGAAGTTTAAATGAAATGCAAAATGCGTATAATTTAATATTCCGTACAAAGAAGTCATGTGATGTGTACATCAGATTTTTTTTAAATAAGCGAACATCATCCATAGTTTTATTGTACACCAGTCTGAAGAACTGCTTTTAATCCTATCCCTGGTCCGACTGGATAACCTTGAAATGAGAAAACTTCAAGCTGTGGTTCGAGAATATTTACGGGCATATTTTTCAAACGCTTAAACGTATTGTTACGTGGTACGAGTTTGTAATGGATTGAATGCACGCAGAACCGATGATAGCTTGATGAAATTTATTTTTCCAAAAACACGATATAGTTCTGGAACTTTTCCCGCAAAAGTACTCGTCCAGATCTTCTCAAGTATGACAGAGCACAATTAGTAGTTACCACTACAAATTACTAAGAACGTTGAACAGTAAAAAAAGCATCAAATACGTAAGCTCGCACAATGATCTCTCAATACTGTCAGCAAAACTCTGAACTAAACTGAAAACTCTCCAATTCTTGCTGTATGCCGTAATTAGAACGAAGATTTCGTGCTGTGTTCCGACTCTCTTAACTTCTAAGGCCTTAAAATGGCGCTTCAAGCAAAATAATTACCGAAAAGTAGGTCTCGAAGGACAAACTGAAGGATGGCAGAGGGACGTGAGCACTTTGTCACGAGTGCAGCTGTCGACATCGCAACTTGTTGAGTAGCATTTCAGATAGTTGTGCTGAAAGTTACAAATAGGTACAGACAAAAGGTAAAGTAAAACCAGTTATTAAACGTAGTATTATGATGAATATTTCTAACAGTGATTGGTGAATAACGATTTTTTTGCATATTGTAGAACACATTTTATTAGAAATTATAATATTGAAGAAAGAAAATATAAACATTGTCATAGCAACAAATCTCACAAATTATAATGGGTACTTATAGTGCCCCTTGCCATGTAACGACAATCTACTTTCCTGACTGAAGAAGTCCAAATCCTTGTACAAGGCATACTAGACCCTTTTGCCTTACTCTCTTCAGATCGGACACACGCAGAGAAAATCGTAGCACTAGCAGAAGACATCCGACAGGCCTCGGCGACATACAGAAGGAATAGGTACCTCTTGCCAAACGACGTAAGGGCACGCATACAAAAATCGCTAGAAGTACTACAGGGAATACCCCTAGAAGGCCCGGAATACGCACCGAAGGCTGAGACAACTGAAATTGGGGTACACATCAAACTTCGTCTGTTGCGAAGCAGTACGCTCACAGCACTCTACAACCTCGAGCGATCTTCCTGCACTAAGTGCATCAGTTTCTGTCGAAGCAACACCAGCAGTTATACAAGAACCACATCCACGGTCTTTTGCAGAAATAGTAAAACTAACACAGAGGCCTAGTAATTAAACTAACACAGAGGCCATCGTAAGGTGTATACAACACTCCTTAGTAATACAGCAAGAATTTACTATTTAATCAATTTGTATTATGCTAACCAACCGAATGATATCTATTACCTGCACCGCAACATATAAATAAGAACCATCTGTACCTGTTTATAAATGTATCTTAAGTACCATCACCATGTAGTTATGTTTTACGTATGTATATGTATAATGCACCCAATGATTCTATACTCAATGTTAATTATGCACCTTGTTATGGTCTAGTATAAATATTACTGTATTGATCATTAACTGTATATTAATCATTGCTGTATTATTGTATTAATATTATTTAGCATCATCAAATGAACAGCAGCAATTGCTAGATTTAGGACCTTATTACGTACGTTTAGTCTAAGTATATGTATGTAGTATATCCCTAATGCTTACGAGAGTAAGTTACTATGTGCATTAAGATTGTGAACCGATTGTGAGTGCATTAAGATTGTGAACGATTACTATGTGCATAATACTATGTATACATCCTCGTATATATGATAATGTAACCATGCATCCGAATATAACATCACGCAATATGACACTTTATCGCATAATGTTAGTCTAGAGTCTTAATTTTAAAAAATTCCTTTCATCAACTAACTTCTACAGCATTGCATTATGTATCATCTGTATATGTAAATAAATATATGTACCATGTATATAATGCTTATAATTCCAATGATTACTGCGTGACTAATAACTCTGTATACGTGTTTTAGTATACATGTAACTGAATCCATGGCTCCCCATATATCATCTTGTAGCATGGCACTGTACCGCAGAGCCTTAAACTAGGACCTCACACTAAAACTAACAGCACCAATTAATTGTTCGAGCATTGTGTTAGTATCTTATGTTTTATGTATGTATATGTATAATGCACCTATTAGTATATATATCAGTGTACCCATGCAACCGCATACAGCATCATGTAACATGTAAAAATAATAGCACCAATTACTTGCCCTATTACTGTATTAAGAAACTTATGTATAAATATGTATATGTATTATGCACCTAATGTATATGTACCCAATGACAATTGTGCACCTTATAATTGCATATAAATGCTCCAGTATAAATGTTACTGCATCCATGCAGCCGAATATAACATCACATAACATGGCACTGTGTCGCACAGTGTCAATCTAGGGTCTTATTTTAAAAATATTATAAAATTAATTGCATCAATTGCCCTCAACGGCACTCTACAATGTATCATCTGCTCATGTATATAAATGTACCATGTACCTATTGTTTATGAATCGAATGATATGAGTATTGTAAATAAGTAGTACAGAATAGCATTGTAAATAGGAAGCGGTACACATACACCCGCATATATTTCTACGTAACGTGACACAGTAATGCAAAATATCAACCTAATGTCCTATTATGAAATTAATAAGCACCCATTACTAGTTATAACATTGTTTTATGGATTTAGAGTTTATGTAAGTATATGAAGTAAGTATCAAATGTTTATGTCACCAATGAATATTATGTACCAAATATAAGCGTATATACGCTTTTGTCTATAATTGTGTCTGTATGTCTTTATTTATATGTAATTGCATCCATGCATCTACTAGTACTATCACATAACTTGTCACTGTATAGCTTAATAGACATCTATTACGCACTGAATTATCATGTACCTAATGTGTGTGTACCCAATAGCTATTGTGTACCCAAAATGTCTGTATACATGTATATGAATTTATGTTCTGTATATATGATAATGTAACTATGCATCTGCACATTTTATCCTGTAACACGGCACCGTATCGCAAAAGTCAAACTAGGGTCCACTCTAAAATTAATTGTATTAATTATCTGTTCAGCACTGTATTAAGTACCTATTTTTAATGTATGTTAAAGTATGACGTACCTAACGCTTGGGTACCCACTGATTATTGTGTACCTGATACACGTGTATTGTGCATAGGTTAATGTACTCTAGCAAACAGCACAAATAACCCACTAGCAAGACATTGTACCATACAGTACTAATCTAGGGTATAAGTTTTAATTCATTGTGCTAATTACTTTTTCTAGCATAATATTATGCACCTAATGTTTCAGTATGTACATGTCTTGTGTATCTAATGATCATGCTTCAAAGGATCATAGTGTACTCAACATATAAGTACACACATTATGTATATATGCTACCGTATCCATGCTTTGGCATACACTTTGTAACATGGCAATGTATTATCTAGTATCTAAGATTAATTAGCTTTAACACTGTGTTAAGTACCAAATTTGTATGTATGTTTATGTCTTAGTCTATTAGCACAAAGTTATCTAGATAAAGGTGGACGTGGCGCTATACCTATTAACCGTTTTGGTAGAGGGCTGGTACAAACGTCCTCTATCGCATATCGCATGTCATTGGTCTTTTACAACGCTCTTCTCTGTAAGTGTTTTAAGCCGGCAGTTTTCGTTATACGTGTATCTTTCCAACATTTTCTAATGAACAATTCAATTTTTTGTCGACGGGACAATTTTTTGGTTCGTGATTGCCTCCGCAGCGTACACAAATCCAGTCTCTAGTACATAAGAGTGAGCTATGAAAGAATTGTTAACACCGGTAGCACTGCGGAGGACCGGGCTTCCCTTTTAGGTATTCTGCAGCAACACTCAAACGTCCAATGTGCTTTTAATTCTAAGATTTGTTCAGTAAAGTCCGTTTTAGGAATATGAACTAAAAATAGCGGCATTGGTTTATTCTCTTTACGATTTCGTATTAAGGTAATATAATTCACTTTAAATCCTTGGTTGTTTAATTCTTGCACAATGTAGATTAGTTACAGTTATAAAGGATCAAAAGAAAGTGTCGCAAAGTTTGTTGACTTTTAACAACAAAAGTTAGTCCCCCAAACCATCGCCAACTTGGCACTGGTGGCACACCGGCAATGTGGCACACCACACCAGCTTGGCAAGATAGCCATTTACCTCAATGTTAAATAGATTTGCACTTGTAATCCTATTTTCCCGGCTATGCTTCGGATTTCTGTGGTCTTTCATGTTACATTATGCAACAGATATTACAATTTACATATGATGTCACTAAAATTATTTACATATATACAAAATTAGTAACACTACGCATAGCCAGAACGCATGAAGCAAGCACCTCCTGGTTTTACTAGAAAGCATTCTTTTCTGCTCCATCTCATGCAGCTTCTCCCTCCAGTTAGCCTGGCAAAGAACGAGCCGCAGATGGCATTCGAAGTGGAATTGTATGATGCCTAAATTCTCGAAACTTTTTCTGTGACATCTAGAGATCGTTTTCTTTTGTTCGAGTTGCTAATAAGTATGGCTGCTAAAGGACGATTTTGTAAAGTTTTTTTTTCCCCAAAAACCTTTCCTGCAGCGCCAAACTTTATGTTAGCAGAAGCTGCATGATATGATTTCGGAATACTCAAGAGCCACAAAACGATTTTTCAAGGGCTGCAATTACACTTTTATATCTTTTTAAAAGTAGCAGAATAATAGCACGGCACAGAAGTTAATTTTTTATTAAAACGGAGCAGAAGTTAAATATTACTACTAATAAGCTAAATGTTACTAAATGGAAGGCAGTTTATGCCACCAAACAAATTCTAACGAAGCATTTTAATTTTATAAATTGCTTCAGATTCTCATAGAGTTGTTTATTAATTATTAAAATAAGTAGTACAAATTACGCATGCATGCAAAACAACTTCGGAGATCAAGTATTAAGAAATGTTTACTTACAAAAGCTCTGCTTCCAGTATGTTTATGGAACTGTTTACATGTGATGGAAGATCTGTATTTCTCCTTTATGAACTAAAGTACGATTACAAATTACAAACGCTTTATTTTATAGATCTTTTTAACGATTGAATTAATGTCCAATGTGGAAAAAAAAACGAAATACGAATTTTGCTAATGTAGTTAATGTAAAATCTTTTAAGCATGAAAAATGAATTTTCAAATAATTTATTAGTTATGATATGTATGTATCCATACATGATATCTGTGTTAATTAGGACAAAAAATAAATGATGTTTATATAAGAGTTTTGAAGAGAATCAAAACCTGTGTCTTCCACATGGCCGGAATTCTGTTCTTTCCTTAGATAACAAATTACTCATCTGTAAGACCATATTGCGGCCCATTGTTAGCTGCGCCTTCTCGTCTGGGGATTTGTTTGTAAAAATTGCTTCAAAATAAATAAAGCTTCAAATTAATCAAAACGTGACTCTGAGACAGATTTCTCGAGGGTTCTATAGAAATACTAAAATTCACGAGGAACTCGGTGTAAACCAATTCATAGCAAAAAATGCCAAAAACATTTCAGCAGTATTGTGCTTGTTCAGAATGTTTCTATACCTACATTGAATTATTCCGCACTTAACGTGGATGATTGCAAACGGCCAGAAGCCGTACTTATGAACTTATAGTGTTTATTGCTGGCCTAGTTGTATATAATTCCTTTTATTAGTTGTAATATGTCTGCTCATTTTTATTATTTATATTGCTGTTTCGTCTGCCTCCTTTTTATTACTTATTTTACGAACAAAGCTGGTGGGTTTTTCTTTGTTCTGGTGCTAACCTCTCTTACAGCCAATCACTAGCTTTCCCGATTCTGGCTCCCACGTGATTCACTATTCCGTATTTCATTCGTCGATTCCACACGATGGGCATTATTCGCTTTACTCCTCAATACTTTGGATTTATTTTATTATCTGAACTATTATTTACGCCTACAGATATGCTACCCATACGTTTGGTTATTTATATTTATTAACTAGCTGTACCCGCCCGGCGTTGCCCGTGCATTTAGAAAATGCAGATAAGTGAATAGCGCAGGAATAGTAGTGTAGGACATGTAGACTGTCTCTCTCTCTTCCCCCCCCCACACACACAACATTCCCCGTCGATAAAAAGGAACAATATATCCTAACCATGAGCCATCTGTTAAAAAATTAGTTTAAATGCGAACAGACCTCATATTAGCACATGCTAGGAAACCGTAGTCATGTGGTTATAATCATTGGTCTGAAGTTTAAAGAAAAGTAAAACATAAAAAATTCAACATCAAAGATAGGAAAGAGTTGAAAGGGAAAGATAGAGAGTACAGTACAGAAAAAATAAAAAGTAACGAAAACATGGATGAAATAAAACATCCTGCTTACAGGAAATTTGGAGTTGAGAACCAATTAAATTTTTAATTTAAGTGTAAGTTAAACTTAGATGACAATGAATTAGAAGAGGAGAGTGTTTGTGTATGTTTGTGGAGCTCGGGCTGGGGTCGCAAGGGCCCCTGACCGATTAATGTCTGTTGGTACTGCAGCACTGGGAAGCAGCACCATTCGGATTATTGCTCATGCTCTCAAGAGAGCACTAAACAATAACATCATCATTTAAAGCATGACAGTCAGAGTTAGTTTGGGAGAGTGGAGAGTGGCAATAATTTTTCTTTAGATTGTCCTTTTCGTTAGAGAGCCTCGGGATAAACTATATTTAATGTTCTTCCATTCGGAGCTAAGATGTGTAGATTATCGGCATTACCAACTCTTGAACAACCCACGTACAGTTGACCATGGGAGAAACACGGCTTACGGAGGTCGAGCCCTACAACTTTGAGAGATTGTCCTTGTGCCTTATTAATGCTCATCGCGAAACTCAAACGAACAGGGAATTGTAGACGCTTAAACTGAAACGGGAGATCGGAAGGGATTATAGGAATTCTTGAAATAAACACATCTTCGCCTGCAGCATGTCCGGTCATGATGGTGGAATTGTTATAAATCGATTTAATAAGTTGAAAATAAATGATAGCAACAAATCACAATAATAGCAACACAATAATGCAAATTAAGAAACAAAAACTGAAGAACAAAAACTTTATAAAAAATAATTTTTTTAAAATTTTTCTAATTCAAAAATCGAAAATCGGGCTTCGAGGTCTGGTGGCCAACCCCTTTGTGCTTCCGTGTAAAAAATTCCAGGTCCCTGCGTGCGATAGATTTGGCTGGAGAGCTCGGTCAGACAAATGGACAGACAGGCAGACAGACAGACAGACAGACACATTACACTTGCTTTTATTATTATAGATTTGGGATAGGGCTCCGACCCAGGAACCCATGCCTCGTGGCCTGGGGCCACCTAACAAAGTAAATGGTGATGATAAATAGAGAAAATAATAATAAACTACTAATCTAAAAACTTCAGATTCCAGCCTAACCTTTTAAAACTCTAAAACTATAAAATGTCGTAAAACATTTACTGCTTAACATAAGATCTTAATTTTTTAACAGTTTCATACATTTCTCTGTATATCATTTTATATTCAAAAACGACAGACATACAATAGACGAATAATTATTTGTCTTATTTTTTTAAAAAATGAAATCAATACCTATTACGGTTGAATGAAAGAATAAATCTACGCTATTAAATCAGATTAGAACTTAATTAAAAATCATTTTGAAAAGCTCCATTGTTTATATCGGTTTTTCTTTCTTGAACGTGAATTAATATAAACAGGAGAGTAGGGAGATGTGAAAACTTCGCGTTCGTAAGAAAACTGAAGAAAGTAGACATTTACGATTGTTTACTTCTACGAATAACTTATTCGTCTTTCGACCTTAAGGTGTTATCACAGTAACCCAAAATATTTTAGATTCTGACTTTGACCTAAAAACAACTATCAACAGTCAATTTTAAAAGATCTCGCATTTCAAGCGGCAACGGAGTCCTTTATGGAGACACCGCTGTCGTTGTGTCTGAAGTAAAGAATTTGAAAATGGGAGTTTAAAACTTTTCTTCTAAAGGCCGGAGATGTGACAATAATACATTATATCAAAAGAAAACTGCGATTTCTATGGTTATTTCTGCAAAAATATTGGCAGTTGAATTAGATTGAGGTGTGATTCTTTTTTGAGATTCTGTCAAACTGCAATAGATCGATTGCTGAAGTGTAATTTCAGTGTATGCAAAAATTTAAAAATGTAAAGTAGAGAAGTACTGCTTAGGGACAAATTCAGCCTATTTTTATTAATATTCATGCACATTCATTTATGTTTCTCTCAAATTTGGGGCTTCCCGTAATTGCGGGTATTGTGGAGCTCCTAAATCGGCTCTCTGTGCTACAAGCAGAAGACATTTGACCTGGACTAGAACATAATTACGGTTTCAATCATAGAAATGAATGGGAATTTTTCAAACGTGTGGGTAATTAAAATTAATGTGTTTTTATTACTATCAAGTTAAAATAACGGTGATAGGGTCATTTCCACTCCTTCACTAATTGCTAAATGAACTGAAAAGCTAACGCAGGTACAGAACACTCGCGGGAACTGGTAGAGCTGGCCTTTCTCACTATTATTATCTATCCAGTGGTATCTCATAATACCGAAGTATGCGTTTTCTTAAAAATATTTTATTAAATTAAATAATTTATAACATAGACAAAAAGTCCTTCTCGTTATTAAACGGAAATAAAATTGGATTGGATGGATTATATGATAAGCTAAAGCATACTATGGCTAGCCACTCACCCGGGACAGTGGTTAGCGACGCTGACTGCCGTACCGAAGGCCCGGTTTCGAACCCGGAGAAGGCATGGATGTTTGTAAATGTATAGTGTCTGTGCGGCATGGGGGGTACTCTAAATATGTGGTAAGTCGAAAGTCCTTTCGAGAGGTTGGTGGTGGAGGAAGAAGCGTAGAAGACTCTCGGAACCGTCCTTCCGGGTTGCTTTCCTTCAAAATGGGGAAGGAGGCGAAAATGAGAGAAGTCGAACTGTCACTTGTAAGGTGCTCAATGCCCTTGACGACGACAGGCACAATCTTGACTCCTTGACACGATGAATTTCGTGAGCTTGATTTCATTCAGAAAACTAAGATTAGTAACAACAACAACATACTAGGATTGTCTGTCTAAAGAGGGAAATACCTTCGTGGAGGATTTTCTAAGGGAAACTAGCTAGCACTTCGATTACATATGGGGGAAATCCACAGAATAGAATAGACCATGTAACCAGCAAATTCGCCAGGATCCGACCACTAGTCCAGGTACTAGTATTCATCGGTCTTATTCACTCGAATATTTATCAAGAGTAAGAAAGATAACAGAACTACAGTTGGTACTTTTATCACTATTTTACGATTTCAAGGAATATGATTATATTTGGGTAATCAAAGATAAATTTGGACATAAGTGTGCAGAGATATTATGTTATTTCGAAGCAGGAGACATGAAAAATGAGCAACGCCTTAGCCGGGACTCGAGCCACGGACCTCTGGAATACGCGCCCAGCGTGCTGACCACTGCACCACAAAAGCATGCGAAGAAGGCGGGAAAAACACCTTATATACTCCCTCTTTTAAAGGGCGACTGGGATTCAGGGGACGAAGGCATGCGAAGAAGGCGGGAGAAATACCTTATAGGTGTTATGATGGTTGTGGCAAATCGTGGCAAATCCAAACTTTTCTGCACAAACGCTCTTTGCTCAAAATTTGACATCACGCCTAATGGACGAAAATATCTTTTAATTCCGTTCGAAGTATAATTACGGAACATGCTGTCTCAAATGATGTCACCTGATACATTATTTACCTATAGAAAGTATGCTAACATCTACTCATTCACCTATCCACTTAAACATCTAAACATAAAAATCGTAAAAAGATGTCAAATTACGAATTTCTTTTAGAAATTATTCTTTCTCTTGCAGGTAACGAAAACCTCTATTTGCTCACTCATCAAGATCTCTACGAACTAAGAATTGATCTTCGGGATTTCGAGGAAGGCAGAGCTTTCGCCAAATACGGTGGATTTGCTGTGGGGAGCGAGAGAGAAAAATATATGCTGAAACTTTTAGGTCCTTTGACGGGTGGTGATGCAGGTAAGCATGTCCAGACAAATAAGATGAACATAATATATTATTTCATGAAGCAATTTTCTCCTCTTAACTGTATTTGCATCTGTGCATAATCCAAAGCAGTGCCGTTAGTTTATTATCATATACCTGGTTAACAATGTTCTTAAATGTATTACAATTTCCAGAAGGCATTCAAATGACCCCGGTAAGTAAGCAATAGTGCGATGTATCTAAAGTGCGGTCAGATTTAAAACATACATTAGACATCACAGACTACACAATTAAATTTAAATTTAAGATAATTAATTAAACGTCGGCCTCAAAAAACAAAGCCGAATAAATTGTTAACTTATCAGAGCTACAGGAACTACGTAACGTGGCCAGGAGGGGCAGAAACGCGCTCTGTTTTAAAATCGAAAAACTTCTGCTCTCGAACTTAGTTTACATTCTGGTGAGGAAACGGAAAGGAGAAGTAACAGTAAAGGCTGGAATTATAAATAACTGATTAATTTAATAATAAATCTTACAAATTAATTCTTTCTCTTGCCTAATCTTTGATGCTATTTAAGAGAGACGGAAGAGAAATATACTAGTCTTTAACAATGAAAGAAAGAGTTTTAAAGTTTCAATATGTTGCATGTGTTTTCTGCTATTCAACTGATTAGAAACCAAAGTACCATCGAAAAACCATGAAACTTCGATATAAAAACCCAAGCTCTCTCTCTCTGTCTATCTTTTTGTACTTAACCGTAAAACATCGAAATACATTCTGGCCTTCGTAAAAAGTAAATATTCTATATAACACATATGCATACAATGTAATAGTTTCAGTTAAGCAACCTCCATAACAGTCGCTTCAAAATATTATGTTACAGAAACACTTTTTTATTAACTCTCCTTGCTGATTTGTCCACTGACGGTAGAATGGTAAAATCGCTTAACACTGGTAGATCGACCCACGTTCAAATGGGCTGGATGCATGAAACTTTTCGCGGGTTTCTCCCTGTGTGACGTAAATACAACAAAGTTCCTATTAAAAGTCCTCCATGAAAACATTTCTGCTATAAAATTAGCCTTCGTTTGCTTTGCTTTAATCCAAATAATCCAACTGACCCCAATCTTTGCTTATTTATTTTACTTGCAGCTAAAACTAAGACCATCCGCCCCCCCCCGAAAAAAAAAGCAAAGGATATAATATGTGGTCGAGTGTATGTTTGCCATATATTACATATTATTATAAGGGTAATACGATATTTATAAAAATGTAAATGCTTATCGTTTCACTTAGATTTTTATACGACTGGTTTGTTTTACATTAATGTTAAAAATAAATGACGAAAGTTAATAAAAACAACAACTTTATAATACACTACATCATTTTAAACTTTTTAAAGAATATTCTTCACAATTTTGTTTTTACGTAACGGATTTTTGCTTCTTTTGTGGCAAGGTTTCACAATTGCACTGGCGTCTAAAAAGTAGACTGCGTTTGATATGTCGTGCATTTAACACAGTTAAGTAAACTGTCCTCTATTTAGCACAGTTTTATAAAAGAATCATAAGTGAGAATAACTATGAAATTTTTATTTAACAAATTAGAGAGTTTGCTTAGCTCAAACAGAACACAAATCGAAAGTTAACAGTGTTTACAAATATTTAAATTGATGTGTTGAAAAAAGAACTTACAAAACACTGATTTATAAGTTCTAAATATCTTCAGTCTTACCAATTAGGCTAAAATATCAAGGAGTATTTTCCATAAAAGAACGTAACATGCCTGAAAAGAATGAAGCTCAAGTAAAACTTATCCTGTATGCAGTTCAGTCCTGGGCCACTGCCAGTAAATCTGAACGTCAGAAAATTAATGTACTTCAAAATAAGATCCTGAGAAGCATAATAAACGCACCTTGGTTTGTGAGGAATTCACAAATCCACAAGGACTTAGATATCTTACCCATCCATCATCAAATCCTCGTTACAGCGCATAACTTCTTCGAAAGTATGAAAAATTCACTTTATTCAGCCATAAAAGTACTTACGAATTATAATCCCACTGAAGACCATGTTGTGAAAAGACCGCGAACTATACATCATAGTGTTTAGTGTAACTATTTTAGTTTTCATCTTATTTAATTTTTCATCTTTTATTCAAGACTTATTTTACTCTCCTGTGCATATAATCTTACAAAGAAAGAACTTTGATATCTGACAAAGCTCAAAAGCTTCCTTGACTTTGCGCACATTTACTTATATTTTACTATTTAATCAAGACTTTTAGTATTTACTGTTATTACAAAGATAGGACTTTGTTATTTTAAGTCGCATACTGTGTTAAAACCTAGTTCGTGGTCTTAGGACTTCCCTCCATCGCTATTGGCCAACGCACATCATGTGATAACCACGCGTTATACTCTCGGAAATTATTTTTCCTGAATTTATTCTTAACCCTGCAACATTTATTTATGTTATAGAAGATTAAGGACTGATTTAACTCTTCAAACTTACAATTATTATCGTTCTAAAGACTTTTATGATGTTTTTAATTGTAATTTACTGTTACAATTGCTTAACTTCAATTGGGTCAATCTCGAAACTAATAATTGCTATCTACTGAGTACACTCATGTTTCTGAACTCGCCCTCGGGTGTGGTGTTTTTTATTACACCTTTTATCAAAAATTTTATTTGCTAATGGCCTATGTTTTTATGATTAAGTTACTGGTAAGAACTCTTTGCAGTTGACGCCAGACGCATAGATATGATCCTAGATCCTCAAGTAAAACATTAGCGCAGAATTCTTTGTAAAGACTTCTGCATCTAAAAAAATAGCTGGAATCCTCTCTCGCCAATATATATGATTTGTTTTTGACGGTGCCGAGTTCCATTATGCAAAAATGACACTAATTTATTCTAACAGTTTTCCTAATGTTCTATGTTCAAAATAGCTATTCCAGAGATATTTACACCACTTATATAAGAAAACACGTTTCGGTTTTCATTCTTTCTTTAAAATATAGTGCAGAATCTTTTAGTTGTGGTATATAAACCTAATGACCTATGAATTATTTCCACTAAGCTTTAAACCAGAGGAGACCTTTATTCTTGCATTTGTAATTATCTGTAATTATTTGTAATTAATTATCTTTTTTATGAGGAAAAAGCAACGTATAAAACATTATAGCATCGTCCTAAACGTAACACAAAATAACAAAATCTCATTAATTCAAGAAAACTTTAACTACTTTAAATCAATTTGTATATAGTATTAGAGAAATTTTGTTGTTTTGGTTTTAAATTTATTATTTTTTTGTCTCTCTCGCTCTCTCTAGATATATAACAATTAATTTAAAGAGAAAAAAAAATCTGAAAGGTTTCAGATTTCAAATTACGTCCAAAGGGGAGTTTTTAAACATTTTGTATGTTACTTTTATTTATTGAACATCATGTTCTTCGCATTTAAACCATAAAATTTAGTTAAAGAACAATATCGCAAAATAATTTTAAACTGAGCATATCTTTAGAATTTCCTACACACAATCTCACGCGCTGCAGATAAAAATGTTTTTTTCTGTACAATGTTGCCATTGTCCGCTTTGAAATCCTTGAGTGTGTTAATCAAAAATTCGTTAAAGTTTTACAAAATATGAAATCGTTAATAAAATAAATTCCAAATTTCAAATTTGGGCCTCCAGATGCTTATATTCGCAGCAGGATTACGGCATTCAAAATTCGATGGCTTTAGGTACCGTCGTTTTATCACAATGCGAGAAACATACATACATTTATGCACATTCTTCATTATTTAATTTCTTTAAATATCATACAGGGCTGCAATATTTTGTGGCAACAGTTTGAAAAGTGATACAGACTTTTAATGTTTCCGACGCAAAATCGCAAAACGAAAACAATAGTCCTTCAGAGACAAAGCCCCTTGGGACTAATAATTTTTTAAAATTTGTCTCATGTTAAATAGATGTGAAACAAATTAAAATCGGAGAAGGAAATTATTTCTTCTAAAGTGCTGAAGTTAGAAAAATGTATTGACTGAGTAATTAATAAAAATAAAAATTAAAGAATAAGAATAATAAGAATAAAAACTCTTAACCACCCTATGTTTAATGTTTCAAACAGAACTTTCAAGGGATAGCATTTAAAACATTAAATCCGGACTAATTAGTGCCGAATAAGTTTCGTTCCTTTTTTACATTATTTCAAACCGCTGTTAATTAATTGTTCTTCTATGCAAAATAATATTTCTAATAGTCTCATAATGCCATTTTCCTCAGACAGGATAATCTTTTAAAAAATACTTTCTTTTTGTATCAATTGCTTTTAATTCAATACTTTGAAACTTAAGAGAGGAATTTTCAGTTAATTAATTAATTAATTAATTAATTTTTACTAGTTGTTTTTCCAGAGTATATATATGTATATTTAGTTAGATAGGTAGATAAGTACTTTAAACCTTCTTATAAGCAATTTGAACTTTCAGAGTTCAGCAGCAAAAGACTTCGAAAATAATAGGCTGTCTTTAAAAAAAAAAGTGTAAAAAAGGTTAAAAAAACGTATAAAAAGACATTCTTCCTTCATTTTGTTTCCGCAGGAGATGGAATGACGTACCACGCTTCGATGCCTTTCTCGACAATCGACGTGGATAACGACCGCTGGGAAGGAGGTCATTGCGCCAAAGATCACACAGGCGGATGGTGGTACAATCAATGTGACGCTAGCAATCTCAACGGAAAATATCTCAACGGCATGAACCCACACGAATACCAAGGCGTCTATTGGCACGAATGGCAAGGTCCAAGCTATTCCCTCATGTTCACCCAGATGATGATTCGGCCCATGGGACATGCATTCTTGGCGACACCAAAGATTAACGTTTCAATCACTGGTGAAGATGTCAGGAATGAAATCGAACATGAAGGCGCTCAGATTTGGGGTTAGGATGTAGATAACTCAAAAGAATTACTGTCTATCTATCAACAGAACTATTCTCGCCACTATATTTAATTCGAGATAGTTACTATAGTAACAGAACTTATACGTTTCAAGAAGGGGTGACTCAGGTAAAAGTCTTATTTCCGCTTTGTTTTTGGCGAATGTTTGCAGTGAGGTGCAATGTTATAATGCATATTTTGCTTAAGGCAAAAAATCAAAAATTATATGTCGTTAACTCGTGCACCAAGATGGCAAACTGAAATATATATTACAATAGAAGAGAAACGCGCCAATGTGACAATCAAATTCGCTGAAACAACCTTGTATTTGGCGTACATTTACTAAAATATTTGGCGTACATTTTAGTAAATGTACGCCAAATACAAGGTTGTTTCCGCGAATTTGATTGAAATATATATGTTAAACCCCTCCGATGAAAAATGGGTAAAGCTCCTTTCTACGGCAAAAGTGAGCTGCAGTGTCGGGAAGGGTTCTTGTGGTAGACGGATGGTACTACTTATTACGTAACAACAGTGTTCTTCAGAAAGTACAGAGAGTAATGTTTTAGATTCCAATGGAGTACTATTAGCATGAATACATTTAGAACTACTAATGGAAGAATTTCACATTTCATAACTATTATGTAAATTTAGATCAACATTTCATGTATTATTAGCTATTGCTTGCAATCCATACTTCTATTTTTCTCTTAATTCTCAAAACTAGATTTTTCAATACATTACTCTCTACATTATACAATATACATATTATAAAACAAAATTTAGCATTTTGGGGGGGGGGATGAAGAACTAGCTATTAAATTTAAACCTTAAAAATTATATCTCGTAATATCTTTACATAGATTTATATAGAATATATTTTAACATATTGTACGCAATCAAACATAAAATCTGACAACACTTTTAAATTAAAATGTTTCTTAAATTAAATTTTAATAATAAATTTTTTTTAAATTAATTAAGTTCATGCTTCTCTAAATGTATTTCTTCAAAATTATATTAAGACAGTTATTCAAAAAGAAGCCTTTAACAATTGCAGGACATTTTATGAAGGTTTTTATTTTTGACTGTAAATTATCAGATCCTTAGCATTAATTAATATATCAAGATTTCCAACTGACCAACAAATAAATTTTATCACACTGTACTAGGAAAAAAGTTAACCCTATTTTAACCAGACGATCTGCCGTGGAAGCTTATAAAGCATAATCTTCCTTGATGAGGTGTTGCATTGTGAACGATACGTGAACTCTAGTGGCTTTTGTATTACCAAAAACAATTAATTGTTAAATTTCTAACAACATAAACTCTAATGAGCTGTTGTGTTGCTAAAATAGTTATATTTTGCGCTGTCAAGAACATAAACTCTTTTGAGGCATTATGTGGTCAACAATATATTTTATATTGCAAGCAATATGAATCCTAAGGAGTGTATTGTACAGGGAACAATAATTAGCTGCGTTGCTAATGGCATGAACTCCAATAGAAAGTTCTGTTGTAAACAATAATTAGTTGTTACATTGCGAAAGATATAAACTCTAATGAGCTGTTGTATTGCTAACTTTGATTATTTGATATTAACATCCCACTTTGCAGCTAATTAGTTTATATTCTATTTCAAACTTGATAATTTTTAGAAATGTTTTTAATTGTTACTATCAAATACTGCGTGTAATGTCAACAAAATGTAATAACTTGCCTGAGGATGTTAAGTTACCACATTTTATTGACATTACAGTCAACAAAATGTGGCAGTTAACAAATTATATTTTATATTTAAAATAATCAAGTAGGTCCTTAGAATATTTAATTTTTCATGACATATATATGTTTTCAGCAAATTCGATGAATTACAATGCCTTAATATAGCAGAATTTCTGAAATTGCATTAATTACATGTGATTTTATTGGCAACATCATCATTATATCCGAAACTGCGACTGGTGTTGTAACCGGAGAATGTGTAAATTTTCAGCAAGTCTCAACAAATCATAACGGCGTTTAAGTCTAAGAACACAGAGCTGGTCATATATCACTTCAAAATTGGCTCAAACAACTCAATCTGCAATGCAAATGATAACTAAGTGTGACTCACATGATCGAAAAGATAACTTCCCACCGAAATATGCTTGAAAACAGAATATTCCTTTACATTTTTATTCCTTACATTTAGTGAAAGAGATAGTTACTACAATGTTTTATCAACAGCTTCTCTTAGTCACCTTATATGATTATATAACTGATGCTGTTATTGCAAATTACACGGAGTGTTGCATTCTTCATTTATACTAGATGCATAATAGCAGCAAGAAAAATACCTTAAAAAGTTTAATTGTTTAGCCAAAATGATAACAACCATGCAGAATTTATAATTCAAGATACAAAATTCTCATTTCAAAGCATAATGGGGGGGGGGGGAACTAAGATTCATCTCTTATATATAAAAAAGAAGTATAAGCTATAGCAAATTCCTTTCAGAATTATGTATTAAATTTTAATACCATATAATACACAGCAATTTTAACGTCATTTGAAATAAGTTTGAATTCCTGTTTAGTTATCTGTAACAATCCATGAAGATAATTAATGTTTATATTAACAGAGAATTGAATGAAACTGTTATATAATTCATTTTAAACGTTTTGTTGATGAATAGATAACCTGTATCTGTTATCATAGTATGGTTTAATTATTTTGTCACTATTTCATTAATTATTTATCATGCATTATTAGTTTTACTAATAAAACAAGTTATCTTTGGAATGTTTCTAATTAATAATACATTTCTGAATAGTGACTAACACATTAAAGATGAAGATTTTTGTATATGCATATATATGGGAGAACAACAATTTACTATGTTAATGAATTGATTTTATTAATAAATAATATTAGCAAAGAACGTATGTCTCTATTGTTTATTGTTCATGCAATTCATGACAGTTACAATAACATAAAAAATAAAAAACAAATTAAACGGTAATTTATCAGCAAGACTAACAAGTTTTTCAAATAGTTATTTTATGACGATATAATTCTCAAAGATAATTAGATTATTCACGTGCCGTTAAAGTTCTAGGACTAATTTTTTAACAAACTCCAGCAAAACTTCCAAACGATAATTGAAAGCAGTTATCAATAGACATCTCAACTTCCTTCTAGTAAAATAGTATTACGAATTTTTTGTATATGTAAATAATTTTAATGAAATTATGTGTGAAACAGTAGTATTTTTTGTACTGTAACATGAAATGCTTAACAGAGACGAAGCTCTGCCGGAAGGCAAGTATTACTTAACATTGAGGTAAATGGCTGGCGAGATATCCCAAAGTTATCGATGGTTTGGGCGACTAATACTTTTGTTGACAAATTTGGTGAGAAATTGCCAAAAATCGCCAAAATTGGCGACTTTTTGCACCGGTATAACTGTAACTGGAACCGTAATTCAATAATAGTAAATCCTTGTATGTAACTGTAACCGTATTCGGCCTTCATATACATTCCAGTACTATGGATTTCTCAGTGACGGAGGAAAACTATACAAGACAGTAGAGAGCTTTCTCAATAGTTTAATTCAGCTTGAGCAAGGAGTTTTAAGAGATCTCCGTGTGAAATTAGCCTTTTAAATGCGCTTAGCATTGCGCTGGGTTTAATGTTCTTAATAGTTTGAAGCATAACTACTGATTGTACTCTGTGATGCTGAGAAGAGCTGTACGAGTATTTTTGTGGAAGGTTTATAAAGTATTTCTCCTGCCTTCTTCGCACGCCTTCGTGGTGTAGTGGTCTGCATGCTCGACGCGTAACCGAGAGGTCCGTGGTTCGATTCCCGGCGAAGGCGTTGCTCATTTTTCATGTCTGCTGCTTCGTAATAACCTAATGTCTCTACAGGTTCCAGAGCTGTAAGTTGTTTCTTTTTGTAAAATAAATTTTATCAAGCTATCATCGGCTCTGTGTGCATTCAGTCTGTTACGAACCCGTACGCACGCAACAATATCATATGCCTAAAGAAAGAATTTTCTTTGGATTCGAAAGCTGAGCAAAAAATAGCGGTAACGTTTGTAAATGTATAGTGTCTGTGTGGCATGGGGTGCACTCTAAATGTGCGATGATCCAAAAGTCTTCTCCAAAAGTTAAAAATAAATTTTATCAAGCTATCATCGGCTCTGTGTGCATTCAGTTTGTTACGAACCCGTACGCACGCAACAATATCATATGCCTAAAGAAAGAATTTTCTTTGGATTCGAAAGCTGAGCAAAAAACAGCGGTAACGTTTGTAAATGTATAGTGTCTGTGTGGCATGGGGGCACTCTAAATGTGCGATGATCCAAAAGTCTTCTCGAGAGGTTCGTGTTAGGGGAAGAGGGGTGGGAGAACCTCAGAACCGTCCCCCTCCGGGGTGCTCTCCATCAAAATTGGGGGGGAGTGAGCGAAGTCGTACTGTCACCTGCATGGTTGGTTCTCAACGCTCTTGCCAAAGACATGCGCAATCTTGTATTCTTGCAACGGTGAATTTCGTGAGCCGATGTTACTGTCAGAAAAGTGAGATAAGTCATAACAACAAGAACAGCACCTCCGTACAGTTGGTCCTAGTGACCCGGAGGCTTACTAGTGCATTAAACTAAAGAGTTTCAATCTCGAGAACAATGACTACAGAAACAGTGATTATAAACCTTAACCGCAAATGCGGTAACGCAAAAGGCACCGTTTAAGACGATTATTATATGTGAGAATACTAAGAATATCACCGAAGTGCATGCTCGGTTAGATGTGATTTCGAAATTTCAAGAAAAAATTGGTATTTCTAAAGAAGGAATATTATGAAATTGTCAGGGAAAACGATTTTGAAGAAAGTGAAAATAATTATCTCGGCTAGATGAAGAATTGCAACATTCAGAGGTAAGTCCAAAAAACCTTGATTAATAAGCTTAAAATTAGTGAAACTAATTCTACTTATCAAAATGCTGACAATTCTACTCATTTGAATTCAAGTAATAATGATCAGTTAAAAAGAATGTCAATAAAACTTCCAAAAGTCCGTCTTCCCGTTTTCAGTGGGAAATATGAGCTTGTTTAAAAGTCAGCTTATTAGTCTAATTGAGGACAATTCCAGCTTTCTGAAAAAAGCTTTTCTGAAAACGAAAAGCTTCACTATTTACGTGGAACACTAAAAGGAAAAGCAAAAATTATAGGAACCTCAAATGATAGGTAGAATTCTCTATTCAAGACTGTAAAGCAAAGGTCCGAAAACAGAGGAATTATTGCGAAAACAGAGGAATTATTGCTGACTGTCGCATTAAAAACATTCTCAATTTTCAATCTATCAGACGCGAGTCAGCCAAAGAGCTTCGGAATTTGTTAAATACAAATAAAAATCTTATATCACTGAAAAGTTTGGGTTTCGAAAGAGAAAATTTTTCTAACGCTTTGCTATTAAATGTTGTTCTCGAAAAAAAAAAAAAAAAGATCGAGAAACGAGAAGATAATTTGAATTCTCGTTGAAGGACAATGAAATGTCGGATTTAGATAACGTTTTACACTTTTTATAAAGAAGGTATCAAGTTCGAAGTAGAGTAAATACTAACATTTCATCTATGCAAATTTACAAACGAACGAAATCCAATTTCACTTAAAATGTGTTTAGTTTGTAAAATCCAAATTAATCGCTGGGATAAACTCATTTCATTCGTTGTTATATCACGGTGGCAAATTCAAACATATAAAATTAATAGATATATTAAATTTGGTTAAAACTCATAAACTCTGCAAAGTAACCGAAATTCTGTCTTTAACTGTAATTCTAAGAGATTTTATATAGTTTGCAGAAAATCTGATCACCATACGCTCCTACATAAGTATTCCGCGCCATCAAATATTACCTCGATGCGTTGTTCAAAGCTGTGAAAACATTCCGATTTCTCAAGCTATAAATATCTCGGAAGTCAGTTCCCGTTTAGAAAGATGAGTTATCATTACACATGCTCACACCAATCAACCAAAACAAAAGCGTTACAACCACCTGGTTATCGCTTATGTTGACAAACGTTGTCTAGCTTCAAGCAGCTTTTTATATACAGCGATCTTAACGTAGTGATAACACATTTGCCGGTAGCATAAAAGTCAAGACTGTATTAGATATTGGTAATTGTGTGTCTATTTTTACACAGACGTTTTGGGATTCAAGACATGAAATGTCAATTCCTCTATTTTTGGAATATACGGAGGAGAATATTTTCTTCAAAATAAAGTAATGGCAAAAATTTCTAACGATGAATGTAACTTCAAAACATATCATTTCTTGTGCTTCAATGTAGGGTTTCCCTTATTTTGCATAACAATTTTATTTTAAGTTTGATACCTTTCTTGAACTCCTCAACTTCTCCTCGCATTTTCTCGCCAAGATGTAAATTTAAAGTTGAATTAAGTGAGTATTTAAACGGGTGAATCTCGAGTTTATTCGGAGCGTGTTTTCGCTAGCCAGCCTACCGTTCGTTGCTATTTCGCCGTTACGCTCGTACGCCTCTTGGCCATTTCGGATTATCATCAGGCCTGTTAGGTTTTTGTTGAGTCAACCTGTTAGACGTAACTTAACGTACTAATCCAGCAGTATTCTATTTTAGATTTAAATTGATTTATTATTCTGCGTTTAAGTTCCACAGCAACTGGTAAGTGTTATTGTAAAGCAGGAAGTCCGTGTCCTTCTGATCTGATTCTTTCTTTTTCTTTTTTTTGAATTCATAAAGGGTTATTTTTCACCCTTCTTCCTCGCTGCTAATTCATTCACACCTGCACGAGAATTCGCTAGTTCATTGTAGGACCTAGTTTAAATTATGTGGAATAGAAGAGATAGATCTTACAACCCGAAATCACAGAATTAACACTGTTGCCACTCCTATGAAGTTTACTATTTCCTGTTTGCTAATATTTAATTTTTCATAATTTCGATCTATGAATCTGGCAACCAGGTCTGTTTTGAATTAGGCGATCGGGGAATTCCCGTTCTATCTTCGCAGCATTTAAGATACGATACGTAAGTTATAAAATGTTATTCATCTTCGTGATGTACGGATCATTAGATCATTATGTTAAACTCTGTATGTAAATAGCCTCTTTAATCTCTCTATGTTTGTGAAGTGAAATAAATTGGATATTAAACGAAGTCAGAATTTGAATCGAATAAACACCTATAAAGAAGATCGACATTTCTCACATTCATATACCACTCGAATTTAAACTAGCTGACCGTACTAGCTGAGGGGTATTCCAGGTAAAATAAATTTACTTGTAAGCTATGAAGATACTTTTTGAATTTCTTAATGTAGAAAACTTCAAATTAGGCGATAATAATTAGGTGTTTCTGAACAGTGTTTTTGGCTAGTTGGTCACCGGAACTGTAAAAATTAAAGTTTCTTACAATTTTACTGGTCTTACTCGTATTTCAAAAAAAGATTCTTTAGAACTTTCTGTAAAAAAATTCCTTGAGATGAAACAAATGGTGATTCTCAAACAGTGGAAAGGGTATATTGTGAGCATTTTTTTGTTGCCACTCACGAGGAAGACAATACTGGAAGAAATATAAACGTTTGAGAGTCTAAAACAGTGGCTTAAAAATGTCTAAATCTACTAGTAAAACTGCACAAAGGTTACACTACACTGAAGAGCCAAAACATTATCACCACGTACTCAGTAACAAATTGCGCGATCTTTGGCCTGCAAAGCAGCTCCAGCTCCTGACATCTAACCGTGGCATGGATGTCAGAAGTTCTTGGTAGATGACTGGAGACAGGTTGTACCAAATGTCTCAGCAGCGGTTGCGCAGAGTGGAGGTATTTCGACATGGTTGTGTTTGAACTCTGAGCTGGCGCTCTATGGCATTCCACATGTGCTCTATTGGGTTAAGATTCGCTTAGTTAGGTGACCAGGACATTAACTGGAATTCATCCTTATGTTCCTCGAATCACTCCAACACAATTCGAGCCTTGTGACATGGGACGTTGTCCTGCTGGAAGATTCCATTTCCAGTTGGGAAGACGGACGCCATGTAAGGGAGCAGCTGATCAGCAGTTACGTTCAGACAGTCCGCGGCTGTCGTGGTCTGTTCTTCTAAACTAAAGTCCCAGAGCCACCCATGAGAACGTTCATCAAAACATAATACCTCCAGCCTGTGTATGACCTGCTGTACAAGAAAGGGAAGCAACATTTCGCCTGGAACACGGTGCGGCATACCGGCACTCTAAATATGCGGGGAGCCCAAAGTTCTCTCGTTTAGTTTGGTGGAAGGAAAGAAGGGTGGGTGACCCTGGGAACCATCCCCCCGGGTTGCTCTCCATCAAAATTGGGGCGGAACTGAGCCAAATCGCACTGGCACCTGTCAGCCATACAGCCTTCAAATATACTGCGAACCTCGTGAGAGTGTATTAACTTTTGTTTATATATATATATATATATATATATATATATATATAATTACAAAGCAGTTTTTTTAAACAAAATATAAACATGCCTAGTATTTTCGCGCATTAAGCTGCTGAAAAAATGTCAGTAAAGACATAAAGTAAGAAATTTAAAACTACTTCTTCACAAAGACCAAAAAATTGAAATCCATAATTAATAAATTTCAAATAATCCTATAAATGCAACAAAGAATTTTAAAATGTTAAAACCAAAACTTTTAAACAATGATTACCCCAATTCAAAAAATTTAATGAAATTTAAAGAAAAATAAATCATAACAGAAGAGGAATTCAATCAACTTCAGTACCACTTCTACAGGGAGGAGGGACACTGAAATCAATTGAAATGCATGTATACATGATGATAGTGTAATTCGTTGCAGATAATTTGATATTAGATAAGTACTTGATTAGGGACAACACCAATTATTCTGCAGTCGCGAGCGGACTAAAGTTAAAAAAACACTAAAATATCGATTACGTAGTACAATATGTCAGGAACTGTTGAAGAATTACAAATACGCTTGATGATCCAAATATATCTTTATTACTTGTCGATTACTCTGTAGCATGGAACAGCACAATAAGGACAATCTGCAGTTTCACAATTTTGATTACGATGAGTTATATTTTTAATGATCACTAGCATCAGGCAAGCAAGAGATGTCCTTTTTACCTGGCGAGCGTAGGCAGCAAGAGAGGATGTGTAGTTAGTTCTAGTAATACTTATAAGCCTGGAAATTTCTTGTTTTAGCTCGGGATAGCGATTGGGAAAACGTGTACAGCAATGCGGATACTGCAGGTAAGTTACAGATGTCTTGAAGGAGTTGCGCGTTTATCGAAAATACGCAATTTAAAGGTCTGATATCAATTTGTTCATTTAAATTTTAATTTGGTAATAAATTTTTCTTCATATTTTGATAGCTTACATACATATGTTTTGTAAAAGAAGAATTTTTTTCCTGATTATTTTCTTTTACCAAAATATATAGTATGATAAATCTTTTATAAAAACAATGTAATGTAAAGCGGTTTGAGGCAGATTTATGGGATAAAAAAAAAACGTCAGAAGCGTTGCTCTCCCAGGAGCGTCCCAAATAATTTATTTTGAAAATATTATAAATAAGTAATAATAAACAAAGTTAATTTTATAAATAAATGATAATAACCAGAATTAATTTTCAAACTATTATAAATAAATAATAATAATAAAT
>KK117751.1:0-10480 GCA_000611955.2 Stegodyphus mimosarum | reverse complement strand
TATTATAAATAAATAATAATAGTAACCAGAATTAATTTTCAAAATATTATAAACATAGCCTGTGTACTCCTTTAGAGTGATGGTGAGACGGGCATCTCACTTAATAAATCTAGTATGAAAAAAGAATATTCTTAAACGATAGAGCATTTTATTCAGTAATTGAGAGTTAAAAAGAATCCGTGTCTTCTTTGAGCTAATAAAATGAAAATATAAATAGAATTTGCATATTGAAATTTGAGAGACGGTGTTCAGATTTTAAGCATGCCAGCCAACGCGCCGCGACTGTGTTTATTTCTTTTGTAATTATCAAAAGAGTTTTTTTCTTACTGGTCCAAAGGTACTGACTGTTCGTAAACCCTGATAGCTTCTAAAGCGGAGTATATCAACAGAAAGAACTGTTTCTCGAATTATCATGGCTACGTCCAGTTTCCTCAAAAATTCGACCTTTGTTTTGGCAGCTGAACATAGACTGCTATTTTGAATTTGTAAATAATTTTCTGGGAACTAAAGGAAGATGTAGGAAGAAAAAAAATAGCATTAAACGTAAGTTTTGTATTCAATGAAATCAGTCTCTTAGAAAAAGGGATTTGTTTTTTCACATTTTGCTTTCATATTAATTTAAAGAGCTTCCTGCATAAGAATGAAACAACTACATTGAATAAATATGACCCGATAAAGATAAATAAGTCTAATTTCTACTTTAATTACTAATTTTTACTATACGAAGTAAGCAACGTATAGTAAGTGCGAAAACGTTTGGGTTTCATATTTCAACAGAAATATCCATTTTGACCGTTCTCGAATTAATCTGAACAGTTGTTTTGCTTGACATCTGTATGTACGGTCAGAATAAAGGACTATTTTTCTAAAACGGATTGTAAAATAAATTTAAAGTGACTTCAAAAGAGATTTTTTTCGTGACGTCTCTACGTAAGTATGTATGTATGTATGTATCTTGCATAACTCAAAAATGATTAGTGGTAGAACATTGAAATTTTGTATATGGAACCCCCTTGCCCGGCCTTTATTTTCTCAATCGTTGGTCGCAATCAAGTTCCTCCAATTACGAAAGCGTTTTAAATGTCGAAAATATTTATGTTTTAGCAATGTCAAAAATAAAAAGGGAAAAAAAAGTAATTTTTTTCCCTTTAATAACGACAAATAACGAACTGTCTCCCAGTTCCTGTACTTATACACTACTCGACATTGAAAATACAACACCAAGAAAGAGTAGTCAGAAAGTGATGAAATCTGGAAAAAAGAGACAGCAAGCAGCAATAAGTGATCTTTATTTCAAAATGATAGACAGATTACAGAGCGAGAACGGCGTCGGCTCAGTAGGTTATAGGACCACCGAGGACAGCGATGCACGAAGAAACACGTCTAGGCATAGAGTCATTAAGAGTGCGGATAGTGTCCTGACGTATGACTCACCATTCCCTTTCAACCATTTGCCACAATTCGTATTCTGAACGAGGCAGCGGCAGAGTCTGCAAACGGCGTCCATTCACATCCCACACATGTTCGATTGGTGACAGGTCAGGAGAGTACGGTGACCAGGAAAGCATCTGTATACCTTGCAGATCATGTTGGCAGATGCGAGCACTGTGTGGTCGGGCGTTATCCTACTGAAAAATTGCATTAGGCAGCCCCTGAAGGTAGGGGATTGCCACGGGCCGCAGTACATTATTCAAGTATCGTTGGACCGTCATAGTGCCCTGAATACGAACTAGAGGTGACCTGGAATCGTAGCCAACAGCGCCCGAAACCATTATGCCACGCTGTCGCGTGGTGGGAGGTTCCACAGTTACTGCCGGATTAGATCTGTGTCGACGTCGACGCCACACACGTATGCGGCGACTGTCACTGGATAAACAGAAGCGTGACTCATCTGAGAACATGCCATTCTGTCATCCACATCGCTCCAGTCCGGCACCATTCTAAACGTTGGCGTCTATGCTGTGGGATCATTGGCAGCCTTCTGAACGGACGCCGTGAGTGCAGGCCACGTTCGACCAATCGACGGGAAATGGTCCTCGTCGACACGGGAAGATCGAGAGTATCTTGCACATACTGCAGAATCGCGGTACAAGTGACTTGCGGGACCGCCACAGCTTGTCGGCGGATGCGTGGATCCACGCGTCTGACGTCACTCTGGCTGCACCTGCACTCCTTCTTCCCACATTTCCTTGTTCCAACCATGTTCGCCATAGCCGATGCACTGTGCTCGCATCCATGTGGGTATCAGCTGCGATTTGACGTAAGGACCAACCCGCCCTTATCAGTCCGATCACCATACCCCTCGTAAAATTGTCTATCTGCTGGAAGGGCTTTCGTTGACGGCGGCCTGACATTCTCTCCTATTACACGTATCCTCCGGGACAAAAACCAGCTTTCTTCGATAATTCGTCTGACAGAAATAACGACACGAATATTGCCCATTCTGCACGTTCCTTCCCTTATATCTTACTTCATGTGCGGAGAGCTGCGCATTTCACATCATTCGCATAACTCAGTAACGTGCGTCTACTCTAAAATTTGCATAAATTTCTGACCACTCCTTCTTGGTGTTGCATTTTCATTGTCGAGCCGAGTGCTTGGTTTAATACACTCACTATGAAAAAATAAAATTATAAGAAGTTTGACTCCCGAAAATTTGAACTCTTGAAAATTTGACAGGGGTATTAAATTACAAAATTTGAAGTTCTTTTATGTCACTCTTTAACTTGTTTCAAGAAAGCGGCTGTTAAATTAGAATAATTCGAGAAAGTAAGTTTAAATAAAGTGCCGCAAAAAGTGTATATAATTTATTTAACAAGTCGTATAAGGAAGTCGTTTGGTGTCCCACATTAAATTTTTTAGTCCAAAGGGGCAATTTGCCCCAAAGGACTATTAATTTCGTTTTGGCATTTTGCGTTGGTTCACTATAAATATCGGTTCACTTTCAAATTGTTGCCACCAAATATTAGAACTCTGTATTATATTTAAAGAAATTAAATAATGAAGAATCTGCATAAATGTATGCATGTGTCTAGCATTGTGATAAGACAACGGTAGCTAGAGCCTTTAAGTTTTGAATAACGTACGTTTCCACCGGAATACGGGCAGCATAATCCACAAGTGCACATCAGCGTAGCCACTGAGGGAGTGGTTTCGAAAATGGACCAATGAGCTTCTCTTGGTCTTGTGACGGTGAATCTTTGAAACTGGGCATATAAACATTCGTCGTTTACGTTTTAATTTGCAACTAATGTGACGATAGACTCATGCGAATGTGCCCGCTTGGCATAAGTGTTAATGAGCCGGATAAACCATCTCTTTTCACGGTATTCCGGCATAAACTGATCAGTCAGTCAGTCAGTTTTAATTTGCATTTGTTTCGCACTTACAAATGCATGGCGTAATAGTAGAAATTTTTGTAGTCCTTTGGCTTTATGAGTTTATTTAATCGCTGACATTTTTCACTTTCGCGACTTTTATCACGCATTGAAATTCGGATTGATTCTCGCAGTATATTATCGCTCTTTACATCGAGTAAATGACACAAGCTACAATTAGCCTCGAATATTATGCATTTATTAACAACTGTGGATTAAGAGAATTTAAATTTGAGAGAAAATTTAATAATTTTTTTATTGAACTGAGATGGATTGGAAGTGTTAGAATGAATCTAGTATTTTCTTATTTTAGTGCTTGCTTTCTTTTGATTTTGAAAGTGTAAGATTCAAAATATATAATTCTGTATGATCTGATTATATCTATTGTAACATTAAAAATTATATATAAATAAATTAAATATATTCTTTGTGAATAAGATAAATTCGTTCTGTTTGAACAGTATTTCGTGTGCAGACAATGCATTTAAAAGTTAACATTTGTTAAATGTGAAATTTAACATACTAAATATAGAGGAATGCAAATGAATATTCATGGCAAAATTAATATGACAGTAATATCGCAAATTTTACCTTAGTAATCTGAAAGTCAGTTAGACTGTGGTTTTCAGTCTAGGCAACATAATTTTTAAGATGTATGTATGTAATATGTACTATTTTAAAAGGTAGTTTAATATTAAACTCACTTAATAGAAATTAATACAGAAGAACTTTAGTTACATACGTAAAGCTTTAAATAACAGTATACACCTGTAGCAGCACGAATGAAATTCCTAAAATGCACTGAGAAATTATATTTTGATCTGTGGATATGTATTTCAAGTTCTTTCCAGTTTGATATAGTATTCACAACATTAGACTAATTCTGATGAACCACGAGTAACTAATTAAAATGAAATTCTAATTACAAAACGTTCATACCTTTTAGTACAGCTGTAATTCTGCTTAAATATTAGTAACATTTTAATATTGCATTTATTTTTCTTATATTTATTGCATGGTTTTTCTGTCTTCAAAATAACAGCACTCATAATATTTTAAGTAGCATATTTAAGCCTGAATAATTAAATGAATCTGGATTAAATGCCATTTCTTCACGCAGATGCAAAATATAGATATAATAATAATAATATGCAACTGCATAATTTTATTGAAAATTTTTAATTACTTTATGAGAGTTTTTAAATTACTCTCAATAAATTTATGCAATTGTATTTTAAAATTGTAAGACTTTATTTTTTTTTTCAAATTTATAGAAATATATGTTTTTTCATCTAAAGTGAATGTAGTAACTGAAACAAATTTTAAATAATAATTACAGTTACCATTTTGCATCAATTAGCCTTAAATACAAAATGTTACTTATCTGTTAGAGAACTTGTAAATTTAAGTACTTACCTTTAGTTTACGATATGAGGAAGGCTGACAAATGCAGTTTCAAAGCGAACAATGGCAACGTTGTACAGAAAAAAAAACCATTTTTATCTCCAGCACGCGAGATTGTGCACTGAAAATTCTAAAGATACGCTTTTTTAAAATATTTTGTGATATTGCCGTTGAATTGAATTTTATGGTTTACGTGCGAAGAACATGATATTTAATAAATAAAGATAACACACAAAACGTTAAATAAACGTCCCTTTAGGCGTAATCTAAAATCTGAAAACTTTCAGATTTTTTTCTTTTTTTTTCCTTTTAATTTTAAAAAGGTAAAAGTCTTAAAAAGGGGGAGGAGAAATACGACAGTAAATACAATAGTTAAAATGTTTTTTACTATTTTTTCATTCGATTCAATGCTTGAAGCAATAAATAAAATTTAACAAATTTTACGTTGAGTGTTGCCATACTAGCACTTCAAATCAATGTGATGCTCGAAGGCGACATTGCAACGAAGGTAAATAAATGCAAGCAGCTCAGCAGACGAAAAACGTGTGCTATATTATTCACCAGATGGCTAGGTTACTGGTATCCAATTCGGAGGAACAAGATGCAATCGCTGCGGGTACCTAAAGTTCAAGGCCAAACTTCGAATTAGTTAAACTTCAGCAATGATAGCTTTCAGAGAACAACAGATGGCATCAAAGTGGTGAAAAGTATAACAGTCGGAAATATGGCCCTTTTAACGATTTTCTGTATGTATTAAGTGTAAGGTTTGAGGCTAGAAGGAAATACGTTAAAGTAAGGATAGTCTTTGACTTACGGTTAACTCGCTTTTATGACAGCGGGAAAACAAAATTAAGGATCTTCTAATGCAGTGGTTTTAAATCTGTATATTCCATGGACCTCGAGGTTTCGTGAGTCAAAATAAAATTTTGAAAAGGAAATTTTCAAGCACTCAGGCTAGATGACTTGTGTTTATGAACTAAGAATATTAAAGACACATTTAGGGTTAGATTTTTTTTTTAAACTTGGTCATCGTACGTTAAAGAGAATGACGTGCTTTGCTTTGCAAAACGAAACAGTTTTTCAACGGAAAATGAATTGAATTTAGACGACAATGTTAAAAGTTATAAAATGGAGTACTTTTTTTCCATTTGAAGAGAACTATAAGAATATTTCTCAAGAGAAAAAAAGCTAACTGGATAAAATTCCGTTCTGGTACTACGATAAATCATTAAGTAAAGTAAAAGAAACAGCTTTCCGACATATGACAGATTCGACGTTAAAATCCAAATTTAAGTAAGAGCAGTTGCTGAAATTTTGGTTATAGATTCACACAGAATACCTAGAAGTTTCTCACCCAACTATAAACATTATAACGCCATTTACAATAACGTATTTAAGTACAAAATCTTTTTCAACATATGTGGCAACAGAAACAAATATAAAAAAAGTAAATTAAATGAAGAATATGAAATTTGATTGCAGCTACTATTAATAAAACTGGACCTCGACAGTTTGTGTTAAGAAATATTGGATGTTATTGCAAAATATGGGAAATAGCCCCGCTCCCCATAAAAAGAAAATTATAATTAGTGAAATTATTTCTGGTTGCAATGAATAATCCAAATAATTAACAATTACTCATCTGTTATTCGCAACTAAATATATCTCTTATACGGTTTTCTCTTTATTAACTAATTTAAAGGAAGAGTATGCTTTAATTTTATAAAAAAGCTAGGTAGTCGGTATAAAAAAGTGAAAAAGAAGTGAGTCTGGCTTTTGTAATTTCACGGATCTAGCAAAGAATTTTATTACAATAGAGATCAAGAAATGCAATTATTGCTTTTAACTCGCTTAGTTTTTTTAATCAGAAACAGACAGATTAAATTTGAAAGAAAAATTAAATATCTTACATTTTGCCGAATGGCAAAATACTGGCAAACAAAATCTATAGAAGATAAAAATATTTTATTGGGGGCAACGATAACTTCCATTTAAATCGCTAAGTTTTCGCATTAAATTCGAAAATAAATATTTCACGCTTTCCCAAATGGCAATGCATTGTTTTCAAATTGCTGAGTTTGTTAAGAAGAATTTATTAAACTCATCACTCATCAAAACACGAAATAAATAAAAAAATAAATTCGAAATTCAGAATTCGGGTATCGAGGTGAAAATTTTCGGGGGACGGACTAGGCTTATTAAAAATTCCGGGGCTTTAGGTACCGCCGTTCCCACAATGCGAGGTATATACATACATGCATAAAATTTTAAAATATGCTGTAAAATTTATATAAAGAAGAAAGTCTGTGTGTTTGTCTTTTAATAACTCAGTCACTACTACTACAGCTATCATCACCAAATTTCCTATTCTTTTCTGGGTCTTGGAAAAGGTTGACGTCCAATTTTTTCCAAAAATAAATAAATAAATAAAAAAGAAAATCTGAAAGGTTTCAGATATCAAATTACGTCCAAAGGGGCTTTTTTAAAAAAATTTTGTGTGTTTCCTTTATTTATTAAATATCATGTTCTTCGCTCTTAAACCATAAAATTCAGTTCAACAGCAATATCGCAAAATAATTTTAAATTGAGTATATCTTTAGAATTTCCGATACACAGTCTCCCGCGTTGGAGATAAAAATGTTTTTTTCTAAAAGTGTTTTTTCTGTACAACGTTGCCATTGCTCGCTTTGAAATCCTCGAGTTTGTTAATCAAAAATTCGTTAAAGTTTTACAAAATATGAAATCGATAATAAAACAAATTTCAAATTTGGGCTTCCAGATGCCCATATTCGCAACAGGATTACGCCATTCAAAATTCGATAGCTCTAGATACGTCGTTTTATCACAATGCGAGAAACATATCATACATTTATGCACATTCTTCATTATTTAATTTCTTTAAATATAATACAGGGCTGCAATATTTGGTGGCAACAGTTTGAAAAGTGAACCGACATTTAATGTTGCCGACACAAAATCGCAAAACGAAAACAATAGTCCTTCAAGAACAAAGCCCCTTTGGACTAAAAAAAAAAGCTAAAATCGGAGATATTAATTAAAAAATCGGAAAAACGATCATTTTCGACCTCATTTTTCCGAGTGGGAACAGTCTCGCGCGCTGCAGATGAAAATTTGCTTCATTTCGAGAAGCGTTGCTACTGCTCACTTTCAAATCGTAGATAATATAAGGTGTAATTTGGTTAATAAGGTGTAATTTTACTTGAAAGAAATGATAATTTTTTTATTCTGCATTTCTTAGTAATTTCAAAGGCCCGATGTCTGATTTTTTAAAGAAAAGCATAAAAAAATAAAAATTCGACGTTTGACATTTAAATTTCTGCTTTTTTAAAACATGGAATTGAAAAAAGTACATATTATTTACGCACTTAAAATACAATTAGATAATTTGGAAGCCCCCCCCCCCCACTGAAAGTGGAAGCCGGGAATATGTGCTTTGTCTGCTTCTGTGAAAGTCAGTTTCTACTCAAGATTTAAAAAAGCAATTTTGTTTTTGTTTTTGTTTTTGTTTCAACAATGAAGAATCAAATCTCTTGATAAATTTTAAACAGGCCAGTATTTTGCTGGTAGTCCGAAACTTTCAAAAAGTGTGAAAGAGAATTAAAAATGTTTGCAAGACACAATTAAGGTGTTCGGTGCATTTATAAACACCATAAAACCGAAATCTGTTTTTATATAAAAATTTCATTTCTTGCGAGCAAAACAAGATTCATGTAAAAGTTCGCTCTACAATCAGAGTTATGGTAACTAATGCCGATACCACATGATTTCATTGTACGTCCTATTAAATTATATACATTTTTTCTGCATTACATTTAAACTTATTTCCTCGAATTTCACTGAGATATATTTCGCAGTCAATTAATTCAATTCTCCCTTCGCGGCAAAGCAAAAGTACACAAAAACTCAAAATATCTACATTAAAAATTGTAAAATACAGAAATACATGAAACACCAAATACAGTTAAAACAGTTGAAAAAAACAATTTTCACGATTAAAATTAGAGTTTCTACGCAAAAACAAACAATTCTACCAGAGGTCATGAAGGAAAATTTTTCGGTACACAAAACTGAAAGCATACTTTTGGTCTCATCGACAAAGAGACATTGAAGGTGCAGAAACTGACGTAATTCACTATTTTACTGAGTTTCCAGTGCAAACAAATGGCGGTTCGTTAGGCTTAACTCGCCTTTGTTTAACTTAATAGATTTAAATAGTTGATAACTCTACAACTACTGCATGTAGATTAACGAAAGGAATAAAAACCTTAGCGGGAACATAAAAACTACATAATTCAATCACTTTTAAAGCAAAAAAGGCACAATGTACCAACAATATAAGAATAAAAAAGAACTAAGCTCACAGAGCCAGGTGACAGAGTGAGAATATATGTATGTAACGAAAAAAGGAAGTGCCCAATTACATGTTATAGCAGACCCATATACAAAATTTCAATATTTTACGGCTACTCATTCTTGAGTATGATAGATACATAGTTACGTACGCACAGACATCAAGAAAAAATTTCTTCTGAATCCATTTTAAATCAATTTTACAATCATTTTTGGCAAAAACAGTCCTTTATTCTGTGCGTATATACAAATATCGCGCAAAAACATCGTTCAAATGGTTTCGAGAGTGGTTGAAATAGGATACCCGAAATTTCTCGCGATTACAATACTTCCTTTACTTCGTACAAGGAAATCAAGAATAGTTCTGAAATTCTGCGAGTTAAAAAGCCAGACGGTTTGTTTATACTCTCCACCTCTCCACGTCTTCGACAGAGACTCTGTGACTGGTGTGAGGTATAGGAATGAGGTCTTGGAGGCCTATGTTCGCCTTTTCCGAGGTGCAGTGGGCCCCGAGTTCATCTTACAGGACGATAACGCGAGGCCACATAGAGCTCTTCTGGTCGATGAATTTCACGAGAGTGAGGATATTCGCCGGATGGATTGGCCAGCCAGGTCTCTAGATCTCAACCCTATAGAGCATGTCTGGGACGCTCTTGGGAGGGCGATTGCAACTCGCAACCCCCCTCCGAGAATTATCCAGGAACTGAAAACCGCGTCGCTGAATAAGTGGGACCAATTGCCACAGGCACTGATAAACTGCCTTATTTCCAGTATGACATCACGCTACGAGGCCTGTGGGACTGTAAGAGGGGACCATACCCCCTACTAACCCGTTTCTTTTGTGTCTTCTGCAACCGCTGTTTCAGATCTTGAGACTCCCATGAGTGTTACACACGAATATATGTGTCTATTGTAACTGTTGAATGTTTATTTTGTTTGTATTATATCAACCTATGTTCACACCAAATTTTATTAAAATCTGTCCAGTAGTTCTGGAGATCGTAGATCAAATATGAAAATTCCCTTAATTTATTTCACCAATGTATGTATGTATCTTGCATAACTCGAAAACGATTAGTCGTAGAACATTGAAATTTTGTATATGGGACTGCTATAACATCTGATTGTGCACCTCCTTTTTTTTTAATTGCAATTGGCAATACCAAACGCATATATACGTCAACTCTCTTAATCCGGCGTGAAAATCCTTACCGGGCCTTTGTTTTTGCAATCATTGGTCGTAGTCATGTACTTCCAGTCACATAAGTATTTTAAATGACGAAAATATTCACGTTTTTGAAGTGTTAAATTAAAAAAAAAAAAAAAAA
>KK117750.1:42631-60965 GCA_000611955.2 Stegodyphus mimosarum | reverse complement strand
AAAATAATAGTAATAAATGAAGTATCTTTAAACATATCAACTATTTCTTTAAAGATTTTAAATATATCAGTTAAAGCACCTGTATTGTTGCTACTATTAGCTATGGCAGTCCTATTATTAGAAACATTCTTAACATTATTATTATTTACATTATTAACTGCAGAACCCTGTGTAGCTGTAGGATGAACTAATATCATGCCATAAGAGCCAATTGTTAGATAACAAAAACATTTAATCACATCACAATAGTAAAACTTAATTAGTACAGATGACAGACAATCACGTTGGAGGAAAGCGAGCGACCAACGGCACCGACGACGAGACGTGACTGAGAGTGTCGCCGAAATCTCCTTCCGGTTACAGTTAGTGATAACGGCGCACGGTTGGCGAGTACAACACAAGTTTACAGAGTCGCCACAGTACTATCGTTGGTTATCACAGTATGAAAAAGTTGTACGCATGATCGGCTGAATTTTAAGATTTTTGGAAATTTGTAAAAAATCGAAAGAATTGAGAAAACAAGTAAGTCTGGATGCAGAAGAATTTTCAGAAGCTGAGAAAAGAGTAATAAAGATCATTCAAAGAGAAATATTCTTAGACGATAAAGATAAAAAACCGAGAACAGTAAAAGTTTACAAAGATGAAGCTAATCTCCTCAGATTAACAATAAAAATTGTCTATTGAGAACACAGCCATTCTTTTACAAAACCTGTGATTCTCCCTTCTCAATAACAGGCTGTAAAACTACTAATATTTTCTTTTCATAAAAGACATGGACATGTGGAGACTCACACGTTACTTGATTTTCTGATGGAAAGTTTCTGGATCTTAAATGGAAGAAAAACTGTGAGGTCAATTATCTCATGATAATTATCACATGTCAATTATCTCATGTGAGGTCAATTATGTCATTTGAGAGTCATTCTAGTAAAAGTTTAAATGCAGACACGCCACCATCACTAAAGACCGTATTCGAGATATTGCAGTATTTGAAATCATGGGAATAGATTTAGTCAGTCCATTATATTTGAAAGATCAAAAGAAGACTTGGGTTTGTCTCTTTACTTGTGTGATTTATCAGGCTGTGGATATTGAGCAGGTGTCAGATATTTCGACTGATACATTTTTATTGGACCTACATAGGTTTGTGGCAAGAAGAGGTTGATGCACAGTTATTTACTGTGACAATGGAATCAGTTTTGTTGCAGCCGATAATTTGTTAAAATCTTTGAACTGGGATCGAATCATGGAGAATTCAACTGTGAATTGCATTTAGTGGAAATTCATCCTCCTTCTGCCTCCTGGTGGGGTGGTTGGTGTGAACGGTTAATTCGAATCATAAAAGATATATTAAAGAGAGTAATAAGTCGTGCTTGTTTGTCGTATGAGAAAATGATTACGGTTCTATGTGACTGTGAATCGATTATTAACTCAAGACCTCTCACATATATTTCGGAAAATGACTCAGATTTTGTTCCTCTATCAATATCATTATTTCTTCGAGACATTAAAGAAATCGGAGTCCTAGAGTGTGATGCAGCAGATCACAAAATCCATAATAGAAGGCTAAAATATCGACTCACACTTCAAAAAGATCTTCGGAAAAGATTCAGGTCCGAATGTCTGGGTTCGCTAATTCAAAGATCTAAGCTACAGAAATGGTCAACAATATCTGTGGGGGACGTCGTTCTCATAGGCAGTGACATTCGAAAACGCATTAACTGGCCTCTAGGACGAGTAACGGAAATTATTGTTGGAAAAGAAGGAATCTCCAAACTCGTGAAACTTCGAACAGTTCATGGAGAAATAATGAAACCAATACAACGGTTGTTCCGTTAGAGATTACTTTTGAAATGTACGTACTAAAATGAAAAAAAAAACAAGTGTCTCATTCTGAAGTGTCCCAAGCACGTGTAGCAGACCCTGCAGAACCTATTACACGAACTGTAACAACTGGATCTGGAAGAGGTATCAAAGTATCAGAAAGTCTTGATTTGTAACGCCATTGTTAATTGTTGAGTTGTGAAGTCTCCTAACTCAACGTGGGAGAATGTAGAAAACTGAGTGTTAAATTTATGCACGCGCAATTGTTGTCAGTATAGCTTCACGTGTTTAACGTTTGTAACTTTGTAATTCTGAGTATGGCAACTGAAATGAGTATTCTCATGTTTTGAAATTAAAGAGACTTGTCTTCATATTCGTAATAACATGTTTTAAAATGTAAACATTGTAATTATTAATGTTACAAAGAATAAAATGAATGTTGGGTCAATACTTTGTAAATTATTTGAGTTCTAAGAATATCGATTTATTGCGGAGTTTTGAAATCGGTATCCGGCACATTCAGTGATAAACGTTATCATGCTTTTTTAACGATAATTATAAAGAGTTTATCCGCCGGAAACAGCGGTTAAAACAGAGTAAAATTTGGTGAATCTTCGGATTATGGTAACTTGGCGATTTTGTGGCGAAAATTTGGCGACCAACCCTGCTACAGCAACCTGCGAGTTTTTTTTTCGACGCCATTTTGTTTTCACGAAGTAAAGGTATGTTTTTTTTTACTCAACATTTTTTACAACAATCTGCTAGCCGAATTACGCTTATGCTAGAATTTTTATGGAATAAAAGTGCTTAATCGTGACGAAGCTTAGGTGCGAAATTGTTTCTAAGTGTTTATTAGCTAAAATCACGATCGGAATTTTCCGGAAAGTAGTGGAACAAACCTACACAGAAATTTGTTTTTACAGGGCAAATTTATTTATGAAACATGTGAATAATTTTTCTCATAAATTAGAAAAATGTGCACAAAAATGCAGGAAAATTTTGTGAATCTTTGAAGTAGGTAAAAAGGACATATATGAAATTACCTGATCGTTAAAAAGTATGCATATTTTATATGTTCAGCTTGCATATACCCTTTCCAAAGATGAACATTTGCACGTATAAAATAAATAAGATATGCAAGAAATTACATTACTTTTCTTTTCCCTCTAAATTATCCATTATAAAAGTCACCTGCGAATATATAAGGCAAACATTAAAAATGGTCCTACCCTTAAAAATTAAAAATGGTATCACCTTACGAAAATGTTGCCAAACTAGTTGTTACCAAATTCCAAAGATTAGCCTAAAATTTCTTAAAAACGGGACGTTCAGAGAGGTTTCTCCCGACATAAATTAAAAAAAACTCAAAGAAACTTTCCATTCTCCTGAAAAGGGTAAGTGAAAATTTTTTTTCTTTTAAGTTTCTTTTTAAAATTGCTTATTTTTAATTTTTTATTATTTTTCCGGCTCAATCCTAGAAAATGGACAAAGCCAATGCAGTGCGCAATGCCGAGTTTGTGCAATTCTCTGATTTTTTTAAAATATATCGATGTGTGCGTGGGCACCAAGTTTGGGAAATTCTATTATGTTTTTCGAGCGAATACAGACGTTGTGCACATGGGCAAAGCGAGACTGTGTGTGATACCTGAGCATTTTTTGTATTTTATGTGCAATGTTTAATATATGGTTTATGTATTTAACATTTGTATTGTTTGTTTAATTGTAAATTATATTTTAGACATTTTTTTGGATATGTTGATAATACTCTCCGACTTACGATAAATATCAGTAGTCCGAAGATCTACTCAACAGTAGCAAAACTGTAAACTTTGATCCTATAAGTAATTTTTACCTCATTATTTTAATACGTAGTGTTTGCTATCGTAATTGAACTTGATAGTATAAGTTCGTTGATAATGTGTGTGTATATGTGTTCCAAATTCGTAGTATGTATTTTGTTATCTTATTCTTTCATTGTGAGAAATTAGATTTTTTTTATTTATTAATGTGTAGAATTCTAGTATGCCTACAGAGAATATGACTTGATTTATGAATTTAAGAAACAGTGATTTGAAAGCTGCGTATGATATTGGTATGCAATAAAAATATTTTTCTTTTTTTATGAATTTAAAGTTTAAAATTTTTAGAAAATAATGAAGATTGTTTACTTGCTGGTATGTAAGGAATTGTGTTGTTACGTAGCAACAAAGTAATTTGTAAAAATGATAAAATTAAAATGTTCCGTAATATGAATTTAAACTAAAAAAAACTTTCTTCATTTGTATAAATGCTAAAGCTTAAAAATCTTTGAAAATACTGAATCTGTATTGTTATGTCTTTGATGTGTGGGTCCCGCTAAGTGCAGGATGCAATGAGAACGGACTAGTGAACAAAACTGACATTTATTTCTAACTACTGAGACAGACAAAATGATGCGCCTTTCACGCAGTTCTCCATTACACCCAGCCTCGTATCAGACGCGGTTCGCATATATGAGTACTGATACTCTCGAAGTCAGATGCTACATCCCTCCCCACTTATTTAGAGATTCAATCTCTGAGAAGCTCTGCGGATGCGCGAAGATCGTCTAAGTTCTGGCTGGGGCTGCTGCAAATCTTTATCAGGATTAACTGGAATAACTCGTTCAGTTTTCCTCGTAACTGATGATGTTTCAAGTCCGGCTGAAGTTTGCACAGCTTCACTTCTTTGCTCGATGTCCTCGTCCGGAGCCCGTGGCTTCACGTTGACATCTGAAATAGTAACCACACGAGGTTTATAGATTACTGGTACAGGCGGAACCTCGCTCCCTACCGATCTGATTTGATCGACGTGCCGGCGCAGTAAGGTCCCTTGAGCATCAATGGTATAATGCAGCGCTCCATCTTTATTTGTCACTGTGCCAATTTTCCATCGAGAATTTGCCGATCTATAATCTCGAATGGCAACTTTTTCTCCGATCTCAAAAGTTCTGTCGTTGAAATCGTAGGTATCCCTTCGGATGCGTTCTTCCACTCTTCCTCTAAGATTTGGAACAACTAAATCAATCCGAGTTCTAATTTCTCTTTTTAAGAATAACATTGCAGGACTTAACAACGTTGTCATATTCGGTGCCTTCCTATAATTCATGAGGATTATGGCAAGTTTTTGCTTTATATTTCCTGGATAACCTTGCATTGCACGTAACGCTTGTTTAACGGCATAAACGTACCGCTCTGCTTGCCCATTACTTGCCGGTTTAAATGGAGCACACGTTTTGTGTTTAATTCCATTACTTCTCATAAAAGTTTCAAATTCGGCTGATGTAAACTGAGGACCATTGTCACTCACTACTACAAAAGGCAGTCCGTATCTTGAAAAGGAATCTCTCAAACATTCAACTGTCTGAAAGGAATTTGTTGAATTTAAAGGATACACTTCTAGCCATTTAGAATGTGCGTCAACGATAATCAAGAACATTCGTTCAAAAATAGGGCCAACAAAATCTATGTGAATACGTTCCCAGGGCGCACTAGGATATTCCCAGTGATGGACCTTTGCCCTTACTGGATCTGATTTAAACTTAATACAATCAACACAGTTTTTAGAAACTTCTTCAATATCATGATCAATTCCCTTCCAAAAGACGTAGGATCTGGCGATTGCCTTCATTTTTACTATTCCTAAATGTCTTTGGTGTAACTCTTCGAGAATTTTAACTCGGAGCATTTTCGGAACAACTACCCTCTGACCATTCATTATACAGTCATATTGTAAGGTGTACTCTGCCTCCCTACCTTCCAAACTTTCTCCAGATTTTAATTTCATATAAAGAATACTTAATTCTTCATCAGCTCGTGTTTCCCGAGCTATCTCTCTAGCTGTTACAGGAAGGGTTTCAATTTGGGAGAGTTGGAATATTTCAACATCATCCTTAATGCTTAAATCTTCGAACTTAAGAGGTAGGTGCGACAAGCAGTCCGCATTACCATGTCCTTTGGTATTTCGATACACAATATCAAACTGATATGCCTGCAATATCAGTGCATAATGAAAAAGTCGGGTGGCTGTGAGGATAGGAAGCCCTCTTTTCGACTTTAAAATAGCCACTAAAGGTTTATGATCTGTGACCAGACAAAATCGTCTTCCCTTTAGATACAGATAAAACTTTTTGACAGCCCAAACAATTGACAGTGCTTCTTTATCGATTTGGGCATATTTCTGCTCTGTCGTAGTCAGTGTCCTCGATGCGAAGGCTATAGGCCTTTCTGTTCCATCGGACAAAACATGCGAGAGCACTGCCCCAAGACCAACCGGAGATGCATCAGTAGCTAGCATTAACGGTAATGTGGGATCATAATGTGTTGAAACTCTGTCTGAGCAAATTTCCTTTTTTATTTTTTCAAAAGCGATCTGGCAGGTTTTTGACCAATTCCATTTAACATTTTTTTTTGTTAAATTATTTAAGGGATGTGCCAAGGTGGCCAAATTAGGGCAAAATTTGCCATAAAAATTTACTAATCCCAAAAAGCTTTTGATGTCTTGGACACCTTTGGGTGTAGGAGCATTAGCAATTGCCAAAATCTTTTCATCTGTTTTATGCAATCCCTTGGCATCAATTTTATGCCCTAAAAATTTAATCTCATTTTGAAAAAATTTACTTTTAGTTAAATTCAATTTTAGACCATGCTCCTTGCATTTTTTTGAAAAATATTTCCAATGCTTTTAAATGAGACTGATCGTCCGGTCCTGTCACTCGAGCATCATCCATAAAAATTTTAATTCCTTCGATCCCCTGAAATAATCCCTCAACATAACGTTGCCAAATAGCCGGGGCAGCATTAAATCCATACATTAAGCGTTTACAGATATACAACCCCTTATGCGTGTTTATTGTTAATAATCGTTGGCTCTCCGGATGCACCTTCATTTGTAGATAAGCGTGATTGAAATCAAGTTTCGAGAAATGTTTACCTCCATTAAGGCATGAAAATATTTCTTCGAGTTTTGGTAATGGATGCTGTGGCACTTCCAAATTAGGATTTAGTGTAACAGAATAATCAACACAAAGCGTAATTCAATCATCAGATTTAACGATTGGTACATCTGGTGTTGCCCACTCTGAAGTCTCCACCCTCTCAATAATACCTTCTTTCTCAAGCCGATCAATTTCTGATTCAACTCTATTTTTTAATGCGAAGGGTACCGGTCGTGACCTACAAAATATAGGTTGAGTATTAGGTTTCAAATTTAATTTTACTTCGTGATTGTTAATTTCACCTAATTTACCGTCAAAAATTTCCTTATACTCCTCAAGCAATCTTTTCAAATTCAATTCACTAACAGTTGTCAGTGTTTTGATGGTATTCCAATCGAGATTTTTCGAGATTGATTTTATACAGCCATTCTCGGCCGAAGATTGTATCCAAATTTTCCTTCACAATGTATAAATTCAAAACTAATTTTTGACCTTGGTATTCAACCTTAACAGGAACATACCCTAAAGGTACCACCTTATCACCCCTGTAAGTTTTGAAAACTAACTTTGTAGGCTCAATCTTTCTATTGGAAATTTTTCTAAATTTGTTTATACAGATTACCGAAACTGTCCCTCCAGTATCAACTTTCATACTAACTGGTTTGTTTTCAATTTTAACTTGAACCATTATCGGCGGTCTCTTCGGCTCTTCCTCTTTTAACATGTGCGCTCTGGAGCTAAATCCATAGATAGGGACCTCATTTTTCGAATCATAATCATTATTTGCCTCAACCTTCTTTTGTTTAACCTGTTGGTTTTTCCTAGACAAATAACACGCCCTTTCGATATGACCAATTTTTTTACAAAAGCGGCATTCACTTGTTGCGAATTTACAATTATTTTTATTGTGATTTGCCCCTAAGCAACGCGAACAAGTTCCATTTTTACCTTTATTATTCTTAGCAACAAAGTTTTGTTTCCGCGGTTTGGACTCATTATTCTTGGTTTTTAGCACTTTCAGTTCTACGGATTTGCCTATAATCTCATTCGCACCCTTAACCGCCTTCTCCATCGCCAAGGCTATCTTTAATGTTTTCTCTAAATCGATATCATCTTCCTGAAATAACCGATCTAAGATATTACGATCTCGTAGACCGCTAACGAAAACATCCCTTAACATCGTATTTAGCATATCTTCTTTATATTCGTAAGTAATCGCTAACGAGCGTAATTCAGTGACATAACTACTAATTGATTCCCCCCATGCTGCTTCCTATTAATAAACATATGCCGACTAGGTATTATTAAAGCTTTAGGATTTAAATGATCCTTAAGGACCTTTTTTAGTTCGGTAAAATTTTTATCTGAATGATTATCGGGAGAGAGTAAATTCTTCAACAAATTATACAATTTCGCATTCAAGCTTGAGATCAGAACCTTCCCACGTTTTGCCTCTGGAACATTTTGAATGTCCAAAAAAGCTTCAAATCGTTCTATGAACGAATCAAAATTTTCTACTGTTTCATCAAACTTATCAAAACAGAAATTTTGTCTTGTATATGTTCCGATTTCTCTTGCATTGCGGCCATTAAAGCTTCATTCTGCTTTATTAATTCTTCAATTAACTTCTCCATCCTTTCAAAATAAAAATCAAATATTTTCTTACCTTGAGCAGTTTTCGGGGAATCCCCTAATCCAAGTTTCGGTTTTACCACTACTTACGCATGTAGGCGAGTGCGCCGATTTGGGAACGATTTTCTTCTTCCTTTTTATTTTATTTTTTCGAATCCATTCCTCGTCGCCATATGTTATGTCTTTGATGTGTGGGTCCAGCTAAGTGCAGGATGCAATGAGAACGGACTAATGAACAAAACTAACATTTATTTCTAACTACTGAGACAGACACAATGATGCGCCTTTCACGCAGTTCTACATTACACCTAGCCTCGTATCAGACGCGGTCCGCATATATGAGTACTGATACTCTCGAAGTCAGATGCTACATGTATGAAATACAAGTATGAGAGACTGCAACGCTGTTTACCGTTTTAATAACTGGTACGATTCATTTACTGTATCATGGTAATCTGCATTATAAACAATTTATTATACCTATTTCTATATCTATAGAAAATATATTGTGACGTCATAAGCTTAGTCCCACTCATTGATGGATGTTACTTAGCTCCGCTTTAGCAAATTTGTTTATGCAGAGTATTCTCAGTTTTTTTTTTTTTTTGCCACTGCTGAAAATTACCAAGCAGTGGGCTAAAGCACATTTTCGTCCATTTAACTACTCAATTTACTCAGGTTACCATAAATGAAGCAACAATTTGGCGATAAATGAAACAACAACTTGACGATAATCCAAGGAGCACGCTAAAATATAGATTAACCTAAAAAAATATTTTCAAAACAAACTTATTCTAAAGATATATTAATAATGTTGCAATTCAAGAACAGCTGAACTCAAGATATAAAAAGACAATAAATAGGTGGCACTTTTAATCACATTAATAATGCAACAATTGCATCATTACCTGTGCCTGGATCCCAGAAACCAAGTGCATCATGCACGCTTTGGAGGACAGTCCTATTTAATTATTGTCATTTACGAGACGTATATTTATGATGCAAAATATAGAAGGAAATTTCGGTGCATTTTATATTTTTCGTTATATATTTCATACACAGTGCACCTCTTTTGACGGTCAGAATTTTATGTGAATGATATTCACATGTATAATACTTCAGTTATATAATTTATTTTGGCATCTTTAAAAACTTTCTTCTGCACGAAAATAAAATGGGAACTGTAAATTTTATTTTACTCCAAGAATTTCTCAGTTGTTAGCCCTATTCCATCTTGCTTTAAAATTTCGGAAACACACTGTAAACTTGAGATATGCATTTGTTTTGGCTCTAACGCTTTCTTGCCCTCACTCGGTGGTGCATATTTGCTTTTCCGGATGGTCTTCTGTAAGGCGATGGCAGAGACGCTATCTCAGTGTATTCTAACATTATTGCAAATACTCCAAATGGACGGATATAGAGTACTTCACAATGCCTTCGATAATTTAACAATTAGGGACCTGTTTATTTATGTATCTAAGATGATGATTAATTGTTTTAATTCTGAATCATGTTCTAAAATACTTCAGACTCGTTATTACTGTATTTCGGTAGGATTAGTCTTCTAGAAAAAAGAAATTGTTAATGAAAATATGTGGCATTATCTTACTAGCATTAAACAAATGAAGTTTCTAATAAAATACAAATATATATTTCTAGCTGGATTCTAAAATTTAAAAACTTCAGAGAGAACTTCTTGTTGTTGTTAAACAAATGATGAAAATTTTGAGAATTTGTTTACGTATCGAATATGGCATCAACTGCACTTTATTGTTTTTTCATGTGTGCTGAAGTTGAATTTATGTCTAGTGGCGATTTTTTAATCAATATTCGAAGTTATTGTTAATCGAAGGTAATAAAATTAATATTTGAGGCTTAAAATTCTCCTTTTGAATGTGTAATTACATTTAATTCAATTAATAAAACAGAATTTGCTTTACTATTTCCATTCCCCTCCCCAATCGAAATTTCAAGCATTTATAAAATTTCATTTGTTTTTCTCTAAGTAGTTTTCATTTATTTTTCGCTAAGGAACTTTTAGTTCACGGATGACTTAAGTAGTCCAACGGGGTCATAGTACCACATTATTTTTATAGTGCTGGTTTATGTAATTATTAAAGGTTATTTTGTTTAATTATTTCTGAGCGAGCGATTTTATTCGTATGTGGGAGAACGGTATGTGTTTGGTACAAATCTCAAGAAATATATTTAAAATGGTTATACCTTTATAAAATATCAAGGACATCAAATAAGATAGTAAGCAAAGGACATTAGATATAATTCATTACGTTCTTTATTACATTAATATTGCTTTCCAAAATGATTTTTGAATCATTTCCGTAAAATTTTGACTGGGGAGGAAAAAGTATTTAAAAATAACTGAAGGGGATTTTTTTCCACTTTTCTGTTTTAGAGCATTTTTTCTGCAATTTATTGTTTTTCTGCTTAAAAATAAAGTTTTCATATTACTCAGTCAGTTTTACGTTGCTCATCTTAATGAAGAAAATCTACGGAATAAATTTTGAAAGCTTCCCCAGAAATATTATTTTGGTCATATGCTTGTTTTGCTGATCATGTACATGCCTAGCGTGCTGTTATGTTGGCAATGTGTCTACCAAAGGTTGACTCCAACAATGAAGTGTTGACCTAATCAATTGACCTAAAGCTCTAAATGATCAATTTACAGTATTAATACTTAAGAGAGATAAGCATCTGTGATGTATACAGTTTTGGTGTATATAAAACATATATGAAGTATACAGTTTTGATTTTCGGACATTAACAGTGATTTTGATTCCGCATCAATATATTTTGAGATTGCTCCAAGTCTTTTAGCACTTTGTTGATCTTGAAATAATTGAGTTAAATTTTTGTGATTAGAAATATTTTGCTGTAGTCTTTGACCATAAAATAGAGAATGCTGTCCTATATAATATTGTGATTTGCACTAATGCCTGTCATCCTGCATTTGTCTGACTTGTTTCCTTTGAAAATATCCTATAATTAGTCACTCCTGGCTAAAGAAGTATCTGATCTAAATCTTTTTAAGAACATTATTGAGATGATTTCCTAGTTCAGTATGCTGATTTGACCCTCTTCGCATTTTGTTTGCCATAATTCTTGTCTTTCTGGCCTTTTTATTAAGAAATAAGAAAATTATTTGGCTCTAGTGTAGAATTGGGTGCCCCTTGTTTTTTGGCGAAAAATTTTGTTCAGTTTTGGCGATGAAACCCCATTTCTGTTTACCATGAGAGTTTTAATATGGTTTTAGCTTCTTGATTTATTTAATTGAAAATAAATCGATGTGCACATGGACAAAGTCAAAATGTGCAATGACTAAGTTTGTGCAATTCTCTGATGTTTTTTTTTAAGTGAAAATAGGTTGATGTGTACATGGACTCAGAGTTTGTGAAATTCTTTGACTTCTTGTTTTGGTTTTGTGTAGCGGCCATCTTGAAATTGTGTCTTATTGGCGCCGATCTTGGCATCAAAGCAGAATCGCCAAAAAACAAGAGGCACCCAATTGTAAACTTTTACCAATTATTTAATTTTTTATTAAAATTCTGTCTTTCCCCTTTTTTTAAAGCAGTCCTTTTAGCATTGCCATTGGCAAGTTTTTTTCTATATTCAGTAGCACATTCTTGTAATTACAAATTTCTGTGTCTTCAGTCTGTGGCACACAAAATTCCTTAACAGCATCCAAAAACTTTCTAAAATTATTTGAACTAGAATATGCATACTGTCGTTACCACATCAATTCACAAAAATAAGTAAAAAATATCCTCCGTAGTGCCAGACTGTCGGTGGCATTTCTTGCGACATACCCATTCAAAACCATCTGAAAGATCTTCACATTCGACCATACACATTTCCTTACAAATCATACAGAAACTTCACATTAATCTCATCATATACACCCATTTTATGTTCAGCACAAAATAAGCAATGTACATCTTACCTGGCATTTAAAACATAAATAGGTCTTACAAATATTTTTCTATCAGTCAAATTCACCTCAATCCCGTAACCAATCACGTCATAATAGGGTTTCCATAACATTCAACTACTCAGGTTACCATAAATGAAACAACAATTTGGCAATACATGAAACAACACCTTAATAATGATAATAACACCTTAATAATCACACCAGTGATAATCCAAGAGACACCCTAAAATAAAGCCTAACCAAAAAATCAACAAATAAATATAAAGTTCAACTTTTCAAGCAGAAACAACTGCTTTTTACCAAACAGTTTCACAGATCGGTGCACAGTCCAATATTAAAAAAAAAAAAAAAGAGTTATCTCAGATAGTCAGTGCATTTTGAAAGCACCCAACATCATTATTCATGATTAACTATTTAGTACATTCCACAACAAATTTTTAACGCAAAGTCATTATAAAGAAAAATACAGTTACAATTAATACAAGAATGTGCTACTGAATATAGAAAAAACTTGCCAATGGCAATGCTAAAAGGACTGCTTTAAAAGAAAGGGAAAGACAGAATTTTAATAAAAAATTAAATAATTGGTAAAAGTTTACAATTGGGTGCCCCTTGTTTTTTGGCGATTCTGTTTTGATGCCAAGATCGATGCCAATAAGACACAATTTCAAGATGGCCGCTACACAAAACCAAAACAAGAAGTCAAAGAATTTCACAAACTCTGTGTCCATGTACACATCGACCTATTTTCACTTAAAAAAAACATCAGAGAATTGCACAAACTTAGTCATTGCACATTTTGACTTTGTCCATGTGCACATCGATTTATTTTCAATTAAATAAATCAAGAAGCTAAAACCATATTAAAACTCTCATGGTAAACAGAAATGGGGTTTCATCGCCAAAACTGAACAAAATTTTTCGCCAAAAAACAAGGGGCACCCAATTTCTACACTAGAGCCAAATAATTTTCTTATTTCTTAATAAAAAGGCCAGAAAGACAAGAATTATGGCAAACAAAATGCGAAGAGGGTCAAATCAGCATACTGAACTAGGAAATCATCTCAATAATGTTCTTAAAAAGATTTAGATCAGATACTTCTTTAGCCAGGAGTGACTAATTATAGGATATTTTCAAAGGAAACAATTCAGACAAATGCAAGATGACAGGCATTAGTGCAAATCACAATATTATATAGGACAGCATTCTCTATTTTATGGTCAAAGACTACAGCAAAATATTTCTAATCACAAAAATTTAACTCAATTATTTCAAGATCAACAAAGTGCTAAAAGACTTGGAGCAATCTCAAAATATATTGATGCGGAATCAAAATCACTGTTAATGTCCGAAAATCAAAACTGTATACTTCATATATGTTTTATATACACCAAAACTGTATACATCACAGATGCTTATCTCTCTTAAGTATTAATACTGTAAATTGATCATTTAGAGCTTTAGGTCAATTGATTAGGTCAACACTTCATTGTTGGAGTCAACCTTTGGTAGACACATTGCCAACATAACAGCACGCTAGGCATGTACATGATCAGCAAAACAAGCATATGACCAAAATAATATTTCTGGGGAAGCTTTCAAAATTTATTCCGTAGATTTTCTTCATTAAGATGAGCAACGTAAAACTGACTGAGTAATATGAAAACTTTATTTTTAAGCAGAAAAACAATAAATTGCAGAAAAAATGCTCTAAAACAGAAAAGTGGAAAAAAATCCCCTTCAGTTATTTTTAAATACTTTTTCCTCCCCAGTCAAAATTTTTCGGAAATGATTCAAAAATCATTTTGGAAAGCAATATTAATGTAATAAAGAACGTAAACAATGAATTAGATCTAATGTCCTTTGCAATTCTTTGACTTGTTATTTCGGTTTTGTGTACCTCCATCTTCAAATTGTGCCTTGCTGTCCAATCGCCAATTTTTGCCAAGGGCACCCTTAAATATATTTTTACTGATTTTTTGTTAGGCTATGTAATGTTTTTTAATGATTTCTTTGTGTGTGTATTTTGAGAAATCAGTTTCATTAAAAATATGCAGAAAGATAATTTAAATGAAGTGCTTCTTAGTAAAAAAGAAAAGTCTGTGTATCATTAGAAAAAATGCATTTTTCCAGATGCAGATATGTATGCCAATAAAAAATTCATATTAGAGCAAATGAACGTATGTGATAAATCTAAAATGTCTCAAAGGTATAGCAGTGAACTTTTAATTTTTGCCTATTCTTTATATATGAAGTCCTCATCATGTTATTCTTTGTTGTAAAACAGTGGTCTATTGTCAATGCCATCAACTGATTATTTAGGTAAAATTATGGGAATTCTGAACCTCTCTAATTTGTTACAAAACATAAATACAGAAAAGTACATTATTGAAAATTTTAACAAATTGAGCAGTGAAAATTAACAAATTGAGTGCATAAATCTTATTTACAATTCTATTTACAGAATTAATGAATTGAATAAATTAACATTAATTTTACAGAATTAATGAAGTTTATGTAAAGAAGTCAGTTGCTTATAAAGGGAGATCAGGTTTTGCAGAAAACAAATATGATGTTGAAGCAGAAACTGTACAAGTTTTCGTAATAATCTCTATTTATTCATGTTATAAACTGTTGCTTTAGTTCCTGTTAATAATATGAATGCAGATTATTTATGTTGCATGACCTGCAGAGCTTTTCATGTTCTGGAGAAAGGCAGATTCTGATAGCAATAGAACAAATATGAACATGTTTCAGAAGTTAGGTCATAAACAAATGTCAACTAATGTCAGCAATCTTGCAAATAATGAGAAAAAATTATTCCTACTTTTTGATTCTGTACACCTTTTGAAACCAATAAGAAACAATTGGATTAATCAGTTAGACACCCAAAAAACTTGTCCTGATTTTGATGATTCATTAAAATCCTGTCTTGATAGATGATTTTGATGATTCATCAAAATGTATAATGGGTAAATTTTCTCTTCTAAGAAATATATATCATAAGGGTAAGACCTCAATTGTGAAAATGGGCCATAAACTTTCATTCAAAAGTTTATATCCATCAAGTTTAGAAAAACAAAATGTGAAGTTTGCTGTAAATATTTTTCATGAGAGTAATGATGCTGCTCTTCAATTATTGAGGGGAAAGCACTATTAATAACTGGCAGGATACAGTAAAATTTTTGCAAATTATCAAAAAATGGTGGAACATTATGAATGTGGGCCACCTAAACAAATGCCTTTATGTAAAATGTGAAGACTGCAAAGCATTTACTGCACCTGATGATAAAAAATTCAGGTTTTTGCAAAAATTCTGTTGTTAGCTTGAGCAGTAGAAAAACATGAAGCAGCAGTCTCGTGGTGGATGTTTAAGTGAGGCAACATTTTTTGCTCTTTCTCAGACAACCTATGCAATCATCGATGTAATTCAAGAACTTTTAATAAATAGCTCAAAATTTATTTTAGTCCGAATTTCAGACTGATAAATTAGAGTACAGGTTTTCACAGTGTCATCAGATGTCTAGATGCAATTGCCATGCATTCAGGAAATTCTGGAGTCTGAAAGAAAAATTAAATTGAAGTCTATTCTTCAGCTGCATTCTAATTCGTATGTAAACATCTCTCTAAAATAATTTGTTATAGAATTTTCGGATGTTAAAGAAGTGAGTAAAGATGTTTATCTTACACTTTTTAATGAAATTATTTTCAATGGTGCAGATTTGGCTGTAATTTTGGACACTGATGCAGAAGTTCTCACATACATTGCTGGTTATTGCTCGAACAATATTAAAACTAACTGCAGTGCTTGCATAGATTTCCACATCGTCTAAGAACTGTTAGTTGAAACCTGTTATGGAACATTAGCAGAAACAAATTATGCATATATTGATATTGTAAGTCAAGGAGGTTTAAAAAAACCCCAACAGAAAGTATGGTGTTGTTGATATCATTTGCATATTTAGCTTTCTAAACTATTGTATCTGAAAAGTATGAGAAGCATTTTATCCACAACAGTGGAAAACAGCACCAGCTTCTTACAAAAATAACCGAGATTCATTTCAAAATGAATGATGTAGTGTGTTTTAGTGAAAGATGCTGTGAATGTAATTTGCCAAGCAAAATTATTATCATGAGTGTCAAGATTTTTTTTAACATATGTTTGAAGAGATGTAAAAAACATTTCTTTGAAGTCACCTGAAACAAGTAAAGAAAGAAAACTTAAAAAATTCAAGAATTGGTGAAAAGGATTTTTTGTTTTTTAATATGTGGGTGATATGTTCTTTTAATGGTATGTTTAAAATCACATTTTCTTAAACTAGATGTATGAAGTATACATTCAGATTGCTTGTAAAGTGATACAAATTTGGCATAATTTGTTATATTATAAATAATGAAAATTCGAAATTTGTTTCATTGTGCACTACTTTTTCTAAAGAGAAACATAAAGTGAGATGACCTGGTTCATAAATTATGTTTGTGAAAGTAATTTAAATATTTTCATTGCATTAGACTTGCATGTTTAAGAATTATTTTATCTTCATTTTATTTGTCTTATCAAATAAAACATCATAATTTAATTAAAAAATAGTTTAAAATAAAAATATGTGTATTTAAGGGCCTTCACAAGAAAAAAAGTACTTAACTGCAGACATTTGCTTAAGCCCTTTTCAAAATTATGTATCTAACTTTAAAATAATTGGTTAATGCCAACTTAATCATACATAAATTATTGTATAATCTTGATGTTTAAAACACTTTTCACTACTAAAAGGAATACTTTTGTTACAACTGTATGGCATTAAAATCCCTCAAAATAGTATATTTTTAGATTAAAATGTTTATTAATGAAATTTTATTTATTTGCATAAGAGCGAAGTAAAAATTTATTGCTTGCTTATTTATATTCATGAAGATACTATATTTCTAATATAAGTAGTAAGAGCTTTTGAAAGTAAATAGAATTACTGTAAAAAATGTTTTGTGATTCTGGTAAAATATGGATATTTAAGGCCTTTGTAGCACTTAAAATACTGCTGCAGTTATTTTCTTAAATTAGGTTCAAGTTTTATGTGTCATGTTTAAATGCCTGATTTATTGAATTCAATCATAAATTTGATTCTGATTTGATCTGAGTATTTCATAGTGTTTGCTGTTTGAAGAAAATGGTTTGAAAACTAGTTGTTGGCATTAATATTCTTTAAAATAAAGTGCTTATTGTTAAGATTTGATTTATATGAATCTATTCATGCAAATTATGATTCTGAAAATGAAATAAAAAAGGCTTATGTTTCTTATTTTAAGCACAATGGTATATTTAAATTTTGTACTTAATAATAGAATTTGGATGTAAATCGAATTATTATAAAAAGTGTTTTATGATTCTGATAGAATTTGGTTTAAAATGCTTTTATGAGCATTTATAAACAATGCTGTGGTTATTCACTTAAATCAGTTAGGTTCTTTTAAAATTGCATGTGCCATGTTCAGATGCAGGATTTATGTGAATTTAGTCATAAATTTGATTCTAATTTGATCTAAGTGTTTCATAATTTTTACTGTATCAAAGAAAATGTTTTCGAAATTAGTTATTGGCGTATTAAGACTCTTCAAATTAGTGTGTTTATCATTAAGATTTGGTTTATTTGAATCTGTTCATGCCCATTATGTTTCTGAAAATGAAATCAGAAAACTAATATCTTGATTATTAATTATGATGATATATTTCTAATATTGGTAATAATAGGATTTGGATATGTTTCTAGTAAAATCTGGACATTAATGCCTTGATAGCATTTAACACAATGCTGCAGTTATTCATTTAAATGAATAAGTTCTTTGAAATTAGATTTTTTTTGTTCACATGCATGATTTATATGAATTTAATTACAAATTTGAGTCTTCTATGCTATGACTGTTTAAGGTTTTTGCTATGTGAAAGAAAATGTTTTAGAAGTTAGTTAATGACATTCAC
>KK117750.1:0-42560 GCA_000611955.2 Stegodyphus mimosarum | reverse complement strand
GGTCTATATTAGAATCATATACATTAAGGTTCTGAAAATGAAATCAGAAAACTAATATCCTACTTATTTATGACCATGTTGGTATATTTATGACATAGGTAATAAGAGACTTTGGATTTAAATATAATTATTATAAAAATATATTTTTTTTATTTTTGTAAAATTTGGATATTTAAGCACTGTATAGCATTTAAAGCAGTGTTGTGGTTATTTGCTTAAGTCAATAAAGTTCTTTTCAAATGTATGTCCGATGTTCAATGATACGATTTATGTAAATTAATCACAAGTTTCATTCTGTTATAATCTGGTAGTTCTGTAGCTTTTCTGGTGTTGAAGAAAGTGTTAATGTCAATAAGTTTAGTTTACGTGAATCTACTCCTGCATATTGTTTCTGATAAGTTCAGAAAACAAAATACCTGCGTATTTATATTTACAAAGAGGTATTTTTAACCTACATACGTATATGTTTTGAATGTGTGTATAGGTAATATAAAAAAATGTTTGCATTTGTGGTAAATGTTGGATGTTTGAAACTTTTGCCTTAAAACTATTTAAAACCACATAAAAACAATATTAATCATTTAAATAAGAATATTTTAAAACTAAGTGTTTAATAATAACATTCTATAACATAATAATATATATTCTATAACATAATAATATTCTATAATAATAATAATAGCATTCTATAACTGAAAAATAAGTAAACATTTTATGATAAAATAAGTCCATGTTTCTGAAAGTGCAAGGTAATTTCGATGTTTCCCTTTTGCAATTTATTATACACTTTCCTTTATATCATTATATTAAAATTTGTTTCTTTATTCTTATAGTTCCTAATTTTTAAACTCTTAGTATATTAATAAGAAATTTTTCTGCAAGACAATAGATCTTTTGATGAAAATAAAAATATATGATTTTGATTAGTGTTTTGTTGTGTTAAGTTTCTTAGTCTTTGAAAGGAATATTTCTATGAATGTTATGCAAAACTCATTTAAGAACATCTCATTATGAATAATTTTTGATTAATTTTTTAAATATTTAATCCTTTGAAAATATAAATTTATAGGTGATGAAAGCATACATGAAGGAATGCATGATATTTAATTAATCTCACTATGCAAGAGAAACAGCTATGAAAGTTGATAAACAAGTATTGACACTAATTTGCCGATTATTTTTTGTGATTTAAATTATCATTTTTTAAAATTTTATACATTGGGCATAAGTAATGTGATCACAGAAATAAAATAACTGCATATGACATATATGAAGTAGTTCAAATTTGATGTAAGAAAGCATATTTATTATGTTATGCAATAATGAAAGTTCGATCATTGGGTTGCAGTGTTGAGTTCAGATGGAAGTTGTGACATCACGCCAGAGATTCCATGCCGTTCCTATGTTTGGCCGTGGTTGAACCCATATGTTTGATTTTGGGTTAACAGTCAGCCTACACTTCCCACTTTGCTATCCAAAACAATACATACAAATATGTGCGTGACCACATATTCCATTGGACTAAGATTTGCAACCTTAAAGTATTTTTATTTTATTTTATATTTTATAGCTTGTCTTAAATGTGTCATTAATTTTCTCTTATAAAAGTTTCCATTGTGTGGGTGATGTTTGCTGATAGTAATGCCATAAATAGTTTTGTTGTTAATATGCACTGGGTTGGATTATTTGTTTATAATAAAGCACACTGAAGCTATCTGTGTAAGAGGTAGGATGCCTCTATGGAGGATTTTGAAGGACAATTGATTTGTATTTACATTACGCAAGGGGAAAATCATGAAAATTACTATGCAACCATTTTCTGGGATTTAACCATGTCGAAACATTAGTGTTTGGAGGTGTTATGAACCTAATCCATATTGGATCCAGTATTTATGTGATTTAGTTTTGTTTTATGTTTCATTATATCAAATTTTCAGTCATAAATTTCTCAAAGAGCGAGTTTGAATATGTTGCGTTTGTGAATTGATTGCCAACTTGTGATTAATTTTCTTTTAGTCGAAACAGTTTTTTTGCCCTGAAGGACTATTAATTTCATTTTGGCATTTTGCACTGTTTCAGTATAAATATCGGTTCACTTTTCAAATCGTTGCCACCAAATATTATCACCCTGTGTTATATTTAAAGAAATTAAATAATAATGAAGAATTTCCATAAATGTGTATATGTTTCTCACATTGGGATAAAACAATGGTACATAGAGTCATGAAATTTTGAATAACGTAATCTTCTACCAGATATGATCATCTGGAAACCCAAATTTGTTTTATTATTGATTTCATATTTTGTAACGAATTTTTAATATTTTGTAACGAATTTTTGATTAACAAACTCAACGATTTCAAAGCGAGCTATGGCAACACTGTATGGAAAAAACATTTTTATCTCCAACGCGCAAAACTGTGTATCAGAAATTCTAAAGCTTTGCTTGTGTAAAAATTATTTTGCAATATTGCTGTTGAATTAAATTTTATGATTTAAGTGCAAAGAACATGACATTTAATAAATAAAGGTAACACACAAAACGCTAAAGAAATGCCCCTTTGGGGCTTAATATAAAATCTGAAAGCTTTCAGATTTTTAAAAAAAATTTTTATGTGTGTGTCAAAGAAATTTATGCCAGTGGCACAAAGAAAGTAAGCTATCTATTGTATAGATGATATAATTTGTAATACATGTAGAATTGTTGTAGAGATGAAATGATAGCATATATTAATGAGTATTAAATTTAAAATTTTTTACTTTTGATACGTTATTAAATGTGGATATTTTTCTTTTCCAACTCAGTGTATTAAAAAAAAAAAAGAAATATCTTGTAATGACTTTTCATGTTATGAAATCAGCTAATTTTTTAGCTGTTAAACCTCAGAACTATTTTATTTTGTTTAATAATTATTTAATGAATGCAACTTCATTTAATAAGAAATCACCAACTTATTATATTTAAGCCTTTATGAATGCCTGAAATCTCTGGTGGTATGGCTTTGAAAATATACGTACGTTATTGAAGGAAAATGTGTAAAAGAGGCTTTTATACCCAAAGCTAATCATATAAATTTTGGAACTATGTTGTCTGGGCTGTATCTTGATCTATATTGGTTACAGATATGTGTCAGCTGTTAATAAAGATTTAAAATACCGGAATATATTATTGTATTTTCATGCTATTCTAGCTATTAAATGATTAAAGCTGCAAAATAGTTTAATTTTATCTGGTGGCTTAAATAAACTGTTTGTGTGATGTTTTGAGAATTTTTCCTACTTGCAGCATAAGTATGATCCAATTTCTTCAGAAAAAAAATGTGCACCAGTGGCCAAGTGGTAAACGTCACTGATCTGTGGTAGTCCGACATGGGTTCACTTCTAGGTGAACAAGTTGGCTACAAGAGCATTTACATGGTTTTCCCCATGTGTAACATGCATACAAGCCAGTTTCTTTCAGAAAGTATGCCACAAAAGTATTCCTTCCCTTAGGCTTCAAGTTTGCTTTACTATAATAGCCACACCATTCTTCCGAAAAAAATCTTCCATGGAAACATCCCTGCTGTAAAGGAAGGTAACTTTCAGTGCTGCCTATATCTGTATGCAGTCAAATCCCACTATAATGCATGTTCCTGTTCAGTTTCTTAAAATGTGTTGTTATTTATACAGCTGTAGCAAACTTCCAAATGTATGAAAATCAGATATACTAAATTTCATTAAGATATCCAACTAGAACTGTTTTTTGTATTTTTCATATTATTTTCCCGGCCCACCAGCGGCCGAGCGGTAAAGATGCTGAACACTGGTAGTTCGGTCCGAGGTTCGAATCCCGCGAACGAGCTGACTGCATGGGCATTTTTGTGGTTTTCCCCATGTGTAATGTGTATACGAGCCAGTTTCCCTTACAAAGTCCTCCACGAAGGCATCCCTCCCTTTAGGCAGATAGCTCTTGTATGCTTTGCCATAATTGAATAACCTAACCTAACCATATTATTTTCCAGAATTTTTACAAGTTTTGACTGAAAATTACTTATCCTTGAAATCATCTATATTTAGGATGTTAGGACTTCATCTGTGCTACGGTAGCAAAACCTCTTTTATGTTACTGTTCTTTTTATTTTCATCCCTAAACAAAATCTGTGCAAGGCTGTAGCACCTAATTCTTGGAGAACCATGTCAAACAATAAGAATAAGTGTATCTTATGACACCATATACTGTCCATGACCATTGAATTAAAGAACTTAAATGGATTCTCCGATTCAAGGTCTTTAATCAAGCTGTTAGGTGGTGCACTTTGTATAAAGGCTGATGCTGTAATGGAAATTTTGAAATTTTTGTAGTTCTTTAGAAGAGTGAATAAATTCTTCTAATCTTAGGGCTATACATGTGATTTATCTTTTAGAAAGTACAAACTTTTTATGCTTGTCAGTTTGTTTTATTTCAATATTTAAAACACTTTCAAGGTTCTGTCATCTAAATTGGATCTAAACTGCATTTTAGATCTTTTGCAAAATTTAGGTTGTTTTTTATAAAGGTTATTACACCTTAAAACAGATTATTGATGGAATTTACTTTTCATATTTTCCGGAAGGGCAAAACTTTAAATTTATTCTGTAGTGGGGAAATTTTCAGTATAAAAAAATTGTTCCATATGCTGACTTGTAGACATTTAGTCTTCTATATTGAAGGAATAGTGAGTATTATTAAAAAAATATGAACTGATATAGCCAAATTAGTATCTGCCTGAAGTACAGTTTATACAAATCTGCAGTTGGAACATTGGTGAAAAATTGACTCAGTAATTTCTAATAAAGAGAAAAAAATCAGGATAAGAAAAATGTTTGAAGGTAATTCTGAAAAGCTGAAAAGAAAAAAAAAAAAAAGATAACGATTAGTAATTGTGCTTAATAGCAAAAATTTCAGTTAACTCTTATTATCAATTTTTGAAATTAAACACCAGAAGGTTTTTAGTCTTGATCCTTACTTTTGTATCCGTATCACTTGTCGAGTAAAAGTATGTTGCCACCAATGTTCTTGCGATTTTTTTTTTAAATATACTGAATATAAAAAAAAGTGTGACAACACAAATAAAAGGATGTTACCATCAAATTTTACTGCCATGTATTATTTTTAAAGAAATAATAGTGAATAATATATATATATAGCAACACTTAGCAGTCTATCAGGAATTCTTAAGATATGCCATTTTTAAATATTTTCTGAGTTTATTGTTGAATTTTATGTGAATAAATAAAGTTTAAAAGGTATATTGGTCAAAACTGAACATTGATATGAACTGAGAAAACATTTAAAACTTTATCAGGAATATTAAACATATTTTGCTTTTAAAAATTTTTTGATTTTATGGTTTGTGAATAAGTGATGTTTAATAATAAAAGCAAAAAATGATGTGTTAACTGGTGTGAATCCAAGAACAGATTGGTAAACTGTGATCTCAGCAAGAGCATGAAAATCTGTAACAAACCCTCTTGTGCAGTGTTAAAACATCATCTAATTTTTGTGCACTTTTGTTGTACGACCTATTTTCCCTTATCATCAGATTAGATATAATTAAACAAACTTTTAATTCTTTAAAATCCCTAAGCAAGTTTCAAGTGTATATCTTACTTGTATATTAAATATCAAAGTATGTTAATTATTTTTAAGTTTTAAATTTTCAGTGTATGAATGATTTTTCTGTTTTTCTCTCATTGACTGCTTGTTATTTATTCTTTATTCTTAAAAGTTTCAGGTTCTGTGTAGTAAAGTTCCGGAATGGGTGGAGCAGTCAGTGCTGGAAAGAATAATGATGAACTTATTGATAATTTAGTTGAAGCTGAATTTATAAAAACTCCTTTAGTTCAGCGTGTATTTAGAGCAGTTGATCGAGGCAATTATTACTCACCAGAGCATAAGGAAAATGCATATAGGGATATAGCATGGAGAATGGGAAACCTGCATTTGTCTGCACCATGTGTATATTCTGAAGTTTTGGAAGCCTTGAAGCTCCGAGCTGGATTATCCTTCTTAAATCTTGGAAGTGGCAGTGGCTATCTTAGTACAGTGGCAGGATTAGTTTTAGGTGAACATTTATTTTTCTTTATTCAGTTTTCCTTCTGCTCTTCAGGTACTTTATTGTTGCATATTTGCAAGATAATATGTGCATTTCATTTATATTAAATCAAAATTTTTATAAAGAAATGTTTTTTTAAATTAATATATTTCTGAAATTATCTGTCTACTGTAAGTTAATAAGCAAACAATTTTTCTATTATATTATTGTGAAAATAAATTATGTCTTGAATAAAGTTTATAGGTTAAGTAAGTAATGAAAGCATTAAAATTTTATCTAACACAGAAGTATCATTGTTTATTTAAGAAAAATTGGTACTTCTACATTTAAGTGCAGAAATGTGGACAGTGTTTTGTGTACCCAATGGATGGAGTTTGGAGGAGCATATTTATTTGTTGAAAGTGTCCCTGTGAAATTAAGTGTAAGAAACATTATCTGCTGCTTTCTTTAAGATGCCAAACAGTTGGTTAGATAGAAAAATGCCTGTCACAAGCTGAAGCAGCAGGATGGCTAAATGTCAATAATAATATTATAGACAGATTATGAGATCAGTTTTCCAATGTTAAGATGGCCATTTTTAGGCTGACTGTCTATAACAACTTTTTCCGGGGACTTCAAACTGACTGATAAGGGCAAGAGAGCCTGTTATATGGAACAAAAAGCAATGACACTTGGTACTTTTATACCAAATAATGAGTCTAAATACTGTCTGCAGTGTATACTTATGTCATTTTATAATCTATTGAATGAGCACATACTGAGACAATATCCTTATCTGAGCAAGAATTTAGACAGTTTCACTGAACTGTATGTGTTTCTTCTGAGATTTATTAGAGCTAAGATATGCAAGACCGACATCCTTGATGCTTACACAAAACAGTATACTGGTTTGAATAGCACTTTCTTTGTTTTAGTGGACATTAAGACCTGCCTTTTTAGGGTACATATATTTAACTAGTTCCTTTACTACCTAGGTAATTAGTGAATTGAGTGGCCAGTTCAATCACTAGATTGTAATCTGATGGAACCACGTTGAAAGACAGACAGCTTGCCTTTTCCTCCAGCATCCTTAAAAGAAGCTATAAAGTTAATTATGACGTGTTGTTTTGTTCTGAATATAGCTTTAATCAGTTGTATAGAAAGAAGGTGCTTAGCCTGCATTCATGTTAGAGGAGGACATATTACATATTAATATTCTTTTTCTCGTTTATGTAAGCAAAAAACATTTTCTTCACATTTTATTAACCATCTCAGTTGTATGACCACTTTTTTTTCTCCCCCCCCCCAATCTCTGGAAATCAGCCACAAAGATTTCAAATATTAAAGCCAACATTCAATGAAAACAATGTAAGCTACAAGAGAAAGTTAGAAGCAAATTGTCTTTAAAAAAAGTGATGATTTATGTCCTGGCTGCCCTTTTGTTGATCACGATGAACAAAAAATAGCTGAAGTCATTTATTTGATGAGGTGAGATCATGATTTTCTAGACACTACTGTTGAAAAAATTATTTCAGTTGGCTTGTGTCACCAAATTTTATTAAAATATGAAGAATATTTCCACTCATTTGTTCCTCAAGGTAAAAAGCCCAATCACTTGACTGTTTGTGCAGAACTTAACGAAATTCTTACCATTCTTAACCTGATTATCACAAATGATGAATCTGTGATGTTTGGATATCACTCAACAGATGAAACATATGTCATCACAGTGGCAGACACCAGAAGTTTATTTTCGAATGAAAGTCCTGCTGATGTTTCTTTTTCTTTCTTTCTTTCTTTTTTTTTTTTTTCTAATCTATCATGAATATGTGCTTAAGTTTGGAATGTGACCGAAAAGTTTAGTCCTTCCTTCTTTTTAGTCTCAATTTTTTAAATGCTAAATTGGGAAAAGGATTATTTTCGTATTTATGTTCACTTCTTGCATACACTTTGCAGTTGCCAAGTTTTTACAATTGCTTTTAATATGACACTAGAAACATTTTCTTGCTCTGAGAACTTCCTCCTAAACTCTGCAAGGCAGGGCAAGCTATACAGTATTGATGTTTATTCTGCCATTTAACACCACAGCCTTTCAAAATTTTATGCATGAGCAGCTGTTGTTGTATCAGCAACCCATATATGGTTCATAATAAAATGTCTCTAATCTGCCTTTTTGTTTTTCTGTTTTAATGCTTGTGAATAGTCTGAATAAATCATCGTCTTAATACATGATCAATAAATTTTGCCATGAGTGTGGTTACTTCTCTAATCGGAACCTGAGTAGAAGGAATTCACCAGTTTCTTCGCCTAATCCATTATTTTAGAGGAAACCATGCCAGTTTTGTTTTTTCCTATACAAAAAGCTTTTTGTTCATGTACACAATTTTTCAGAACCACATATTCACTTATATGCTTGTCGGATTTTACCTAAAGAATACACTTCTTTCATAAAACTGTTCCAATCATAGTTGTAATTTTGTAAAGTCTGAGTTGCTGCTTCCAACACTTATTCAACATCAGTTGATATGTTCAACAGTAAAAAATTACTACACTATCACAAACTGTATTTTGATAGCGGTAAATTAGTTGTCAACATGTGTTTTTTCTCCTCAGCAGCTTTTTTTAGAATTGCTATTTAGAAGCAGAAGCAAGGAAGCTGCACATCCGTTGTTATCTTCACTCTCCTTAACTGAAACAAGGACTTGACCCTACAGAAACACTGTCTTACACAACTTGTTATGCGGCACAGACAAAAAGTGGATAGTGCTTGTGTGCTATTTTTTTTCCTCGCATCCATCGAAATAAATATGTGTCTAGATTTTAATTGCATTTTTTCATGTTCGCTGCCCTTTAATAAGCTATGATATGATCTTATGACATTATCTGCATATTGCATGTAAGTTGTGTTTAGATGATGATCAAATGTGCTACATCAGGGTTCGTACGGTCCTTAAAGAGTCCTTAAAAGTCCTTAGATTTTTTAAAATCGATTTTTGGTCCTTAAAATTCCTTAATTTCGTCGAAAATCTGTAGAAGATCCTTAATTTTAATCATCTAAAATTTTGGCCCATTTTTAATACTGCCATTTCAAGTGCAGATTACCATTTTCAAGGAATATTTTTGGTGATTCACTGACATATATGGTTATTATTGTAATTAGTTCCTATATCAAAGATAATTGGTGCGATAGTCTAGTGTTTATGGTAGAAATGAAACATAGGCTTTTCAGAATTTTTTTTTCGAAATTTTTTCTTTTTTCTAATGAAGAGCTCTTAAACAACTTTTCCTTTTTTGGGATGTGAATTCTTTTATTATTAAACGGTTCTAAATTTGGCTACTATCAACATTTTGGCGATTTCTATACAAAATTTTTAATTCGGAGATCTGTGAATTTTTCAACACTTTTGTTTAGAACATTGTAACATTAATAAATTTCATTAAAATAATGGTAATATATTGAAATTATATTTAAGAAATAACATTGAAATAAAACATTTTTATTTTTCCATGTTAAATTATAAAGTGATATTTCTTTTCATTTTGACAACTTATTATTACAATATTTTGAATCTGAAAATAACCAAGCTAATAAATACTAAAAAGCATAATTTACAAAACCGTTCTTAGCAAAAGCAAAATAGCTGTGTAATTATTTTAAAATGTCTTCTTTTTTATTTTTTCATGTAAGAGTTTTTCCCCATTTAATTGTCTCAGAATATTCAGAACATTCAGAATGTGCATCCGTTTTCTCTATAAAACTCTTTTTGTGTGTGTGTGTGTGTGTGTGATTCCCTCCCCCCAAAAAATATGTCTAGCATTTCTCTGTTGCAGAATTGGTAGTGGTAATCTTTCTTTCGGATTTTAGACATTGCACCTTGGAAAGTTTAGAAGGATTTGAAGGCAAGATTTATAGATCTAAGATTCTACAAGATTCCAGAAAAATGTGACAAAATGAAAAATGTTTTCATAGTATTAACTCGTAATGGATGTATTTTACAGAATGTCTGTGATTAATTGCTTACTCATTGGAGAATTTTTGGGAGAACAATGAAAACCTAATATTTGAATGTTTTACTTCTGATCCTAGAAATCTTTTTCTTAGCATGATTATTCCCCCCTCCCTTTTTTTTCTTTTCCCTAAGCAGAAGCATGGAAAATTTCAGTAATGCTTCTGATGTTGGCACATGGACACGTATCTGCAGAAAGGACTTTTCTTTTAAAAAAGAATTGGAAACTAACATTTTAAAAGATTATCATATATATCTTATATATCTCAATGCATGACACACAGGGCTGGCATTAACCATTTTTGTACTTGATGCAGTCTCTGTAGGTCTTAAATTCTGCTCCCAGTGCCTGTCCTAAATTCTAAAAGTTTTGCTGTTTCTATATTTTATTGCTCTGTGCATCACAAAAATAAAAAAAAATTCTGCCACACCGACTCTGACCATATATCATTTCATATTTACTCTCAGTGTTCATATTATTTAAGGAATAAAATTAGCAGCTTCTTCTATCATTTCATATTTAATGTCAGTGTTCATAGGATTCAAGGAATAAAATTAGTGGCTTCTTCTATATCTTTTAAATACATGTAGTTTTTAGAATAACAAAAATCTTTAAATAAATCCCAAAATTCTGAAATGCAGAGGAAACATATTGAGAAAAGAAAATTATTCTTTAAATATATGTACAGTTAGTATTATGTAAATTAGCCAGTTGTTTATAATTTCAGCCTGTACAATAGCTTCTCCCTTCTTTTCCTCACCAGAATGCAAATTGTTTAGATGGTATTTAAACTAAGGTTTTTGTATTGTAAGACAGAGAGTGTTTCTGGCTTCTGCTTGCACGCTGCATTAGTTCCTGCCAGCTGTGATGATTTGTAATTATTCAGCTTTCTGTTATCGCTACCGATATTTTAGTCTGTTATGATTATAAGTTACTGAGCCAGCTTAGATTAAAATAAATTGTGTTATCTTTGACTACTAGTCCACAGTTTTGATTTGAATTTGACTCTTCCTGTTTAGGTACATCGCCATGATCTGTTGTTCATTCTGCTAGCATAAGAACACACACTTACATTAAGTTCTGTTTAAATAAAGATGTTTATTCTAGCTTTTATCTGACTTTATAGTTACTTTCAGATATGACAATAATTTGCTTCATGCCTTATCAAGAGTTCTGGACTGTTTAACTTTTACCAGATCATAAAAAAACCTCATAGGTATAATGTCGAGACATTGACAAATTAGGAGATGAGGCAGAAACTAATGCGAACATTGGTTTGCTTATTGAAACAAATTTTTCATTGTTAGAAAAGATGCTTAAAGAGAAAGAAATTCATATAAATTAGCCATAATGTCTGGAAGGCTTCAAATTAAAAAGACGCATAAATATTTTGTTAAGTCTTGTTGCTGCAAAGCATAAACGCGTTATAGCCTTTAATGTATTATTATCCTGATGTCGTTTAAGAATCAGCGTCATAAATTACATGTATTTTAAACTGTGAAATGTTATTAGACTGTGATTTTCATCAAATATTTTAAAAAAATAAATAAAATTTAATAGCGACCAGCTAAATCTATAATATGTGCTACCTAAGGGTATCTAACTACCTAATTCAATGACTGGTAACTAATTGCTCACCTTTAAAAGTTATCTCTACATTGAGCCTTTCATTTATCCTTTCCATAGTCACAAGATACAACACAAAAATGTAAAACTTACTATAAAACATATTCCTTACAGGTAGTAAGACTTAAAATAATACAAAACAACTTATCACCTCTGATGGCGTATTGGAACTTTAAAGTATGTTAACTGTATTACAACTCCAGGAACTCTACATAAAGCTACGACACTAACTGCGTCATACAGACAGAGCATAACTAACTTTCAAAAACCCTGCCAACATTAGGCATTCGGGTCTCTCTCTAGACGAGCAACAGCAGTGACAACAGCCAGTCTTCTGTTATGGATTTTACTTCTCATTTTAACCTATGCCGTTTGATATAAAATCGGCCTGCTATTTACAAAATCTCTAGACTGAGCAAGTACTTAATGAAATGAGACATAAAAGAAAAAAATCAACATAAAGCTAACCATTGGCAAAACATAAATAAAATGTCACTAATCTTCTTGAAAATATGTCCAACTATTATAATGTAAAATGTTTAATACTTATTTGACAAATTTTACAAAGATGATTTTATTCTCGAATTTATTTTATAATTATGCTTAATTATAGTGCATCCTACTTACGGATCTATTTTTTATTAGGTTGGTGTAACGAAAGTGAAGTTCAGGCATAGGTTTTAATTGAATTTTTACAGTTCCGATTTGTTGATAGGTCCTTAATTTTTTCTTTAATGGTCCTTAAAAGTCCTTAATAATACTTAATTTTCATGTCCAAAAATATGTATAAACCCTGTACATGTTCCTTCACCACATGCCAAATGCTTTTATTAAAATTATTATTTTTTGAAAAAAATATTGTTAATAACTGGAATACTCAGAGCTCAACTCATATAGATAGAATTATGAATGATCGTGAACTGTTAACATTTTTATGAAAAAATATAACAATACATGCTTTACTTGGAGCTTTTCATGTGATGAATAAACTATTAATGATCACTATTAAAACTCTGTGCAAGTGGAAGATGGTTTGTATTGGTGATTAATTGACAATCTTGACACCATTTATAAAATGGGAGTTGTAAAAATAAGGAAGTACCAAAAATTTTATATTTGATGCTCTAAAATACAGAAAAAATTGACATTTGAAAACTGCATTTTGCACCATAACAATTTATATCGTGCATAAAAACTTCTATTGAACTTTTTGGCCAAGAATAAACTTTTCATTGATTTCCCAGATACTAGCATCATTTTGTCCCTCATGACCATTTTCCCTTTTCCCAGGTTGAAAGCTATTTTAAATAAGAAAAAATTCCAGGCCCATTAAATGAAACACTGCAAGAAATTTCCGCAGTATTCCAGAACAATAGTTTCAGTATTCTTTCAGAGAATTGCATTGATGTTAACTGTAGTGTGTAACAACAGGAGGGGACTACTTTGAAGATAACAGCATATATTAGTAAAGTCATTCCTGTATTTTTAAAAGCTCCATTCTAAGAATGACATGAATAGGCATCATATTTGTAGTGCTGTGAATGTTTTGTACTTGTTAAAAGTGTGACTCCTTTAATATATTTTAAAAATCAAGTTAATAAATTGTATCTTATCTAACAACATACACCATTAATTGTTCATATGATTTTTAAGAAATTCAGTCTGGGAATAGATTATATCAACTGCACTCATATTTCAGACCTGTTTAATAATGGGACCCATAATAAGGATACCTGCACCTTTATGCATTTGGGCCAATTTTGGAAAGACAGAAAAGTGCTTGCTTCCTGCATTTAAAGGTGCTTACTTTCTGATTGCAGATTAGTTTCTGTTTTTAAAAGAAGCTCATTCATAAAGATATAACTGCTCTAATTTGAAAAAAAAAAAAAAATCTTTCATAAATGTGTGCGCACCCTTATGTTGGAGAATTGCTATACAAGTTCAATTTCCCTGTACTTTACTTTTTAAACCCTTGATGTGCTGTGGTTGCTTCCTGAAACCACCAGTTTTCGAATTTCCTACCCCCTTCTTTCCAAAATTTTGAGTGAAAACTGATTGATTTCTGATCTTTTACCTCTAAGTAACACAAAATGGCTGCAGAACCCTACATTTTTTAGGTATTAGGTACTTCAAAGTCGATGGCTTTTAAAATTCAATTTCAGTGAGACAAAATAACTTCATTTTATTAATATAAACAATTTTAAATTTAAAACGTTATTCATTGCACATCATCATTTCTGTCATAAACAATAAAATTGTAGCAATAGTTAAACTGCATACGTGAACAACCTGTGTATATTTATGACATTTGCTTTGTGGTTTCAGGGTGTGACTACTGAGTTAGTAGAGCATTGTGAGGGCTCAGTGGTCATGCTCTGAAGCCACGTTTCTTCACAATGGCATTTGCTGCTTTCAAATAGGAGCATTTATTTTTACCCGGATGTAGATAAGGGGCTCTGAAAGCACAGAGTTATTTTATTAGTAAACAATACATGCACCTGCCCATTGAAAATGTGTTTCATTTCCAGAGATTTTTCTCTGGATTTTCTTTGTGATTTTATAAATTGTTTTCAGTGGTTTAAATACAATGTAAATATATTTTTCTATAATTAAAAATAGAAATTGCATAAAAGTTTTATTTAAATTTAAGATCTTTTGCAAATATATATTTCTACTTCTGAGATTTAAAATGCTTCACAAAGGGCTAGAAGCTGATGCGTTAGCTTTACTTGTAGAACTACCTTCAGATTCAGAATTGGTGGTCTATGAGGATAAAAGTGATGAGAGGGAAATACTCCTTTACCCCTTTCCTCCTGTTTATGGAAATCTAGAAGATGAAAGTGATGATCAGTCAAAAAATGATGATGCAAATTTAGCAAGTCACCATTATATATCAAATACTTCCAGAAAATGATCCCATTTAAAAACACTCAAATCATTCAGAATGGATTTGCTCAGCAGTATGATATGAATGGGAAACGGAGGATCCGTATCAAAGCGGAAAAGGCTAAGCTCCTATTAACATAAGAAACCACAAACTTCATTTGCCAGATGAAAAGAGACTAAAGAATGCAGAATATATGCCAGTAAAATGCAAATTCTGGCAGGCTACTTTCTGTAACACAAAGGAGAAACCTCGCAGAACAAGAAACATGTGCGAAACTTTAATGTAGGTTTATGCATGCGCTAAAAAGACAAAACATGCTTTGAAGTTTCACAAAAAAGAAGTTTCTTTTTTATCCTTATTTTACTGCGTTTTGTTTTTAATCTTTTTATCCAAACATCCTTATTATGTACTTTCTTATGTTTTCACTATTATAGAAAAATTACATAAATGCTTTTCATTTTTTCTGGTGGTTTGTAAAATAATGCAAAAAATTTACACATAATGAGATTTTTAAAAGTCCCCCCCCTACTACATTTGTAAGTTTCAAAATCCTAGACGCATACTGGTTTCACAGTGTGACCACCACCCACAGATCAGTGGGTGAGAGTGGATTTTTTTATTCATGTATTATTTGTCTCTAGGATCATAATATTCGATTTCTAGAGTTATAAAAATAATATTGTGCACTTCAAAGGGTTAAGCTGGATGAAAATAAATCCATACACCTTAATACGGTATCTCTTCATCTTAAAAGTGCAAACACTATTATGAAAAGGTGAATTTGTATAAAAGTGGCTTGGGTCGTTATAAAAAAATACTATATTAGTATAAAAGTACCATATCCTTATAAAAAATTCCAAATTTCCATAAAGGTGCCAACATATGACTGTCATATAATAATGGTGAAACTTCTGTATTGTTTGTGGAGAACTTGAATAGTGTGGGTTACGCTTCTTGGAAGAAGATTGTACTTTTCAATGATGTAACTGTACTTTTCAAGATGTGTACTTGTATACATGTGTGCATGTATATATGTACATACACGTGTATACACAAACACATATATATGCACATACACGTGTGCATACCTACATCATTTCTTAATCTGCTTCTGATAACAGAATAGTACCAAAAATTTTAGTGAAATCTACCACTTTAAGTATTTTAAATGTATGAATGTGAATAATTTAGATGATTAATATTGGTGATTACATACATGATAATATTCATATTAAAATTAATATAGTTAAACCTTTTAAACTTCATTATCTTTACTTTCAAATGATTTTGATCTTCTGCAAAAGTGTTTCATTCTAAACTATAGTTTCATACAGCAACAATTAGCAGCCAAAAAATTAAATCAGTAATACTTGGGGTTTATTCTACAAACTTATAATATGGATATTCAAATTTTAATTTTGTGCTATATTCAGGGTTGCCACGCTACCGGGAAAACCGAAAAATGTCAGGGAATTTCATACAGCAATCCTCCCCCCCCCCAAAAAAAAACAGGGTCTTGTGCCGATGTTTGAAGCGATTAGTTTCTTGACGTCATTCAGGCAGCTGGCATAGAGACAATTTTCGCAGCTCCAATCAGATTGTCTTTTAGAAAGGCAAAGCAAGTTTACATCAACTTTGTTTTCCAGCAACCTCGAGAATTGAAACTGGCATGCGCATTTGCATGTTGAACTAAAGAAAATACTTGTTCTTGTATGAAACAAAATTGGTGTAATCCTAGCATATGGTACCATGAAGGTAAGAATAGCCTCTATGTACAGTACACATGGGATTTGGCCCCATTATGATGAGCAGTAAACAGGTAATTTTGTTGTTGGTGGCAATTTTCAAAATCATGCCAAGGACTTAGCTTATACTAGGATTTTACCGCAAAATCTTTTAAACTTTTTTTTTCTCTCTTTTTAATCAATGCCTTATTTATCATTTTGCAGTAAAATAAAAAAAACTAGTAATCAGTCATCTAGGCTAACCATTTAACATAACTATATTTGCCAGAACATCATTTATTATTGTAATTCAGTTTTTAATTATTTTAATGTTGTTCATATCATTTAATGTTGCTTCTTCCCTCTAAATTTATTTTTTCTTAGTAAATAATACTTTCAAATTTCAGGAAATTTTCTCTGGCACAATCCTGAAACTAATTCTAGCAGTATGATGACGCAACATCATGAAATTTAATGCATGTGTTTTTTGCTTATGTATGCTGCTAAACAAATATAAAGTACATGAATTTATTTTGAAATATCATTAATTAGATGTCTTTTTTTCGTTTAGCTGCAAAATGTCTGCAAAAAATAAGACTTTTTTAATCCACATTGGGCAGATTCTAATCTCAATAGTCAGTGGAGAAAACAACTCTTATTATAGTTATAATAGTAATGCTTTGGGGATTATATATTACATTTTTATAAGTCATATGTAATTGGCAAATTTTTGTGTTTTTAAGTGGTACCATTATTAATATACCTCTTAGCACAGCCAAAGTACATTATGCAGATAGACTGGAATTTTCTTAAAACACACCTGCAAAAGTCAGGAAATTTCATTCTCCTGTTTGAGTGGCAACCCTGTATATTAGTATGTCATAAATTTATTAATGACTATTGCAATTATTTTATTAATATTATGTACTGATAGAAGTGAATTTCAAACACCATGTGTGAATGTTTTGTTTTCTTTGAAGAAAAGTATGTCTTTTAAAAAATAGGATCTGTTTTATTTGTTTTGAATGGAATAAAAAATTTCTGCTTATTAGTGTTAAAATCTTGCAAATGTATTCTTCCTAATTTGGCCTTTCATTTATCTGCTTTTAGGTCCTTATGGCACAAATCATGGGATTGAATTATATAGTGACATAGTAGATTTTGCATATGAAAGATTAGAACATTTTTTAAAGAATTCAATGGCAGTTGATGAATATGATTTTTGTGAGCCCTCATTTGTGGTTGGAAATTGTTTGATGCTCGACAGCAGCTGTCAACAGTATGATAGAGTTTACTGCGGAGCATCTTGTCCTGAAGAATATGAAACTTATATTAAAAGCCTAGTCAAAATTGGGGGTATCTTAATCATGCCTCTCAATGAAAAGGTGTGTATCAATTTATGTATTTTTTTAGGGATTTTCACTATGAGATTAAAAAGTTATTTACTTGTTGAATAATGGAATTAATAAAAATTCTTTTTGTAAATGCTGAATGCTGTAATTTGCATGATATTCAGTGTGATTGCAAAGGTTTAGAACAAGTGTCAGCAGTCTTTTTTGGCTGCTGATCAAAATCAACCAGTATGTGCATATTAAGAAGATATTTTGGGTCAGTGATATTTTCATTTTAAAACAGTCTTTTTGTTGAATAGTAATATAAATGCTATTTTAAAAATAATTACAATATGCTTTGAAATTTAAACATTAAAATTATAATTTTAATTGTTATGAAAACAAACATAACTGAAGTTAAGAAGAATACCAACATCAGAATTTTCGGTACAGCAGCTCTTGTTCTTACTTAAAATAAATTGCATGCATGAAAATATTTGCTCACATTTAAGTTGAAACAAGTGCAGACTAAATGGCAAAGCCAATTGTTTTCAGAGATGAAAACTTTGTAGCAAGTGATGCCCAACATTTTGATAACATAAAAAGATCATCATCATCTGATTTTACCAAGAATCCAGAATCTTTCCAGAATGTTTTTAAATTATCCATCCATAACACTGAACTTTGAAAATCAGTCATCTCTAAATTAAAGTTTATCAATTTTAAGATATTGAAAATATGACAAATCTAAAACATTTTCTGTTAGTTTCCATACAGATCTTTTGTCAAGGGTAACAAAAAAAAAATGATGCACCGATTTGAGACAATTTGCCCTTGAAATTATAAATAACATCCCAAAATGCGCTACGCTTAGGTACACTGATGGTAGCAAAAATGAGGATATCCACATTGGAGTTCTTATCAGCAGGGTTGCCATGCTACCGGGAAAACAGGAAAAAGCCAGGAAATTCGAAGTGACCAAAAAATTCAGGGAAAAGTCAGTGAACTTAAATGTTTTAGTCAAAATCTGGAAAAGTCGAGGAATTTCATACAGCGCCCCCGCCCCAAAATGCGAGCTTTGCGCCGACGTTAGAAGTGATTACTTTCTTGGCGTGCGTAAGTGTCATTTGTGCAGCTGGCATAAAGCCAATTTTTGCAGCTCCAATTAGATTGTCTTTTAGAAAGGCTAAGTAAGTTTCTTTGGTTTCCAGTAACCTCGAGAATCGAGAGACATGTTGAACTAAAGACATGTGAACATGCAGTGCATGTTGAACTAAAGAAAGTACGTGTTCTTGTATAAAACAAAATCAGTTTAATCATAGTATACGGTACCAGGAAGGTTAGAATAGCCTCCATGTGTTCTATTCTAACCTCCGTGTACGATACACAAGAAATTTGGCTACATTATGATGATCAGTAAACAGGCCATTTTCGTGTTGGCGGCAATTTTGAAAATCATGCCAAGGCCATAGCATATAGTAGGATTTTACTGTAAAATCTTTTAAACATTTTTTTTAAAATTTTATTTTTAATAAATGCCTTATTTGTCATTTTGCAGTGAAATAAAAAAAATAGTTATCAGTCATGTAGGCTAACCATATTTGTCAAAATATTGTTGATTATTGTAATTGAGTTTTTAATTATTTTAATGATATTCATATCATTTAATGTTGCTTCTTCCCTCTAAATTTATTTATTATTAGTAAATAATACTTTCAAATTTCAGGAAAATTTCTCTGGCATAATCCTGAAGCTAATTGTAGCAGTATGATGACATAACATCATGAAACTTAATGCACGTGTTTTTTGCTTATGTATGCTGCTAAATAAATATAAAATACCTGAATTTATTTAAAAATATCATTAAGTAAATTTCTTTCTTTCATTTAGCTGCAAAATGTCTGAAAAAAAAAAAGACATTTTTAAATCCAGATTGGACAGATTCTAATCTCAATCTTCAATGGAGAAAATAGCTATTATAGTTAAAATAGTAAAATTTGGGTGATTTTATATGCATATATGTAAGAAAAATAAAAGAATGCGTAAAAGATTAAATTAGCAAATTTCTTTTCCCTATTCTAAAAATAGTAACTTCTCTGCATTGCATCATTTCTAGATTAATCCATGTCATATGACTCTTACATAATTCTGTTGAGGTAAATGGAATTAAAAATCAAGCAGCCAATAATAATTTTACAGAAGTATTAACTATCCAATCAAAATGCGTTGTAAACCAGAACTAACTCAGTCTGAATTAAGATTTCACCCTGAACACACTTGCTCGCTACTCTTCAGCCTATCTGAATTGCTGTATGCTGCTTTCTTCTTTTTGCAAAGTTATCAAAACTGTAAACCTCTTGAAATAGGCACAAATAATGTGTCAAGTTGTTCGTGGCCACAATATGTTTACTGAAAATAAAATGAAGATTTACTCTGCTTTGACTGCCAAATTTCTTATTCAGTGTGGATCGGCATTTCAGCATTCTATGACATCAAAATTCCTGCCGCTCATTACCTCTAAATTTGTTTTTATTATTTCATATTTACGCATTATTTTATATTCGTTTCACATATATATAAGTGTGTATATATATATATAAGTCGTATGTAATAGGCAAATTTTTGTGTTCTCAAGTGGTACGATAATTAATTTACCTCTCAGCACAGCCAAAGTGCGTTACGTGGATAGACTGGAATTTTTTTAAAACACACCTGGAAGAGTCAGAGGATTTTATTCTCCTGTTTGAGTGGCAAACCTGTTATCTGAGATCCCAATAGAATTGTCAAAATAAAGAAAAGAATTTCTAGCTTTAGCTCAATTTTCAAAAGTGAACTCGTTGCTATCAATGAGGGACTGATCTATATGTCTTTTTTAGACCCTAAAGCCGTCTGGATTAGGACTTATAGTCATAGTGCCATACAACATTTGTCAAACTGGTGTTGCGTTGGGAACAAAATTGGAACTTCAGTTCTCACTAAATTAAAACATCCTCTTGTGATGTGCACATTCAGTGGATCCCCTCACATGTGGACATTTGGGGAAATGAAGAGACTGATGCCCTGACGAAGAAGGGTGCCGAGGAGGTTCTGGCTACTTCTAATTGTCTGATGTACCTTGAGTTGTATTCTTCCAAAAAACATACTGATAAAATGACTTGAATTGTTCCACCGACACATACTTGGTATCGTGTTCCATCCACTGGTGGATCCCTCGCTATGAACTGTGACAGAATCAACCAGACGGCACTCTCATGATTTCGTAGTGGCCATTAAGAAGCCTTACCCACCCAATTTGTCTGAAATGTAACAATGAACAGGCTTCTCCAGCACATATTCTTAGTTGCCTGGGTTTGTCCTACAATGACCTATTAATTTTTCCTATGCTGGTCTATGACTTTTTGAAGGTGAATAAACTCGTAGATCTCGTCTAGCAGAAGCTGGACCCAAGGATTAATAACAACACCAAAAAAATTTTCTTCTGTTTCATTAGGCCGTATTATTATAAAAGTAACTAATTTACTGTGCTTCTTAAAAATTTAAAATTGACTTTCAAATTTTCTTTTTCATATTGCCCTTTTTAAAAGAAAAACATGAATTTTTTTTAATGTCTTTTTCAAGTAATATTATTGTTTTCAGTTAATTTCAATGAAAAAAAAAAAGCTATACCATTCCTTGTACAATTTCAAAATTGTGTGGTAATTTCATTTTAGGTAGGCTGAAATTATTATAATAGTTCTTATGTCGTTAAGAACAAAAGTCTTAAAAACTGTTCTTTCCATCAATTTCACAAATCCAATAGTTTTTGCTCTTATAGCTGAAGCATTATCAGTTGTTTGGGCAAGCTATTTTTTTTTTTTTAATTCAGTACTTGCCCATTTTTGAAATTAGTAAACTCTTGTACTTGGCGAAAAATGTCAGCGTCTTTAGTCATGTCATTCACAAAGCAAGACTGCAAAGTTCATCATTGACCTTTGAACTATTTATTGATGCACATCTGATAGCAATTGCAAGCCTACCTATACTATATTGGTATTTTCATCAAGTGCAATGCTAATTATAAACAATGCTGACTGTTCTAGCTATAATGTAGCATTTTTTTAATTCCCTGAATGATCTGTTTTTTATTTGCGAAGTCATTAAATAAGTTCTTGGGACAATTTATGAATGCATTTTTCAAAACTTCGCGATCTGCAAATGGTTTTCCATGGGTTCCAATGCTTAAGATTTGCAAGAAAACTGGTAGATGTAGCATGTTTGTGGCTGGTAATAAAATTACTTTGTTTTACAAAATATAATGCATGTTTAACATTGTATTCAGATTTCTTTTTCATTTGGAATTTCACTCGCATTTTTATATTTTGGAAAAAGTGTCGATCAGTATTATACGTTCTGGAGGTAATTAATCTGTGCATAAAATGCATATCACTATGCTTGAGTATGCCATGACACGTTCTTGACCATTTATTTCCTGGGACAAAATGGCACCAACACTATCATTGCTTGTGACCACGTCAAAAATAAATGGTTTTGTTGAGTTGAGGGTATGTCAGAATTGGAGCAGATGTTAAAGCCTCCTTCGGTTTGTTAAATGCATCCTCACATTCTTTTGTCCACAAGAATTTTTGCATCCTCTCTGATAATTTATGAAGGGGTCTTGCAATGGATGAAAAGTCCTTCATAAATCTCCTACATTAGGTGCAAAGCCCTAAGGAACTTCTCAGCTGATGAACATTTTTGGGACATCTCCATTCTTTAACTGCTGACACTTTTCCTGGATCTGTACACATACCTTTGACACAGACGACATGTATGAGATAAGTGACTTACTGTCTGAATAATTTACATTTGGCAGGACTTAACTTTAGATTGGCTTCTTTCAGTTTCGGGAGCATCTTTCTAAGATTTTCTAAATGTTCTTCCAAACTGATCCTGACGATGATGATCAGACAGGCTTTGTAGAAAAGACCTCTCAGCACAGTCTCCATGAGATATTCGAATGTTCCAGCTCATTACATAGTTCAAATAGCATCACCTTGAACTGCCAAAGTTCCTTGTCCAGTAGTAAAAGCTGTCTTTTCTTGGTCATCAGTGTGTATCTCTACCTGCCAACATACACTCATTAAATCAAGCATCAAAAACTACTTGCTTCCAGAAATAAAGAGTGTCCAGAATGCCGTCAATTCTAGGAATTCTTAACCTTGTTCAGGCAGCAATACTCGGTGCAAAATCTAGTTGAATTGTCTTTCTTTCTGACTAGGACAATGGGAGATACCTATGGACTTGCCAAAGGCTCATTGATGTCACTTTCTTGTATCTTCATTAGAAATTTTCCTACATCTTCCTGTTTAGCTATCAGTAGATGTCTTGGTTGTTGCTCGATTGGTGGATTATCCCCACTATAGTTTCTAACTGTTCAAACTTGTTTCAAATCTATGTCAGAAGATGAGCAGATGGAAACATATTAAAATTCCTGAATAACATGTTCAACAGCACTTCTCTCTTTGCTTAGTCGTGCATTCTGCAGTAAGTCTGATATTAGAGTTTCCAAAGACACAAAGATTGGCATATTATTGTGTTATTTAACGCTGGTTACTGGAGTACATGCTGCAACCATTTCACCTTTCCTAATGCTTTTCGGTTTATCACTGATGTTGGCAATTCTCACCAGGATAACTGACCTCGATAAGTCGACGGGTGTCGAAGCTAGTAGTCCTTCTCTTCGAGTGTTATTATTCTTGGGATATTCCACTACACCATACTGGAAATTTCTGTTTTTTGCTGTGGGTCCAATTTAATGACATAAAGAGAAAGAAATTGTTCTTTAAAGATATATTGTTATTAACAAATTACTGAATGAAGCAGAGACTAGAGGGAACATTTATTTGTTTTTTGAAACAAAAAAGATGTTAGAGAAGGAAACTCATGTAATTAGAAAGAAGGACCTTTTCATGTAAATTAGCTTAAATATTTTGAAAATTTTCAAATTAAAAAGATGTATAAATATTTTGTTGTGTGCTGTTTCTACAAAACATACATCTTTTGTAGCTTTCCCCCCCATGATTACTATAATATCATTTTAGAATAAGTATCATAAATTATATATGTCATAATCTGTATTTTAAGATGTAAAATGTTCTTAGATCGTGATTTGAATAGTGTTTTTAAGAGATATTTTTTAGAAATTAAAAAAAAAAAAAATCTATAGTGATCATGTACATCTCTAATGACATTCAATGTATCTAACTACATATGTAAGTATTTGTAACTAATTTCTGTTCCTTAGAATTTATCTCTATGTGTTAAGGTGAGTTGTTATGTTTCCTTAATCCTTACTGTGGATGTAAGATAGAGCACAAAACTATAAAAATTAACATAAAAGTTTTTTTCTTACAGTTAATGATACTTAAAATAATATAAAACAACTTACCACCTCTGGTGCTTCAGCAGCTTATTGAAACGTTACATTAAATACTGTATATTAACTGGATTATAATTCCAGCAACTCTATGCAAAGCTACAATATTAACTGGGTCAGACAGACAAGGTGCAACTAACTTTTAACACATACCTGTCTTGCCAATATTTCATATCTGTTCTGATCAGCGCCTCTCTCTCTTAGCAGGAACAGCGTTGGCAACAGCCAATGTCTGTTGCGAAATGCTGGTTATGATATTATTTCTCATTTAAACCTCTGCCCCTTGACATAAAATTTGCATAAACCGATGGACTGAGTGAGCAGTGACGAAATGAGGCATAAAAGAAAGAATGAACAGAAAACTAATTGTTAGTAAAACTTAAATGTCACTAATCTTCCTAAAAAAAATGTTGGACTATTATAAATGTAAAATATTAATCATATAAGTGTAAATTTTGGAGGAATTTTCTAATTCAATGCTAATTACCTGATAAATTTTACAAAGTTGATTTTATTCTCAAATTTATTTTCTTGTTATGTTACGTATTAGATTATGTTTAATAATAATGTATCCTACTTACAGATTTATTTTATTCTTAGAATGGTAGTACAGAATTGAAGTTCAGATATCGATAATTGCTTTAATTTATTCAATTCCCTTTGCTAATAAGTCCTTGATTTTTTTCATAAATGCTCTTTAAAAGTCCTTAAAAGTACTTACTTTCAATGTGCGGAAATGTGTACAAACCCTGTATACTGGACATATATGGGTTCCTTTCCATTCCATGAAGCAGAATCTCACATTACAGGACTTCTTGTGAGATCATTTGAAATGAGGAAGTATAATAAGAGAATGAAAGAATATTCCAACAGTTGACATCTGAGGATATAATAAGAGAAATTAGAGGGAAAGTGTGTAGAAAGCTAAATAGTGATAGTTCCCCCCCCCTAAATTCAGTTTATTATGAGTGTAGTCCTAAAACTTTGTTAAATGCATTGTGTCATCTTTCAGCAATACTGATTTTCATTAAACACTGTCATTTAGCATAATTACTCTGATTTATGTGGTAATGTTTTTATTATTTGCTAATGTAATTATCAATATATTTTTGCCCTTTCTTTGGTTGTTTAATTTAGACTTACTGTTAATTATTTTTTCTATGTATTTTCTTTACAGTTACTAAAAATAACTAGGACTAGTGAGACAACATGGCAGACAGTTAAGGTTTTGTCTGTATCTTTTGCTCCTCTCATCTCCCCTCCAGCTACAAAAGGTCCTGTGTGTCACATTAAGCTTGGTAAGAAAAATATAATTTTTGGTTTAAATTTCTATTTTTTTACTAATACACTGTATTTACTAACGTATTCCCTCTCATCAGCTTTTTTTGCATATAATTTAGAAATTTTTGATTTACTAAATTTTGAACTGAAAGAAATGACTTTTCCCTGAGATGATGCCTTCATAATAGTATCATGTTGCAATACTTGCACCCTTTATGAAGACTGTGGAATATTTGTTAAGGTAAAAGCCTTCTCAACAGCATCCAACATAAAAGATGCAATCATACCTGTGAATTTTTAATTGAAAGTGATGTAAAATTTAAATTAGGATTGGAAAAAAGCAACCTTAGTTTGGTATACATATTGAAAAAAACTCGATTTCGAGAACAGTCAGCCATTATATCACAAATAAATGTTAATTCTTTTTCATGAGATGAAATTTTTGCCTTTAATGAAAAATACTGGACTAAGGAAATTGCCAGTTGCTAATTCTTCAATTTAGTGCTAATAATTATATTGGAAATTATATATTGTATACAAAATGTGTCAGACCTATGTCTGATCACACTTGAAATTAATAGAGTTTTATTAAAAATGTAGGCCAGACTTTATTTTCTAATTTTAAATTATACATTTGTTTAGTTAGTATTGAACTCAAGTCATGCTAGCTTCATTACAATTAGGCACCTTTATACTGCAGCATCAGTATGCAAGAGAGACTTAATTTAGTTTTTTTTTTTTTTCTCCTGGCTAATTTAGTAAGCATGTTATTAAATATGATGAAAAACATTTTCTGCAAGTGTGTAGTTTTTGTATAACAAAGGTAGGCACTATTGCGAAAGTAGATATTTTTACTTCCTTGTACAACATAAAGGAAGTAATGTAATCATGAAAAATTTCAGTTATCAAATTTGTATGGAAATTTATTTATTTTTTTTTTTTTTGCGTGATCTATGACAGATGGAATGATTCTTTATTTCTAAATGAATTCAAAATGGTTTTTTTCTTGATGTCAGTACATATGTACATATATATTTTGCATAACTCAAAAACGATTAGCCATAGGACATTGAAATTTTTTATATGAGACATCTAATTGTGCACCTCCCTTTTTTACAGTAGCCTACAATACCAAAGGTATCAACCACCTTACTTAACTTAAAACTCCTTACCTGGCCTTTATTTTTGCTATTGTTGATCATAGCCATATACTTCCAACTATAGAAGTTTTTAGATGATGAAACTATTCATGCTTTGCCGATGTTAAATTTTTAAAAATAATGTTTTTATAGAAGTAACAAAATCTAACTTTAATGCAGTCTCCTGGCTCCTATACTTATATTTCAAAAAAATTTATCCTCGTTATGAAAAAATAAAAATACTACAAGTCTGACTTCTGTAGGACAAAGATTAGGCGTTATATTTATTTCAAAATTTAAAATTTTTTTATGTCATTTTCAACTTACCTTGAGTAATCGGTTAATTAAGTGAAGAATAATTCAAGGAAATAAGCAAAAAATATGTATAATTTAATAGTCTGTACAAGGAAGTCAATGAGGTGACCTGTCAACATTTATATTAACTTCTTTACCTGATGATTTAATTCAAACTGTTCACTTATGCATTGAAAATTTGAGATTAAAAAGAAGGCAGGAGAATATGTAATTATTATTATTATTATTTTTAACAAGTTAGAAGAAATTTATATGATTGTTAAACATTTAAATATGTGACAGGCATTGCCTATCAAAATTTGGTACACAAAATGTTCATAGGCAAGAATCTTGATTTTAATGGGATTTCTGTAGCATTTCCTCTTTGAAAGACCCAAGTATTGTCCGTATAGCTTAGTTTTGCAGTATAGTTTTGTGTTTCTAGGAGGCAGTCTTTATTCTATCCCCAAGTTCACATATATTATAGCACCATCAGTGAAACAAGAGTTGTATAGCCTTAATTATAATTACAGTGCTCTTGTTATCAGGACTAGATTGAGAAATGTATGTATATATGCTTGTGTCTATAGATATATGTGTTCATTGTATGCATGTGTGTATGTACGTATGAATGTATATGTTGTATACACATATGCATATATGCACATTTTAATATTTTAGATTTCTAAATCAGGTGGTGGTTCAGTGGTTCACAAAATTTTAACACTTTAACATTTTTAACAATATTTTAATTTACTATATACAGAGCATATTCTTAGGCCGCTGCCTTCCACATAAACCTAAACTTTATTCTCTCACAATGATGTGAGCATCAGCGCCCTCTAGCATTTTCTTCTTTCAGATTATTTAACATTCCCCACCTGAACTCGGTAGAGAGTTTATCTTTCAATAATATGTTCTAGAATATTCAATTAATATTTCCACAATCAATCCTAGAGAAAAAGTTAACTATAACAATCATGCATACATAATTATAAGCACATAAATTTCACAAAACATTAAACAGTGCCTATCAGCAAGGTCAGGAGAATCAAACCTAAAAATATAAAATACAAACATTAGTTAATTTCCATATTATATAACAATTGTGTAGGCCTTTAGGTGTTTTAATTATGCAAGATCTTATTTTACCATCTCTGCCTGGCATTAATTCCAAAATTCTACCTATCGTCCAGAGATTTCTGGATGTTTATCGTCATGAATCAAGACAATATCATTGATTTTAAACTGAGATATGTTCGAGTGGGGAGGACAAATATTGGCAGATCTCAGATTAAAAAGATACTCCGTTTTCTAACGCTTCCAAAAATGATTTAAAATATCTTGATGGTATTTATATCGTTTAATAGTTGAATTTCTTGATCCAATCAAATTATTTGATGTTATTTTATTACCAGGCAAACATAGTAATTGTCTACCAACCAGAAAATGAGATGGCGTTAGTGGAGAAGGTTCATTGGGATCAGTAAACACGTAGGTAATTGGTCTACAATTAATCATTGCCTCGATTTCAATGAGCACAGTTTTAAGCTCTTTCACAGTAAGGAATGATCAACCAATAATTTTACATAAACTGGATTTTATGGTTCCTACCATATGCCCCCAAAACCCTCCCCACCATGGACCCCTCTCAATAATAAATTTCCTGTTTATGCCTCTAGCAGAAAATAATTCTTTTACAGATGAGTCACTCAAAGTTTTGAAAATATGTCTTAGTTCTTTGTCAGTTCTCTTGAAAGTCTTGGCATACAGTCCGTGTTGAGCTAAAAATCTTCAGAAAGCTAGTAAAAAAACTTTCAGTGCTGAGATCAATTACTATCTCTATATGTAAGGCATGAGTAACCACACACGTTAACAACAGCATGTAAACTTTACCTTGCCTGTCCTTTGTAAAAAATGGGTCGGCGAAGTCCAAGCTGGTCACAGCAAATGGAGGCGACTCTTGGATTCTGTCTGGAGGAAGTGGAGCGATATCCTGTACCCCAGGACGAGCACTATATGGTCTGCATATTACACATTTGCTTATGAAAGTCTTAACACGCTGCCTTCCCTTAATGATCCAATATTTGGCTCTGATCTGAGTTAGTGTCGAATTAACTCCAGCATGGAATACCCTTTCATGTGAGTCCATGATGGCTTGGTGAACTTGCATTTAGAGGTGATAGTATAGGGTGTTTTAAATTCTCTGATAGTCTGCAAATTGAATGCGACCTTTCAACCGAAGAATTCCCTTCTCATCAAGCCTTGGATTAAGGGAGTAGATGGAAGAATCGACAATTGGTTTTTTATTTGATAATTTAATTATTTCCACTTGATACAATTCTCGTTGCATAATTTTTACCCAATAATGTTCAGCTGTTTCAATCTCAAAAGCACTTAAAGGTCCATTCTCTGTAGACCTTTTCAGAAACCTCCCAAAAAAATCTTAATACATAGGCAGTAATTCGAAGTAACTTTCCTAAAGAATTGAAATTTTCTATATCCGGAATTGGGGATTTATTCTCAATTACGGGTGTAGTCAAAATGATACTTTTTCATAACTCTGAATTTATTTGTAATTTATTTTGTTTCTTAAAGTTTTCAGTAGGAAAACGTAACCAGTGTGGCTCATGCCACCACAGATCATTCTTAACTAGTGATTGAGCGCTAATTCCTCGAGTCAGTAAATCTGAAGGATTTTGTTTCCCTTCGCAATGGTTCCACAATTTTGTGTTGCATATACTTGTGTTTCCATGACATGATTTGCGATAAATGGTTTCCAATTACTTGGCGAACCTTTAATCCAAGTAATGGCAATTTCAGAATCGCTCCAAAAATAGACATTCTCAATTAAATCACTGAACAATTTTTTTAAATATTTATACATTCGAGCAGCCACAAGTGCTCCCATTAACTCTAAATGAGGAAACGTGATTGATCTTAAAGGGGCAACCCTGCATTTCGACATGATAAAGGAAGTTTTAATTTCTGAATCACTCAAACAGTATCTGAAATACGCAATGGTCCCGTATACTTTAAGACTAGCGTCCGAAAATAGGTGAAGGCTTATATTCATTGGGTTGTCATCAAAGAAATTTCGCTGTATTGATATTTCAGTTAAATCACTAAGTTCATCCCTCCAAATGTTGAATTTGTCCTTAATCTCCACAGGAAGGACCTCATCCCAGTCAGCACCGGAACACCAGATTTCTTGCATGATAATTTTCACCCGAATAACAAAGGGCGCTATAAATCCAAATAGATCGTATATTTGGGCGATGCTTTGCAAATTGTTTCTTTTTGTAGCAAAATCATTTTCAGTAGAAAAGTCAATTATTTTTTTTTTAATTTTACTTCATATTGTCCTCAATGGAATTCCAAATCATGCCTCAAAAATTTGATTCACAAGTTAATTTGTTATCTGTGAAATTCATCCCGACATCCTTAAATATGTTAACCACATCTACAGATAACCTATATGCATCTGCAACCGTTCCTGCTCCAAAATCCAGGTCGTCAACATAGACAGAAGAATTTAACATTTCGAAACTATCCAGCATTTTATCTTTATATTTCTGAATATGGTATTTTATAGTGGCGGCCAAAATGAAAAATGATATAGTCAAGTCAAACCGAAAGCTATGCTACACATTTGCATAATCTTAAAGGTCATTATTTTCATTAAACCGAAGAAATTTTAGAAATTGTCTATCACCTTCGGCGATTCCTATCATCAAATAGGCTTTTTGAACGTCTCCACAAAACACGATCTTAAACTTACGAAAATTTAACATAATGTCTAGTATATTGGTATTTAGATTAGGTCCCGATTCAAGGCAGTCATTTAACGAATTTGTGTTTTCTGTCCTCGAACTAGCATCGTATACAATTCTTACCTTCATGGTTTCACTAGATCGTACTGCACGGTGAGGCATAAAATATCCAAAATTTGTATCATTATTTGGACATTCCTCCACAATTCCTTCTAATATCTGGTTCTCAACTGCAATTTTATATTCCTGAAAAATCTCCGGAGTTTTACTTAGTTTATTGTGAAGGTTTGTGAATTGTTTCTTAGCTACTGTAAAATTATTTCCCAGACTATTCGGACTGTATTTCCAGATTAAATTCACCTCGTATCTACCTTTTTTAAACTTTAAATTTCTTTCAAACTGATCTATTATTTCACAGTATCAGAATAATCATCAGAATTATTAATTCCCATATGTTCTAATTCCCAAAATCCTCTTAAATCTTTCAACACAACAGTGTTTGTCATTACCGCTAAATTTTCAGAACAATTTTTATTTGTTTTATTTTTCTCGATTCCTGCAGCAACCCAACCAAACACAAAACTGACTGCTTACAACCCTTCAGATATTTTAATTCTTTTGGAATAAACTGCATTCCAGAATTCATCCCCTGCCAATTAATATCTCAACATCCGTGTTATTTTTTTTAGAGCAATCGGCGATTTGCAACCCCAGATGCTCCATGAAGTCTGCAATTTGTTTACTAGGCAGGCACACTGATGGGCACCCAGGAAATAACATCCGAGATCAAACATTCAATTTTTATTTTATTATTTTGTTTCCAATTCTGATTTTTGATTTCAACGACCAGATAGGAATGATTCATTGCCTTGGTCGCACCAAATGAATAAACAGAAAGTCTTTCATAACGGATTGGAGTAGGTTTTAAATAGTCGGCCAATTTTTTCGTTATAAAGGATCTGTGACTGGCATGATCAAGAATTAATCTAGTTAATTTTGATTTATATTTAGAACAAGCATAGACTGTGCAAGTTTGTAATAATATTTCCCTGGCATTACAGTCATTATTATTTTCACATTGAGAAACAGAAGCAATCAGTTTTAAGTTTTGAACCTTATTTCTTTCCTCAGAATTCAAAGTCAGAGATTAAGTTTCATTTTCACAATAACCTTGTTCCGACTTTTTGTTTACCGGGGATTTATTAGCACAAATCAATTCATTGTGATACGTACCGCCGTATTTATTACATTTAGTTTTATTTCTACACTTTTTTTATGTGTGAAATTTTTTAAAACAAGAATAGCAGCAGTTTTTGGATCTTAGTTTCTTTAATTTATCAGAAACATTCACTTCACATTTAAATGACTCGTGTAAATTATCACAAAAGATGCATTTTCGGTTAACTGCAGTATGAAATGCAGCCGTGGGTCTATTTTTTACATATTTTCTAGTTTCATATTTTGATTGATCAAGTTGTGGAGGTACAGGATTTTTCTTTTCATTTAATACTAGATTTGAAACTTCCCTGTATTCTATTTCCTTTTTAATAAATTGTGTTAATTCCGAAACTTCAACTTTATCTTTTGATCCTCTTTGCTGATTAAATTCCAAAACCAAATCGTCTGGAATTAATTTTAATAATGTTGGAATTAGTAAATGTCCATATGAGCCAGAAGTTACCTCTAAAGCTTCCAAATTACGAACTGAAACTTCTAATTCGTCATACAATTTACGTAAAGCTTTTATGTTAGCAGAATTTTTAACGGCTTCTAAATTGAGAATTTTATTCATGAATAAATTAATGATCGGGTCTGTATGACCATATCTATCTTTTAATGATGCTACACAACTCTCATAATTACTTTCTGTTAATTCAAAGCCTGAAACAACATTTGAAGCTTGTCCCGTTAAGAATGTTTTTAAGTATGCAAATTTTTGTATTTTTGAGAGCGTTTCGTGTTTATCTATCGAATTTTTGAAACTATTTCAAAATTCATTCCATTGTTTGGGGTCTCCCCAAAATTTATCAATCATTAATTTCGGTAATTTTAGCATACTATTCCCACTAGAACTGGAACTTACATGCAAAATTCCATTATCACTAGACTGGTTTAAATCAGAACTTTGGGGATTCTACGATGGCGGTACTGCAGTAATCGCATCTAGAAACTGCTTAATTTGACTACAAGCAATTATACATTTGTCATAATATGCTTCGCTTAAACTATAATCTTCAATTAAGTTAACATCAATACTTTTGTATTTCCTCATCAAGCGTTCTCAAATTATTTTTCTTTTCGGTTAATAATTCAAACAGTTCCCGTAATTCTTTTATCAAACTTTCCTTCACTTCAATTTTTAATTTATCTTCAGTCACTTTAATTAACCTTGTAACAGATGATCTCAACGTAGAATGTTTATGTTTCAATCCTTCTAACTTATTTTCCATTTTATTTAATTTAAATACATCCACGACAGCAATAATAAATATTTACTAATTTACTACAAATAATCACTAAATAATTAGTTTAAGATTTTCCTACCTTAATTTGGAATTCCGTTGTCCCTTGAATATGAACTTTTCATTCTTAAATCCAAATCAAAACACTCGGATCGAACACACAAAAGCTTCTCAAAGTCTTGTATTCTCACCGTTTGCACCATTTAATATTTTAGGTTTCTAAATCAGGTGGTGGTTCAGTGGTTCACAAAATTTTAACATTTTTAATAATATTTTAATTCACTATATACAGAGCATATTCTTAGGCCGCCGCCTTCCACATGAACCAAAACTTTATTGTCTCAGAACGATGCAAGCATCAGCGCCCTCTAGCCTTCTCTTCTTTCAAATTATTTAACACACATACATATGTACACACGTGCTTCGATACATACATATTTGAATATGCTCCTGCTAAGAGAAGAGTACCATAATTACTTATCATCCTGAATGTGAAATGGTGCCACCACCAAAATGTTGCATTTAATCAGCCAAACTAATCAGTCCTTTATGTTATTACTCAATAAGTAGATGAACACATTTGCTTCTGCCCACTTAATTAAATGCTGAACTATTTTACAGTGTTGTGGTGCTGCCTCAGCACATCACGCTATGCAGTAAGGGCCCATTAATGCTTGCTCACAATATCTATGGCATGAGTATGTTTTGTTTGGTTGTTGCTATAGTATGAGAATCATAACAGAAAAACAGTGTGAAAAACCCTGAAGAATCTTTTTGATTAATAGGAAAAATTGTGTATGAACAATTCTGAAGGTATAACAATGTTTTTTAAAGATGAAAATATGTGAATTAGTAATAAATACTAGATAATACAGTTTTGGGTTTTAGAAAATAAATGTGCATTATTTTCTGATTTTACTTAAGAAGAATAAAAAATAAATAAAATTCCACTTTTGTTTTACTTTTAAATAGAAAGGATGTCCCTCAGAACTGCCTATTCCCATGTTTGATAAACTAAAGAAGTGAGGGAGGGGTTCATTTTCCGAAGAGCAAGGTGAGCTCATTTATCAGGACATGCTTGACTCTGATTAACCAGTATACTGCAGTATCCTATAGCAGAGATGTACCTTAAGGAGCAAGTACATAAAAGGGTTTACGTACAAGCATAAAGTTCAAAGAATTTCTGGGATTCAGTCCAGTCAGTTTTTTCTTTCCAATCATTATTGTAAAAATGAAATATTATTTTTTTGGCAAGATCATACTTACATTTCTTAATCCATGTGAGTTTATTATTGATACATAAACTCATTTTTTGAAATGTTTTCCCTCAACAACTCCTCTGAAAGTTATGTGATTCTTATTGAAGCATGATAAATTTGCAGATGGCATCTCCTTGATTATATTTTTAATCTTTACTGACAAAAAAATAATAGTTTCTAGTTAAAACTAAAAAAGAAGTTAAAAATTATTGCAGATTGTAATTAATTTCAGATTATAAAAACTGCATAGATAGCAGATTTATAAATATGGTAATTTTGTTAAGGGTTATTTAAATGTCCCTCATTACTTTGAAAGTAATGTTTAAATAGGGCAGAGTAGTGCTAATCATCTCCATTATTAAATAATGAAGAATCTGTGTGTGTGAAATTTGTTCCTTACATTATGGAAAAATGGCAGGATGCATAGCCACCAAATTTTGAGCATGTGTAATCCCTGTTCTGAATTTTTTTTTTAACTTATTTCATATTTTGTACAAATTTAAGGAATCTTTTTACTAAGAAGTTCTGCAATTTAAAAGCAATGTCTTTCCACTTGAGAAAGTGTTAAAATATTTATATCTCAAATTTAGTCAGGGAACTCAGTGATTAAAAAAAAAAAAAGTGCTGCCATCCTGAAAAGCATAAGATACTTAATTTTTCTTCCAAATTTTGTCTGCGAGTTACTGATTAACAAATTATTAATGTGAAAACAACAAATGCAGTTCTGCTTTTTAATAACAATTAATTAGCAGCTGATCTTATGAAAATACATCAGCTGGATTCTTTAAACTCAGTATATATATATTCTTTTTTATTATAACTGTTTCAGGCAGTTAGTAGAATATGAAATATCAATTTAGGTATTTTGGTCTGTACTGTTTACTTGAGTAGGAAATTTTACTCTTTTAATTATTAGCATTGTTTTAATTTTATGTGATTTGCATGAAAATTAAAGTACAAGATTCTTATTAGAATTTTTGAAAAAAATTGTTTATACACAGTCCAGTCACATTAATGTGACCATCTGTCAAAAGCCAGAATAACCACCTTTCGCAGAGCGGACTGCTGCGAGACATGCAGGAAGAGAGTCACATAGGTCCCTGAAGGTGTTCTCTGGGATGTTGAGCCATGCCGACTCTAATGCCGTGGCCAGCTGCGCTAGATTACACGGTTGAGGATCCATGGCGCGAACAACTCGATCGAGATGGTCCCACAGATGCTCGATTGGGTTTAAGTCAGGTGAGTTTGCTGGCCAGGGGAGGACGGTAAACTCATCCTGGTGCTCTTCGAACCACGCACGTACACTGGCAGCTGTATGGCACCTCGCATTGTCCTGCTGGAAGATGCCATCATCCTGAGGAAAAACAATGCGCATGTAGGGGTGAACATGGTCCGCAAGGACAGATGCGTACTTGTATTGATCCATTGTGCCTTCCACAATGATCAGTGAACCTAGAGAATGCCAGGAAAACATTCCCCAGACCATAATGCTCCCGCCTCCAGCTTGGACCGTTCCGGCAATGGTTGCAGGGTGGTTCCTTTCAGAGGTTTCACGCCTTATACGCCAACGTCCATCTGTCCGATGGAGCATAAAACGCGATTCATCCGAAAACGCAACCTGTCGCCACTCAGTGGACGTCCAGCTGCTGTACTGGCGTGCAAATTCTAGCCTTCGCCGTCGATGAACAGCAGTCAGCATAGGTGCACGAACCAGGCGTCTGCTTCGGAGGCCCAGACGCAGCAATGTTCGCTGAATAGTACTTTGGGAGACACTTTTGGTAGCCCCTTGGTTCATTTTGGTGGTCAGTTGCTCAACGGTAGCCCGTCTATCTGCCCGAACGCATCTCCGCAACCGTCGTTCGCCTCTGTCATCTATGGCCCGTGGTGCACCACATTTGCCACGTCGCTGATTTTGGACAGTCCCATTTTGCCATGCACGGTACACTTTTACCACGGCGGCACGCGAACAGTTCACAAACTCAGCCGTTTCGGAAATGCTTCCACCCTTGGCCCGAAAGCCAATGATCATGCCCTTTTGGAAGTCGGATAAATCGCTTCGTTTCTGCATTACGCCAACGATTGAAATGTTTTCCGAAGCCCTCACACACCCTTTATATACGCTCAACTGCACTGTGCTGCCACCTGCCTTCTGTGATTGGTTATTTAACTCTGACATGGAAAGTACGTGGTGGTCACATTAATGTGACTGGACTGTGTATGTAGTTTTGATATGTAATAATAGTAATGAAAAGAATACATATTTTCTAAGGTTTGCCTGTACAGAAAACAATGTATGTTATTTGAGAATCTTAACATCTCTTAATGTGTATATACAACAAATTATTTTTTTATAATGTTTTTAAATTATATTTAAATTTTCAGATGATATTTGTCCTCCAAAGCTTCAGCATATATGTCGTTCGAATATTAGATGCATTTTGAGGAATAATATTGATACAGAACATCCGAATTTAAAAATAAAACAAAGGAAAATGGAAAAGCGGCAAAGAAGACAAGTTCGACGAATTGTTATACCGATATTTGATGAGAGTGACCTCAGCAATCACAGCCAAAGCAATTCAGAATTTGAGTATGATTCTGACAGCCCAGAGTACACTATCAGCTCTCGAATACCATCTAGGATGTCAGTTCTTCTAGAAGATTTTCTCCGCAGACATGCTGAATTACAGTCATTAAGTGAAATGTCTGAACAGCATAGCCGAAATATTGCCAACAGCGACTCTGATTCTAAACCTGAAGATGGCTCTGAAGCAAAGGATGAGGATTCCGATTTCCAAATGGATACAACTGAAAAGTCTCCTGACAATGAATTGTTGTGCAGTGCTTCATTTATAACTTTATCAAACAAAAAACAATCAACTTCAAGCGATCAATCCAGTGATGCATGGCGCACACCAAAAAAGAACACTGCAGGCAAGACAAAGCGTTTACATAAAAGAAAGCATTCAGATTCTGACCATTCTCCCAGTACCAGCTCTGGACATTCATCTCAGCCTAAATCTAAGGTTAAACGACGGGCTGCAACTGTTGTTTGGAAGAGAATTATCCCAAGGGACTCAGATTCTGAGAAAGAAGACGAAGAAAATCAGGCTAAAGAAAAAATTGCAGATGATGAAAATTACACCAATTATATGGTTAAGAAAATTGCACATTTACCTCTACCACCATTATTACTAAGTTACCTCAATTATAGGAGGGATAATCTGTAAGATGGGATTTCTGTATGGCCTATAATATTATATTAACTATTGTTTTTTGTCTTAAAAATACACTAAATACTTCTGAAACATAACATTATTATATATAAAACAGTTGATAAAGTAATTCATATGTTGGGAAAAATACTGTTTTTATAAATATCTTTTATCTGACCATTCCCTGTTTCTTTAACAGCTTTGAATATAAAAGTTATAAAAATTCTGTATAAAAATACTTGTTTTCCAATACTGTGAATTCTTATGTCAGTTAGTTTATATTTTTTACCTTCAATGGAATATGTTGAAAATAATTTGTTAATACAACTACCAAAGGGATCTAAAGGACTCATTTGTACTGTAATTGTTAGCATTAAAACTTTCATATGCCTTTATGAATAGGTACTGTTGGAAGTATAGATGCCGAAGGAGATTTTTATTTATTTGTAAAATCATAATATTTAAAACCATAAATTATATTACATGTCAAATTTATTTGGTATATGGACAAAAATATTGCTGTTATTTAGTATTACCGAAGTAAATTAACATAGTATCTTTTTCTTCATAAAATTTAAGTTTCCAAATATGTCACAATACAGCTTCGAGTGAATATTCTTGAATAAAAAATTTAAACAAGTAAGCATTAAGCCTCTGCCTCAAAACAGTTTACTTTGACAGTTTAGTCAAAGTGTAAGGGGAGAAATATTACATTGCTGGTCTAAAATGTTACTTTTAACTGATTTCATATACATAAGAAATTTTTTTTATGTAATTTCATATTTCAGTTTTTTAATAAAGCAAATTATTAAAGGCAGTCATTTCTGCATATTTTTTGAAGCAATGGCATGTAAAGACTTTTAGAAATGTTAATATTTAATACCATATACCAAACAATTAAATTTTAAAATGTGGCATTATTTTTGTGAAATTTCATAAATCTGAAACTCATCCAGCTCAATATTTGTAAATAATTTATAAAGTTGTTTAAGAAACATTTGAAATGTTAAGTTAAAAAGGTAGAAGCTGAAGAAAAGAAATCAAGATGTATACAAAGTTTTGCTTGTTAAACTTTTTTATCAAGATTTTAAGTAGTCTGTATGGTTGTTCTATAATTAAATTTAATATATCGTATAGTTTAAATGGAAGCAAAACATGTTAATGCAGTATTTAAAATCAGGCAAATAAAGTAAGCTTAGCTTGGTGTAGATTTTAAAATATGCCAGTCTAAGACTCACAGTTGCTGTAAATTCAAAATCTGTGTCAATCTAATATTGCTCAATTCATTGCTTTTATTATGGAAATCTTAAAAAAAAATATATGTTTTATTTTAGCTCAAAAAGACTTAATTCTTTTCTTACCTTCGCCCCCCCCCCAAAAAAATTGTGAACAATAATAGCTATTAAGTTTTCTTACTGCAAAAATAAAAATTCTTATTTCTAAATGTTAATTTAGATGCAATAATGAAATAAGTCTGATTCCCATATTTTCAAATTGATTATTGCATTTAATCTTCAGTTATTCTTTTCACAAATGTTTTTCGGGAAATAGAATTATGATTGTATTTAAAAATATCCATACATTTTTTTTTTCTTTCCATGAGGATGTCATATTTTTTAAATAGATATAGATTAACATTCAGCATTTATAATTTTATTCCATTTCACACTACATAAGATTCAAATTTGAAAAGCATTTTAGAATTTGTATAAATATTATAATAGCAATTTAAATAATATGAGTTTGTTTTTTGCTTTTATTCATTTTGCAGTACAGATTTAGAACAAAAGAAATGTAAGTAATTGGAAAATCTAGATGTCTTGCTATATTCTTTTGTATAATAAAAGCAATTAAAGTAGCAGTTATTCTTTTCAGTACTAAGTATTATTATTTTCCTATTTGAGTGAAAGAAACTTTTTTTGTTAATATAATTTGTATATCCCAATTCTACATGTCATTCAAATTTTTTCATTTTTGCATCATTCTTTTTCAATTTAACTAAAGCAGTTAAAGAGCACTTAAGTGTTTATTAATTTTTTACAACTCTTTTTTTATGAGAGATTAAATTTTGGTAATTATTCAGCTCTAATTTCAAATTCTATACTAATTTAATGTTTCCAGCATAACTTTAACTCATTCATAATACTGTTGATTTGTATTTTTAATCACTATTTTTGCTGTTTAAATATACTTAGCAATGGAAAGAAATTTTAAATATATGCACCACTACTAAAAAAGTGATCAACAATTAAAAACTCATATTAAATCTATTAATTTGAATTCAAAACTAAAACTAGGATATTTAGTACAGTTTTCAGATTATATAAGCATGAAATATAGTCATGAAATCAAAAAATATCTAATATAAAGTTTTTCTGATTTGAGTTCATTCTAAGAGAATTGTAAATTAAGCAAATTAAAAAGCAAAAATAAGTGTGTTCCAAGCTAGTGGAGGGGAAAATGGTGATGTGAGAGAACTTAATGTTTGTAGTATCATAAGCCAACTCTAGACGCATTATCAAAATGATTAAACCATCTTTAGATGAGCTGCCTGGACGCCAACAGATTTTTTTTTTTTCATCTAAAACTGATTGCATTCTGTGCCACTGTGCAGGATGTTAAAGAATGCTAATGGTAGAACTGATTGATGGCATGCTAATATAGAGGTCTTTATCGCAACAAACTGTTTTACATTGTTTTTGTGAGAATGAATTGTGTGCAAGATAATAGCTATGTGTTAAATTTGTCACCATCTCATTTCAAAATCCAGCTGAATTCAGTCCATGACTGTTTACGATGGAATTAAGAAGTGTTTATGTATGAATTTAGATTTATCCTCTAGAGAATAATTCTTAAATAGTTCTATATTGAGACAACTCAGGACTCATTATTGAGTTATACCTGTCATAGAAAAAGACCATTGCAAAGACAAGAGCTTACTAATATTGCTAAGAATAGCAATGAACATTTGTGTTAGCTTTTATTTTTTGCTCATGGCTCAATAACAAGTTTTGCTGTGAAATTCTACATCCTATTGTTTTCCCAGCATGCGGTGATGAAAGCAAAATATAAATAATGATTCGCCAGATCGGTGTCAGGGATATAAAATAGGTGAATGTTTCGGTTTGAGATGTATGCCAAGTATATATTCAGCTACGGAGCCAAATGATTGTTTTTCCCATAACGAGGTATTTTATTTAGTGCCTAAGTGAAATTAAGAATCGGAATTTTTTAGTGAAAATCTCCACATGTTTTATTATAGAAGGAAAAAAGTCAAATGCGCATGCGTAAAGAATACCCCCCAAAAAAAAAGTTTGTGGCTTTGAGGTCCGGATTATAGATCTTTCCGGATTATGGACATCCAGATTATGGACTTTGTACTGTAATAAAAAACAATATCACAAACGCGTGTTAATATTTCACATATAATTTGCAGCACTTTATAAGTGTGCAACAGAACTCCATAAAAGGGCACCAGATTTCAATTTGAACAGGGGCGCCTAATACCCACGCGACGGCCCTGCTGTGTTGTATGCTAAATTAAGCATTTCGTACTCCCTCATTCTCACCTGAGTCAATGTTAATTGCTAGATTCAAAACTGTTGAAGGTGGGGCATTATTTACTTTATGTAGCTGCTGCTACCTATGCTTTTATGCACTGGAATAATATGTGGTGGAAAGATATGCTGTTCATATTATTGTGGAAAATTCCTTTTGCCATTAAATTTTGTTGGCATCTGCAATTGGAGAGCAGTTTGTAATTTTATCTTTATCTCTGCATGTATTGATAGAAGCAGTAGCCATGCTAGGGTATTAGTTATCATCTTTAATGTAATACAGAAAGCACACGTGACAAAATTTGGAAAAGGAAATGGATAGATGTGTTATTTTCTGTCCTTGCATGAAAATTGCTGCTGTGTAGGTAACAATTTTTTCGATTACATAGTATTTTTTGTATTTGGAGATTGATACTCCACTTTGCACATTGCATCTGTTTTAGTCTGTAAATGATCCTCTGTATTCTAAATTTAAGCTGAAATCCTGGTTAGTCGAACAAAATGAGAAACACGCCATTCTAAAAGTTTAAGTTATCCATAAAGGCAAACGTATGATTTTGAATAAAATCTTTAGGATTTTAGAGGCAGTCTGACACTTGTGCCTCTTCTTCAGAAGGAAAGAAAAAAAAAAGACAATTTTCTTAACTCCTGTAGGATAAAGACCTGTGTCTGATGGCCTTCAAAATCCCTTCACCATGTCAACATTTGGAATGGCTGCCATGTTATCATAGACTTGTTTATGTAAAATGAAATTATTTTAGTTAAATCCCATTCCCAAAGATAATTTAAGCTTCACTGAAGACATGTTGAAATCACATTGTTCAGAGAGTCAGGTAGGCTCAAGTTACTATATTTTCTCCATTTCTCAAAAGCACTATGAAAAACAGTTTTTACAAAACAAGGCCCTGTTTTCTTCTCATACTTTAGAGATCAGATTATAGGGTCCTTCGTTTAAATGTTTATTGACACCATCGGTATATGATTTTTTGCTCATGACGACCTTTGTCGGGGTTTGAAGTGATAATGTGTGGGTTAGAATGAATTTCGCGCAATGTAGATTCTTCTCTCGCGTTTAGATTAGGATTTAAAGGTTCAAATTTAAATTTCACACTATGCCCATAATGTGAAATTTCGCCCAGAATGTGAAATTTAAAGTTGAATTATGGGTATTAATTTAAAGTTAATTATGGACATTTCATTTGTATGTGTCTAAAACTTTACTGAATTTGAAAGCTTTTTCAATAGGAATTAAAATTTTGGAATTGAACTTTTAGAGATTTGTGAGAAGTTGAAATTATATTTCAGAATTCTCTCTTGTTCCTGTGCTTAATTAACACACTAGAAATATTAACTGTTGGCTTGGTGTTTAGAGTGGGAAGATTTTCTCGAAAAACTTCAATTGGAAGACTGTGAAGAAGGTTCTGGAATTGTAGGGAGACTACACAAAGATAAGAAATTCATGTGTGCGGTCTCGCACGCATGTACCTAAAACGTACTCGCTGTACCCCCTGCTGAGTTTCAGCTTAACCGCTATTG
>KK117749.1:38662-54248 GCA_000611955.2 Stegodyphus mimosarum | reverse complement strand
GAGTCATCTGTGAGGCCACGCACAACAACTTTTAAAGGAGTGTCCTTCTTTGCACTGAAAGTGTTAAACTGAATCTCATTCTTCATCAGAATAGCAAGCGCTCGATCACGATGTTCGGCAGAATCAAACAGGATGATTATCTTCTGTCTGGTCAGCATACCTGTAAATTTCTGTACTCCGTTTTTGGAAAACAGGCTTCTTATTTCACTCCATGTGGCCTCCGGCCGGGGGCAAATAATCGGCGGGACTCTATCAGATTAGGTGACGCAGTCACAGTATCAGGTTCCTGTGCGATGCCCTACCCCGTGTCGAACTATCGTTGAGAGTTGTACATAACTTTAGATAAGCATAGCATAGTTTGTGAAATTTTTAGGGTGAAGTTGAAGATACGGCTATTGTATTAAATATTTAGATATTAAAGATTGTAGAGATAAGCTAGATAAAATTATAGGCATAGTAATAAGTCCATGGTAATTTTGTATGAAGATCTAACTGCTAGTAGCATGTGGATAAATTCAACTTCATCATCTTCGATGAGCTGGCATACGTTACGTCCTTCGTTGTCTCTTGCTTCTGTTGAACTGCGCTCTGCTAGAAGTGCTGCGTAGCTAAGGAGGAGAAGAAAAAGTCTGGCAGGTATTCTATTGGCAAGGATACGGGAGGGGCGTGGTATCGGCCATGGAAACATCGGTATTTGCAGGCGGTTCGTCTTTCTTCGGAACTTCTGGGCTGGTATCCATAAAATCCTGGGGAGGAGCAGTGGATAAGGCTTCAAAAGAATTAGTCGTGGAAACATCAGGGACCGATTTAGGAATATCGGCTTTAACAGGTACAATACTGAACTCCGAGATCCGGGCAGTAGGCAGCTTAGCAGTTTTCTGTGGTTGAATCCACTCATTTTCATCTTTCTTAAAAGGAGTTTCATTCGAATTTTTCTTAAAAGTGGAGGCAGTAACTGTCGAATTTTCCGACAACATTTTTCTTCGTAAGTTTTGCCGGCGGGTATATTCAATCATGAATTGATCCCCACTTCGGAATTGCTTTGCATGATTTGGATCGTGAAACTGACTGCGTCCCAAGCCATTAGCATCAGCAAGTGCGTAGAAAACCTTTTCGGCTCTTCTTAGGGCGGGTTTAACAGATTTACCATTCTTCAGTTGCTGCTGAAGTGCGTCAATATTTCTAAGTGCATTATAAAGCTCTTTATCTTCAGGATTATTTTCTGAATGTCCAAAACAATGCAGAATAGCATAGGACTGGTCAACGAGAATAGGACGATGTTCGTTAGGCCTAGCGAAACACGAGGCCGCACGAGACGGAACTTCGGCACAAGTATCACGTGACGAGAGTCAGGGAAGAGCTGCAGGAACGTACAACCTTCACAGGTGAAGGCAACCCTCCGAAAAAGATGAAAGAGAAAGATTTCTATGTTCCACTTTATGCCGCGATTAGCACGTATGATTACGTGCTGTGTTCCGGCTGTCATAAGGTAGTTGCTCCCTCCGAAAAAGATGAAAGAGAAAGATTTCTATGTTCCACTTTATGCCGCGATTAGCACGTATGATTACGTGCTGTGTTCCGGCTGTCATAAGGTAGTTGCTTCTAGGAGCGCTGAAAGTAAAGAATTACATGAGCTGGACGGTGCAGGATAGCGAAGGTGTAGGAGGGGGTGTGACCAACGTCACGTGAGCACGAGAAGACATCTGAATGGTGCAGTGCAGTATACATAATATGCGAGAAATACAAAATACAATTCAGTCCAGTCCATATAGATATAGCCGAAGTGCTGCTAGTCAATGCAGCGTTATCGGCTCCTGAAAGCTATGCCAAAAGGCACATGACAGTGAAAGATCCTGATAAGTGAAGGATGGATGGAAGTGGAAGGAGGGGGGTGACCCAGCATCAATGGAGAAGAAGTCCAGAGAAAGTAGGAGAAGAGAAAGCAAGACTGATCGAGAGATCACTAGTTGTTCCTGACATAACAAAATACAATTAGCTGAGTAACGGCTTTATATACTCTCTGGTAGAACCACGCGCGAGAAGGCAACGCCATCTATCGGCAAAAATAAATAAAATGTACGCCAAATACAAGGTTGTTTCAGCGAATTTGAAACTATATTATGCTACAGTGTTTATGTCATTTATTAACCACACAGTGGCCCAGTCGCTGAAGGGGGAGATGTTTGAAGTTCACCCTAGATTTTATTTCCTGTATTTGACTGGTCTAATTGCGCAAGGATTTCTGCTTTTCTCTCACGTACGGTTTAAACGCTCTTTTCTTAAACTTGTTAGTTTCATTCTTCCACAAACACATTCCTTCCTGTACGCAGATACCCATTCCAACGTAATTGGTCATGTTCTAATAGCCCGAAACCTTCCTTTTTTTATCATTACAATAGGCGCCGTTTAATGTAAATTCCGGTTAATGTTATCGAATTGCCGAAGTCTTCTTCATTTGTATAGGAAAGTATTAAAATAAATCATTTATCATAATCAACAGTTCGATTAACAGGATCAAAATATTATATATTAAATCTTTTAAAATAAAGACGCTAAATAAGATCAAAGTAGACTATAAAAATTCAAAGACATGCGTGATGACAATGCCAAATGCCGCCAAGAAAAGTCACCAAACAGCTTCGTTTAGATCTTAATAAATCAGTTAAAATTAGACAAATAAAAGTTTAGTTTGATGTAGACCTTCAATAAGTGTCTTGATTTTCAGAGAAGTTTTCTCATGGGTTTCTCTTATTCAGAAGTAAAAATATATATCCAAATTTTTTTCTCCCTGAAATAAAAATTCTCTGAAAACAAAATAAAGTTGCTATTTTTTCCCTGTTTCAAACTTTACATTGACAAGTTCTTTTCCAATGAAGGAAAGTATCAGTCAAATAATTTTCAGAAACGTTATAAACGATTCATAAGCAAACTTTTGAGTTTCCTAACGAAAATGCTTTGAAAATATCTATTCATATATTTCTGGTTACATTTATATTCAATTATTTAAAATCCATAGCTTTTTAGAAAGGAAGTTCGCTCACCGGGCTATGTTATCATTCAGTTAATATTATCAAAATAGCAGCGGATACACGGGATCACATTAAGTGGCACGTACCGTAACAGTATGAATTTGTCCTAACTAGCAAAGTCATTCAAAGCAGCAAAATGAATGGAACATTCACTTACCAAATGTACCAAAAGAGGAGAGTTTGCCTTCTGTAGTCTTTGCCGAGGAGGTCCGACATCCTTCCTCTTTTTCTGCACTGCGACACCTCGATGAGACGTCCGTAAGGCAGCTGCGATCCATTCATGGTGGCCATCTTCTCCAGAATCTTTCTGGCTTCCTCGTGCTGGTTGCTTACCAGATAGTACCTGGCGCTTTCTGGATACCACTGTTTGGAAAGAAAACCATAAACGAGCGGCGAACTGAACTGAGAATAATAAAATGCCTATCTTGTTGTTGTTGTTGTTGTCGTGTCCATTTCCACGTGGAAGAATGGTTGCCAGAGCCTACTCCGAAGAGAGGTAAGGCCTATCTTGCCAGGTCAAATCAAACTCAGCCTTCTTAAATCGGCCTGTCAGTATAAAAGTATTTTTCATTTTCTAAAAATGAAGAATTTTTGTGGATGTATTGAATCCAGCTCTTTTGTTGGGAATTTTTATTTGCACCTTATAATTTTCTCTACAGGATTTCTATAGGAGGATTTCTATAGGATAGCCAACAAGGATTTCTATAGGAGGCCAACAATGATCTTCTTTGGAAGTAAAAAATTCAAATATTCATCATAAAATCAAATTTAAAATTATTTGTATTTCGATTTAAATTGCTTGAAAAGTAAAATTTTAATTATCAAAGATAGATTTAAGAAATTCTAGTTACTGACATACCTTGAGAGAAATGATGACTATAAACGCTGGTAGGGAAGCAGCGGCTATGAGAACTCTCCAGTTATTCAAATATTCCATGATCACCCATGTCATGAGTATGACACCGATTGTGCCGACAGACCAAAAGTACTGTTAACAACAGAAATACCTGACTTTAGAAAAACACGTCCAACAATGATTATTGGAAGTGTTAAGGCAACAAGAATCAGTATAATATTCACAAATTGACGCACCAGCGGCCTAGTAGTAAAAGCCGCTGTACACTGGTAGTTCGACCCAGGATTCAAGTCCTGGGGAATGGCCTGGCTGCATGGGCGCTTTCGTCGTTTTTTCCATGTGTAACGTGGATACGAGCCACTTTCCCCTAGAAACTCCTCCACGGGGTATCCCTCCCTTTCCATTTAGTGCCTAATGGCGAAGCATGTAATATGTTAAAAAGATCATAAATTTCCAGGACTAGTTTCGAAGGTTTAAATGTAAGAACCAGCTTCTTCAGTAGCAGAAGTGCAAAGTACAAAAGAGAATCGTGTACTCAACTGGAAATGAAAGATTTTTATGAATGCGAAACGCCTTTAGAAAATCTACTTCGCCAACGGAAGACATTTCTTAAATAACATTGGTTGCAAATAAAAATGAAAATATGATTTTCTGACCAAACGTTTTGGGCAACAGAGATATAATGTGTTTTTTTTTTCAAACATATACCTCATGCTCCATAGAGCGAAATTTTAAGGCCTTTTTTTCCGGAATGAGCTTTTTAAGTATGGAATTGCGAATTTATGAATACTGTGTTATTTCTTGTTGCCTTAACACCTAAAATAAATAGAAATGTATCACAATTTAAGAGTATTACATCAGAACGAAAGAAAACTACACTTTAAATGCGTTCAGAAATATGTAAAATGGAAGTGAATGCAACTTATTTAACCTTTTCTCTCCCAATAGTCTAACACTTAAATTACTACTCAGAATTCTATCAAATCTCTATGAGAAGTGAAGGTCAGTCCTTTCGACTGAAAATTTTCGACGTTTTTTAGCGAGAGGATTGATAGCACTGCGAAAACGTTGAAAAGGTGGGCCAGAAACTGAAGACATCGGCTTAAATGCCAGAAAATAGAGATGTTTTGTTCCATCTGAGATTCGCCGTCAAGAAGATGCGCATGTGCCGATATATGGGACATCTTTGCGATGCAGTTCGTGAAGTACAAAAACCGAACCCATCGCACAAAATGGTAGCGCACAGTTTACAATGTGGGGCTCTGTCTGGACTCTGCCTGAGCGAACTGTTCTCTACAGTACAGTCAAAAATAAATCGAGGTGTATAATCCCAATGGCATTACTGTAGTATAATCCATGACAATTTAAAAAAAAATCAAAAACATTTTGTTGTTTATATTAATCATTGCCAATACGTCAGCCATGTGACAAGCAAAGAAACTTTTTTGATGACTACAGTTTTTTTCAGGGGAGCAAAAGACCCGTTCAGACAACTGAAAAGAAGAAAAAAGTAATTTCTTCAGGGAAACGTACGCTAAATACAATGAACCGACTGCAAAAGAAATTACAGCGCCCGCCGATTATTAAAATCACTTCTGTTCCAAGCATATTCGAGTTTATTTAAGCAGCTGAGTTTTATAGACAGTGAATACTGTACTGCAAATTCTATTATCAATTTGAAACTTGCCTAAGAAGATCTAACAACTATTCTAATAATTATTAACTAAGTAATAATTAAATATTAACAATAAAACTATTTACCCAGTTTTGAAATTTATTATTTAATTTTTTGTAAAATATTTTTATAATTGCGTACTCGTTGAAGTTTTTAACAGTTCTATTCACGTTTATTTCTTATTGTTCATTGACAGTTTTTCAGTTCTTTTCTCAATTTCGTAAACTTTCTGATGACTTTTTCATCAATACCTTGTAGGATTTTGTATTAATTAACCAATTATTATGATTTAAATCTTTACTATGTCTTTTTTCCTTTTCTTCACTAGAATGCAAATTAATTGCTGTGTAATTAAGCAGACGTCTTAAATGTTTTAGAGCAGACCTGTCCAATTCAAAAGAGTTTTTGGGCCGCTCTGAGAATGCATTTTATTTCGGCATTTAAAAAGGTATGTAATTTTTTAAGTGAAAATTTAAAGCTAAATACATTATTATTATAGTTTTTATTTTATTCATAAATGAACAATAGAACAGTTAAACATTTATGATTATACATAATTCATTATAACACTAATAGTCTATGAAACAAACGAATATATTGCATTTAACTGTAATCACTGTGGTATTTCTTTTCTTTCATTTAATTTCTTCATTTGATGTTGCAAGCTTTCGTCAGTTAAGGACCCCCATGATTTATGTTTCATGACTTTAATTTTTGAAAAAAAAATTAGCTAAATTAAATTGATCTAAAAGTGCTCACAACTTTTTGTGCCGCGCTTTTTTTACAAATTTCGTGAATTCCGCAGCGAGATACATACGATCCGCAGGTTGGACATCCTTGTTTTAGTGTGGCAGTTTCTGGCAATCTCGCATTGCAGTTATGTACCATTGCTAAATTTGCCAATGTTTATTTCGGCCTTAGCCATTTTTCTAGCTGATGTCAAATATGCCACTTTTTCTTATGTTATTTTAAATGCCTGGAAGTCGCGGTGTTGGTCTGTCGCTGAAATAATGCCTGCTGTTAACTGCAAGATTTAACCAGAAAAAATTGGTTATTTCAATCTTCTTACAACTTGGTATTTAGTATCAAATTAAAGCGATAACTCTCTTTGCATAGGATCTGAAGGGCATTGAGTTAAGTTTCTGAGCAAGCTGTACCCTGTAATCCTTCATTTTGAGCATTTTTCTTAGAATTTGCAGTATTTTTTCCAATATACTAGGCATACCGAATGTGTATATTGTTATATTATATATTATTCATATACTATACAATTACGTTCATACATGTCTGTATTTAGATACTTAAGTTCATACTTAAGTCTTCTATTTTCTGTTATAACCTAAAGTATTACTGAGGCTACTCATATTTATTTGTTAATAACTGTAGCAGATATCCCCATGGAAAGGCCATGGGTAATGCATGCAATATATGTACAGTAACCGTGTTATGTTATAGGAAGTCAGTATTTAGATACTTGGTTTAAGTCTTTTTATGTACTGTTTTATACTATGTATACCGAATGTGTATGTAGTTATCTATATACCGCTCTCACGCTCGGCAGTTTATTCAAACATGTCGGTACTTAGATATTCATTGTAAGCCTTCCACTATCTGTTATAATCCAAAGTATTACTGAGGCCATCCATATTAATTTGTTAATAAAACTGTGGCATGTATCCCCATGGAAAGGCCATTGATAATGTGCATAATCTATGTGCAATAACCACATTATGTGAAAGCTATGCATAATAGCATAACGGTTTAGTAATGTCAGATCATTGCGCGTTATTCTCAGAAATAATTCCACGGAAATATCCACAAAGGCACGATGGCATTTTCCTAGTACATTGGACTTTCCGCTTCTGCTTTTACTATGACTATGGACTCATTTAGTGATTCACACACGAAGGCATATTATTGTCTAAAGTAATCCCCCCACGAATAATCGTAGCATTCCTATGCAAGGTGCCGAAGCAACAATAACCTACTCTGTCTATGAAACTCTTCAGTGACAATGAATAAATTTACGTCTGTCGATCTTACCCTGTATTTCTTCCACCTAACAGGCATCATTCCGAATTGATTTCTAGGACGGAAGCCTGCTCCGTGGCGTACGGTGTTTTTTCAATTTGATTGATGCTGTTATGTTATCGTCTTTTTTTTTCTGTACCACTTTCATGGTTTCTTCAGTTCTTTTAACTTTAAATCCGGAATTTGTTCTTTTAACTTTAAATCCGGAATTTTACATACAATGTCTTAATATTGTCGTCATTTGAAACATCTTCTAAAAATAAATCATCATAACTTTACTCTTTAATCTTTGATACAACAATTCCTCTTACAATTCCTCTGAGACTTCATCTTCATAAAAGCACATTTTCGAAAACAGTTTTTAACCGTACAGCTGGTAGAACCGGATTTAGACTTTTGGTGTACTTAAACTATTTTGATGCTCCCACATAAATGTACGCCTGTTTTTTCCCATTCCTTATTTCTCGGTTTACCTGCACCATATGTTCCATGGTGAAATCGGAAAACGGAAATTTTTGTGGTGTCCCCTTCCTTGAGTTCCCCTAAGGACCAATTCTTAGCTTCCCTTTTCCGTGATACCCTAAGCATGTCTTTATTTTGTTTAATGTTTAAACCAGCTCTGATGGTTTGGAATTGTATTTGCCTGAACTGACGCTACACCTTTTTATAAAGAGATCAAGGTGTGTATTCTGTGCAGTTTTGCCAGAGATGTGTGTACTACTCATGAATTTTTTGGCGAATTCCTTGAGAACATTATATTTCTGTCCCGGAGAAAAGATTTTGAGTGTGGAAACCTTAACGGATGGGATACTGAAGTTAAACTTTCATTTCATGTCAGCTGGTATTCGAGAAGAAACATTCACTCACAACCTCATTAGGATAGTTTCTGGTAACGTTAAGAGAGGGAGCGTTTGTTACTCTAAAGTCCAGTATGAACAAAGATCTCTGAAAACAGTGTTTCATAGGTATAGGGATTGGAAGGCAGAAAACTTTCTGTCAATCTCGTTTTATTAAGGCATTACATACCTGAATGACAAAAACCACGTTCCAAAATAAGTTAAATAGATGAATTACAAGGAGCTTTTAAAAGATGCAAAAATATAGCGTGCCACTAAAGAATCAGTCTCTAGCCGAACTGAGTTTAATAAGCGGCAGAGAAGTTCAAATAGATATAAACATAGGTTTAAACAATAAAATATGAACAATAAACGTAAGTTTTCTATTGATTAGAGTACAGTTATCAGTTCTTTAACAAGGTAGATAAGTTTCTATAAAAAGCGTGTTATGTGAATCCGTATTATACAAGAGTAACAACCAATACAAAATAGAGGGATGAATTCCAACAACGTTTAAAGACACTGTATTTTTTATAGTTTTTTCGTTGCTTCATTTGAATTTAAACTTTTTGAAACGTCAGATGAGTTTTCTCCTTTTAACAGAAGATTCAAGTATTCTTCTTTAGCAAAAGATTCAAAAGTTGCATGTTCATCTCCAAAGAAATAAATTTTCATTTAAAAATTGTTATCTTATTTTCAGACCGAATTAGTTAATGAGTAACACTTACCCAAATTTTTTATAAAGATTCTTTCAAAATCACAGTTACGTAATTTATAAAATCTACCAACGGAATCCTTGAAGCACAAGATACATACTGCGTAAATGATTGCACGATAGCATAGTAAATAACTTAATTTTATGTTTAGAAAAAAAATCGTGTTATCTAAATATGTACATATATAAAGTGTTTACGCATATTCATTAGCGTGCTAGAAAATAAACTGTGTATCCATGCTATATGAGAGTTTCACCAGATTTGTTATCGTGTAGCAGAGAAATCGTTTTATCAGAGAGATGCCTATCTATTTGTTTTGGTTTCTCGTAATTTCAACGTAATAAGCATGCGGAGTACCACCCTTTTATCTAACAGCTAAACGTGAGGACTTTGTACACCGATAAGCGAATAATCGCTTGAGTGTGTGAACAGAGACGTAAGACTCAAGAAGGGTTAATTACCCTTTATTTCTCAAAATAAGGATAAACACAGTCAGCTCCTATCTCAGAGAGTACAGCAAAGCCTCCACCTGGGCTTGAACTCAAATTAATAAGAATTAAAACTTAACTAAAAGATATACCTATAGCTATCAGGATTCTAAGTAGTTGGCCCCTAAATCTCAATTAAGTATGCGAAGCTATCAAAAGCCTGAAGTACGGCCGAACGTAGTAATAGCTTAGAGAGAGACGTAGCCCAAAGGCAAGCGCGTGCTAGTCAGAAACTCTGGCTGTCTAACGAAGTCAGTGAAACATCGACTTAAATACTACTCTTACTCATTTGCATTAAACACGTTTCTGAAAATACATTCTGGTAGGAAATTGTAAGCTGAAGCTAGAAGAGACAGGAAAGGTGCATAAACTTAAAATATCTGTTATCAAATTAGGATAAACCTTACATCCAGTTGATTTTATTAAACAATGATTTTTGAAAAGCAGCACGTACTGTACATAAAATTCAGTTAGTTATTTGACAAGTTAAAATGTGTCACACTGAGTATTATAACTTATTATAACATACAAATTTGTTCAATCAAACTAGTAGTTATGATGGAGAATTACTTCGCAACTCATGAATTGGATTGCAATGCCTTCTTCCTTAAGCTCTTTCACTGGTAATTGACTTCCGGACGAAACTGATGAAGGAAGCTTTGCACTGAAACTATTTCAATGGCATTTTGTTCCTGTTAACTTCATTAATATTTAATGCAATATAGTCAAATTTTTTTTTTACTTCCTTGTACGAAATAAAGGAAGGGCTGTAACTGCGAAACATTTAGGGGATCATATTTCAATGAAAATGCCCATTTTGACCGTTTTCGAATCTATTGGAGGATCATTCATTTTCACGACCTCTGTTCTTACGGATAAAATAAAAGATTCGTTTTTATAAAACGGGTAATAAATAGATTAAAATGGATTTTTTGTGACCTCAGTGCGTGTAAGAATAAGTACATATATATCTCGCATAACTCAAAAATGAGCTGTTATGAGACTGCTATAATTTGTAATTGTACAACTCGCTTTTTGTTGCAATCGGCCGCACCAAAAATGTATATATGTATATACCTACTCTGTTACTCGGCTCAATGAGCTCAATTTTTTTATTCTTATATGTTGGTAAAATGTGCATTTTTTGATTTAAACGTGATTGAATTATGTTGTTCTTAGGTTCTAGTTCAGGTTTTTATGCCTTTAGTTGATCTGCATGCAATAGTTGTAGAATTATCAGCAGTTTAAAAGGTGTTAAAGTTCTATTAAGCTTATCAAAGCTGCTATTTGTTTACGTTTCAAACTCTCATTAAAATAGTGAATTAAGTCAGTTTGTGCTCCAACTTCAGTGTCTTTTTGTAGAGTGCGACCCAAAAGTAAACTTTCAGTTTTGTGTCTGCCCGTTGGTTCTGTCTGTACGTTGGTCTAATTGCTTCTTATGCCGTTTTAATATTAAAAAAAACTCTCTTTTGGTGTTTTATCTAAAATTGTATTTATGTTTTTCTGTATTTTACAATTTTTAGCGAAGATGATTTGAGTTTTTAATATTTTTTTGCCTTGCCGCTAGGTGAATGGAAAATATGCCTTTTATGAAATTCGAGGAAATAAGTTTAAATGAAATACAACAAAAACTATGCATAATAAATAAGGCCCTACAACGAAGGCATGTGGCATCCACATCAGATTGTTTCCTACTGCAATCAAACAGATTTCGTCAGCCTGAGTTGTCTTTTACTAAACAAAATGAATTAAAGAAGAAGAAGAAGAAGCCCTATTTTCCCCTTCCCTAAATTTTAAAATAGATTTGTCCACGAAGTAGCTGTTTTCGGCTTACTATCGAAGCCAAATCCTTGCAAACTTTCTGCAAAGGTCACACTAAAAAGTTTCCTTCTAACAATTGAACTTTCTACCAGTCTAATATAAGAACCTACTCGTCACAACGAAACCAACAGGAGCTAAAATTCAGTTTACGATTTACCCAAATTGGCTTCACTTCGCCTTCCCTAATTATGTATGAATGATTGAGGGCCTAAGCAGTAACAGAAACCACAATAAAGAACTAGCGAGATTACATTTGCAGGGCAATAGAAATGAAGATATCCTATTATATATTGTAATGCTTATATTACTATTTTATTGGAATTGCATTGTATTTTTAATGAAATGTAGGTTTTTTTTAAAGAAATATTATTGTGACAGTAATCTGTAATTTATTCATGACTGCTTTTTCTTTCTTGTGTTCTTACCGTAACCCTATCATTTTGAAATTAAATTATATTTATTCCCTCCCGATTTTCGAACGATACAAATTAGCAAAAAGAAAAAGGAGGGAAATACTCCTGGAGATATGGCACTTTTAAATTGGGAGGTTCAAGTTAGGGAATAACAACTGCATATGACGTCATCTCCAAGTTAGAGCTCACAAACATGGAGTAAAGAAATCCTTCAAACTCCTCTATCAAATATAAAAAACCTTCTATTGCCATTTGGAGAAGCCTGGAACTTCTTATTTATTAGTGAAGCACTGAGAAAGAAATTTATTCATTGCAAAGCAAAGAAAAGTCTTTAAATTCGCAATTACTTGTAATGCATAGGTTACCACAATCAGTCATTATACTCAGTGGTCTGTAATGCATAAATCAACCTCCGAGACCTTATGCGGCCCCGCAGTAAATTTATGCAGTCCTCAATACTTTTCAACTAAGTATTTATTGGAAAGATTTTTAGAATTTAATTATTTGAAATCCGAGTTTATATTATTTTCATTATCATGTGAAATTACTATTTATATTAACCTGTTATTAATAATTTCACCCTTTAATTCCTCTTTTCCTTTTCTTCACCAGAACGTAAATGAGTTAGATAGAATTCAAACTGAGGATTCAGGGTTGTGTGAATGTGTTTCCGTCCTAAACGTGCAAACTATGTTTAGTTCCTGCCAGCTCTGATAAGTTGTAATTCCTCGACTTTGTGTTATATCACTGCCGACAGTTGAACTTAATACACTGGTAGAGTTACTTATTCAGCTTAGAGTAAGATTTAAATTGCGTATTCTTTGACTACTAGTCTACGATTAAAATTGAATTTGACTGTTTAGTTGTATCACCACGAGTTTTGGTTGAATTTGTTAGCATAAAAACGAGCATTTATGTTCTAAGGTCTGCTTAAATAAAAAGGCTTATTTAAACCTTAATCTAACTTTGTAATTAACATCAAGCGATAAGCACATAGCGATAAGTTTCATCTTTAGTAGGAGTTTGAAACTGATCAACTGTTACAGGATCAAGGCAAACCCCACAACCATTAAAAAAGAATTTGAATAACGCGCAAGAAAATTTATAAATTGAACTAATTAATTTGTAGTGTCATATAAATATCATTCAAACGTTCGAAGATACAGATTTGATTTATTTTTAGTTGTACTTATCAAAAAATAAATATGCTAAGTTACGAATTTTGGCACTAATAGTAATCGTCTTGTTTTGAAACATATTTGTATCCGAACAGCGCTTTGTCATAACAGAAAATTAATAAGAGAAGAACCCGATTGACCGATGAGCATGAAGATGATTTCTAGTCATTTCTCTCCAAGGTGACAAACCTTATCAAGATCTAAACCATCAAGTGTCAGGCGGTAGTAAGAAATAAATACGCATTTGTAGTTATGCGTCGAAGAGAAATCTAATAAGGTAAAGCAAGTAATTTGTTATTTATTCTCAAGTTTCCTCTTGTCATTCTTAAATATTAATATTTAGCTGCCAGTATGTTTGAATTACAAAATGTAACCATTAAAAATGGGTTGGAGGTAACAAATTTTATATGTCAAATGGAAAATAAAGACATATATTTAAAATTCTTCTTTGCTTTACTATGAGTACTGTTGTTTATGTATGCTTTGATAAATATTTAGTAAACAAAATTTTAAATTAAATTTTTTTTCGTGTTTGTTGATAAAAAGCTTTCATTTTGCTAAAAAAATTTAAAAATACAACAAAAACTAAAAAAATCTGAAAGGTTTCAGATTTCAAATTATGTCCATGACAAAGCGCTGTTCGGCGTTTTTTAACATTTTGTGTGTTACGTTTATTTATTAAATATCACGTTCTCCGCACTTAAACAATAAAATGCAGTTCAAGAGCAATATCGCAAAATAATTTTAAATTGAGCATATCTTTAGAATTTCCGATACGCAGTCTCACGCGCTAGAGATAAAAGTATTTTTTCTGTACAACGCTCCCATTGCTCGCTTTGAAACCCTTGACTTTGTTATTCAAAAATTCGTTAAAGTTTTACAAAATATGAAATCAATAAAAAAACAAATTCCAAATTTCAAATTTGGGCTTCTAAATGCCCATATTTGCAGGAGGATTACGTTATTCAAAATTTGATGGTTCTAGGTACCGTTGTTTTAATACAATGCGAGAAACTTACATACATTTATTCAGATTCTTCATTATTTAATTTCTTTAAATATAATACAGGGCGATAATATTTGGTGGCAACAATTTGAAAAGGGAAACAACGCTTGTAGTGAATCCAAGCAAAATGCCAAAACGAAATTAATAGTCCTTCTGCGCAAACTGCCCCTTTGGCAATTGCCCTAAAAATTACAAAAAATTCTGCCCTGTCATCTGTTTTTAAATTTTGCATTCGGCCTTCCTGTACTTTAAGTTGGACGTCACTGACATAAGTATAACGTAGTACACTCAAATTCGTTTTTATGTGGTCTTTTTTCGTGCGATTTTTTTGTCCGTTACTACTCATATTATCACAGTACTACCGCACAAAAAAAAAAAAAACTCGCACAGAAAAAGACCGCATAAAAACAGGTTTGAGTGTACTCTGCTAATAAACGTCCCAAAATAATAATATTTTCAATATTTTCAAGACATTTATTTCGATGGCACAAATTGAAAAGTAAATGCATCATAATTCTACCAAAAGAAATGATGACGAATACCAATCTGCCTCACATGTACAAACAGCTGCAAAAATTACACGTGCTGGTATAATATATTTTCAGCCTTGTCACGTCAAGACAAAATGTCTCATTCAATAAAAATACCACTATTTGATATTTGCAAAAATATAGGGTGCTCCACGTAATGTGAGATAGGAAATTGTTGAATATAAAAGACAATGCCATAAAAATGTTTCCGAATGTCGTCTTTCATGTATCACACATATTAAATAATAAGGAGGTAATACACTCATAACGTAAATTGTCCTACGAATGATGGTTTATTACTGTAAGCACTGTTTAATGTGAGCGTTTTTGTCCGTAGTAGTTTTGAAAGCATAAACTGATTAATAAAATTAAACGATGAGAAAGAATATCCTTCAAACTAGCCATAAAATTAAACATCTGCCTGCAAATTTCCGTTACCAGCTCAAACAGCTCTAATTCCGTAACAGGGAGGTCAAATAATGAAACATAACCGGAGATGTGCGGTCACAGAGACCGCGTCTCGTTATCAATTAAATAAAAAGTTCTAATCAAAATATTATTTTATTTCTATTTTACCCATACATTCTATAAACACTTACCTTCGAACAAATTCTTTTTTATTTTACAAAGAAATCAATCAACAAAAGGAACATTTCTTCTGCAACATGAATTTTTTTTTATGAAAAACCACTTGCAAATGTATAAATTATGCAAAACAAACCAGAATAACTATTATTTCTATGAATAATAATTATTTTACATTAATTTAACATATGATAGATACATTTAGAGGAAAAATTTAAATATTGCACGAAACATAAAAAAGGTGACAGTACCTTAAGCATCGGTAATACCATTGTGTTCTTGCAAAAAATATCAACTTACTCAGCATATTCTTGTGCACATTCGTGACATAATTTTTGTGTACATTCCAAACAAACTGCCGTTTTACAACTTACGCATTAAATACGAAGTTTTCCGTTTTTTTTTTTTTTTTTTTTTTTTTT
>KK117749.1:0-38615 GCA_000611955.2 Stegodyphus mimosarum | reverse complement strand
TTTTTTTTTTTTTTTTTTTTTTTTTCATGACACAGACGGCATGTTTATAATTCAGAGCTCGGTGCGATATCTTGTGACTTCGCTTCCTTCCCTAAAATGCGCTTCATCGTCATGCGCAATTCGCGATCTATGCTTGGATTTCCAACTCTTACGCAAATTTGAGGAAGGATTAAATCTCTTGCTAAGGCTTTTAAAAACTGTATTCTAGTCATAACTGGATTTTGGAGTAACTCTTATATAAAATATAGAAGTTCACTGTGCTCAAATCTAATAATCTATAAACAATAGCTATAGGCCAACGCGTTGTTCGTCTGTTGCAGGAATGTACAAAGCCTCATTCATCTAGCGAATCAACACCACATTTGGCTCTGTTGTAAAAAGCTATTATTTCTGGCTTTTGGGTTTCAGAGTCAATTTCTTTAGAATAATGCATGGATGACATGAGAACAACAGTTTTTGGTTTTGTCGATGCATAAGAAATCAATGTAAAATCCTTTGTAAAGCCATATAATGTCGACTTCTCTTCTCCGGATTTATTTGGATGGAAGTCTCTGGGAATGTCTCTTTTGTTTTTATTGACTGTGCCAACATATGTCATTCTATTTCTCTTTAATTCTGAGATAAGTTCGATGGAAGAGAACCAGTTCAGAAAATTCTGATGTCGCGGAATGCGAGCTGTCATTTGCAAAATCTTCTTGGCATTCATCTTCATCGCTAAATTCACTTCCCACTTCATCAAGAATTCTTTCCAGCTCTTCTGCATAACGCGAATCATAAGGATATATGGCATTTTTCGGACCGAGTCTCAGAGCCATGTTTCCACCTGGGACAGAAATCGTAATACTGAGAGGGAGGTGCTTTCTGGCATACCGCTCTCAGACAAAAAACTAGAATTTCACAATGAAGCAGGTGCAAAAAATGTTAGCCAATGGGTGAGGACCAAGGATCAAGGATCAAGGAAGTTTAATTTACGGAGTACGTTAGGGCAAGCCTTTAACTCCACATCATCATTTATAATTTAAATCATCAAATACGGGTAAACATTTTGATATATTAATTGAATAAACATTAATTGAATCTTTATAAAAAATTCTGGGAAGTCTCTGGTAGATTAATATAATTCATATCAAATAATATTTAATAAAAAAATTCTGCAGAAAATTATTACGGACAGCGGAATGGAAATTACACAATTTAATTTCAGAAATTCAATAAATTTCATTTGTTACTATAAAATATTTTCCTTAGAAAAAAATAAGAATTAAAACCGGAAGATTTTGTGATCTGTTGGGAAGACAGGAGATATTATAAAAAAAAACAGGAAAGTGAGCAGATATGAGCGAAACTCAGCATAGAAATTCATTCTGCTTCAGAAAAACTCATTTCCATTTTTAAAATCAATAAAATGAAATTTCAAGTGATGCAATACTTGCAAGAAAATAGGTGCGTCATTCTTTGAAATAATTCGCCATGAATATTCATTTTGAAATATCCACAATGATTGAAAGTTTGATGTGTAAGACTTTTCGATCATCTTGTAGTATACAGGGTGTCTCAAAAAGTCGTTTCCAAACTTAACATGCTGATATGTCATAGCATGACAAACAAGATTTACATAGGAACTAGTGTCTGATGTGGTGGTGGTAATGGATTTCTGGCTCAAAGCTCTAAAGGCTATATGCGCCAAACACAGGATTCATCTTTTAACGTGCAAGCTATTGTACATGTATTAGATGGGGAATAAGGCTTAAAAACAACAGCGCACTTATAAAATCGAGGCAAGTAGTAAAATAATGAAATGGTGGTATGAATTATTTCAGATAATGATAATGATAATGATATATGCAGTATATAGATATAAAATCATAAAACAACTGATTCATTAAAATACATAACATTAAAATTCTAACATAAAATCTCAAGATAAATTCAAATTAAATAATAGAGACCAGTTTCTTTCGGGTACTGAAACAAATTGGTATTGATCTCTTTTCCGATTATTCGGTCGAGAGGTAGGTCACAGCTATTAAAATACTTTTGACGAAGACTATTAAAATATGGACAATCAATTAAAATGTGATAGACTGACAGACAAACATTACAATTTGGACAAACAGGCTCATTCTCAGCTTTTAGTAGATAGTTATGAGTCGCTCTAGTGTGACCAATTCTAAGCCAAGTCAGAAGAACTTCCTCCTTACGATTTCTAGTAGAATTCCAAAGCTCTATATTAGGCTTCACGCTTCTTAACTTGTTACAAGATTGAAAGTCCCAAAGTTGCTGCCATTTTTTTAAGACGCTTTGTTTTATGACACAACTGATATCTCTCAAAGGGATGAGGCGACCAGACAGTTCAATAGCAGATTTTGTTGTGATGTCTGCCAGTTTATTACCCTTTATTCCTGTATGTCCGGGAATCCAGCAGTACAGAATTTCGTATCCATGACTTGTTAAATTTATAATCAACTTGAGTACACCCACTATCACAGGATTTTCGGTGCTGAAAAAAGATTCTAAAGATTTCAATGCACTGAAGGAGTCTGTATATATAATGAACTTTTTATGGTGTAGCGTTGAGATGTACAAAAGCGCATAGTATATGGGAGTCAGTTCATGATGTTAGGTCTGAGGAAGAGTCGTGTAAACGTCTGCCCTCCATGTGGTCACTAATTATAACCGACATTCCAACATGACAAGTTGACTTTGATCCATCTGTATATACGGAAAGATAACTGCTATACCTGTGCTCAGCAAAAAATTGTCTGTAGATGGTCTCATTAGTGGTTGTTTTGTTGTAATTCTTGAAAGTATCAAGAAGCTGGATTTGAGCATTTTCCCAAGGTGGGATTTCAAAATGCTGTACTGCTTGTGGGGACATATCAGACAGGGAGGGTTCTTCAATGAGAGGACGAACTCTGGCAGGAAAAGAAGGCACACAGGATGGAAGTGCTTCAAATAAAAGATCACAGGTATTATCCAGTAAACACAATTTATAAAGATGATCAGGTTGAGACAATATACTATAATACTGTAAAATACACAACTCTTCACGCCTCAAGCGGAGTGATGGTTCGTAGCCGTCAACATAAAGACCCTGGACAGGAGATGTCCTGTAAGCACCAGAACAAATCCGCAGAGCTTGATGAGGAACAGGACCTGGTTTTAACAACACTGAAGACCGAGCTGATCCGTAGACAACTGAACCCTAGTCTAGTCTAGAGCGAACAAGAGCTCTGTAAATGCGAAGCATAGAGCAACGCTCTGCAGCCCAGGAGGTATTCGCCAAGACTTAAATATTTAAAACTTTTATACACTTCTTTTTCAGTTGTACGACATGAGAAAGGAAAGTCAATTTTCGGTCGAACGTCACCCCTAAAAGTTTACTTCAGGTTCAACTGGGATAATTGACCCTTTGAGATATAATTCAGGCTCAGGATGGAGACCTCGCTTTTTACAAAAGTGCACGCACACAGTCTTTTGCTTTAAAAACATAAATCCTTGACTGTCTGCCCATTCCTAGATCCTGTTCAACGTGATCTGGAGCTGCCTCTCTACATGTCTCATATCTGCACCTCGACAGCAAATTTGTAGATCATCAACATATAAAGATCCTAAAAGGGTAGGAGGAAGTTCCCTTAATACAGAGTTTATTTTTAGGATGAACAGAGTTACACTAAGCACACAGCCTTGAGGTACACCCTTTTCCTGTTTGAAAACATTTGACATGTTGGCGAAATGTTCTAGCTTCTAAAAAATTCTGAATGAAAAATGGTAGGTTGCCACGCAAGCCACTATCATGAAAATCACGAAGTATACCGTATCTCCATGCTTTATCATAAGTTTTCTCAATATCAAAGAATATCGAGACAAGGTGGTTTCCTATGCAAATCTTGTTTGCCATGATATGACAGACCAGCATATTAAGTTTGGCAACAACCTTTTAAGACACCCTGTATGTTACTTTATAATGTGTAAAACAAATAATTGCCAAAAAAACCTATTCTTGCTTTCTCTGCCTGTTATGGTAGTATATTACTTTTGAATGGATAAAGTATACGTTATAGTCAAAATCAGCATACTGTAATTAACTTTCGTACAAAGTGAATAATTAATAACCCTTTTGTAAATGCCTGATTGTTCGTACGAGGTTATTTTTGAACAGAAGATAAATATTATTGTCTGTTTTCTCACATATATTTCTTCCTAACTTTTCAGAGCTATGTTTTGAAAATATTAAAAATATTTGCATCATTTCCCGCTTTCTCTATTGTATACAATTTTTTCCCCTGAGGACTAGTTTATTGATAAACTGGATTCTCTGGTTATTTTTATTTATTTTGTTTTCAGTGGATTTAGTTTGTATAAGTATTTTTGTATAGCATTTCATCTGTTTTATTTTCCCTCGCATTTTATTATTTGAAACGTATTTTGTGCGTATATTCATCGCTAAGCATCTCGTACACGGCATATGTTCTCATACAAAAGCAACTTTTCCAAAATGGGATTTCACTTTACTTCTGTTATTTACTTTTTAGCTCACTGCAGTCTTATCGAACGCTAATGTCTTCATTCTATCGATATCTGGGTATTTCGAGCGCTGCCTGTTCTCACGCGATGGCTGTCTTGGAAACTGCGGTGAAGATGTATTCATGCGAGGTGCCCCTAGGGCTTTACAAGTTAACGAAGCCGAAGCTCGACGCTTTTGGCTTAATAATCATTCAGATATTCGCTCAATATCTCTAAAATCTCTAGATACTGTAATGTTTTATATTACAATGTATTGGAATTAGACTTTCTTTTAAAGAAATAATATTGCGATAGTGTTCTGCAACTTACTTATGACTTTTTCATTAGTTATGTGGTTACAGCAACCTCATTCATTGGAAATTCAATGACTTACATCATTTTTCATTTTCGGTTTTCGGAGGATTAAATTAGCTGAAAAAACGAAGATGTTTCGTTATATGTTACATTTTACATATAATCTGCGTTCCATAATATCGTATTCTTAGCACTTACGTAACAAAAAGATAAAATCCTTTCAAAAAAATTCAGTGCACAAACTTTCAAAATTTCAGAATGCTTTAAAAAAAGACCAACATAAATTTCCAAATTGATTTAGAGGTATTTTCAAACATTTCAAGAGCAATTAGACGCGTGTGACTTTTAAATAAGAAATCTAAAAATTGGGCAATTAAAAAAATTTTAAATACTCACTTAAAATAATTTTAAGAACAGTTTTCCCCTCAATGAAAAAATAAACATTTCTTTGAAAGATAAGAATGTACGTTTTCTAAAACACAAAAAAGTATCATATTCGCAGAGCAGTTAAAATGTCAGTCTGGATACATGCCACAAAACTAATATTACATTATTATTACATTACTAATATCACATATTAATATATAGACATTAACTAATATTACATTAAAGAATGAAATTTACCTACACACAAGTAGAATCCTGCTTTTCCACGGATATTCGTCGGGAAATATTCACAGCATAAGGTCAGTCTACAAATTTGAAAATATAATAATTATTATTGCACATGTTTTCAATTTTTTTTAATTTTCAGTTACTATTAAAATGTAAAACGTTAACACTGTTAAATAAGATACAAGTAAATGTTGAAACACCTGTGCTTGACACGAAATGAGAGATAAATATGAGTAAACTCACTATATTACTCACTATATTATCACGGCATTGAGAAGTTGGTCTATGTATGAAACGCCAGCATTCTGTAGAATACCTGGGCATTTTACACAATGCCTGGCGTTTACAGGCAAAGTATGAAATATGAGAATTATTACATATTTTCCCAAGGCATATAATACCTAGGTATTCCATAAAATCACAAATGTTATTTAGACAAAAAAATAAGGTTACCATAAGGTTTTTATTTAAAAAACGTACGTTCCTCAAAAACGCAAACGTTATTTTGGAACAATAATGAAAGAGTGAAATTTAAAAACTTTGTATCAAAATATGTAAAGAAAAATGAAAGTGGTACAAAACAGAATTTATGCGTTCTTATTAAAGAAAGCAATGTATGAAAAATGTATGAAATTAATGGAATTATGGAATGAGTGTATTTAACTGTATGGATTATGTGCGAATGTATTGAATGTATAGATATTCGAAACGATTCGGAAATTGTTTTTTTAGTCCAAAGGGGCTTTGTACCTGAAGAACTATTGTTTTCGTTTTGCGATTTTGCGTCGGAAACATTAAAAGTCTGTATCACTTCTCAAACTGTTGCCACAAAATATTGCAACCCTGTATTATATTTAAAGAAATTAAATAATGGAGAATGTGCATAAATGTATGTATGTTTCTCGCATTGTGATAAAACGACGGTACCTAAAGCCATCCAATTTTGAATGCCGTAATCCTGCTGCGAATATAGGCATCTGGAAGACCAAATTTGAAATTTGGAATTTGTTTTATTAACGATTTCATATTTTGTAAAACTTTAACGAATTTTTGATTAACAAACTCAAGGATTTCAAAGCGGGCAATGGCAACGTTCTACGGAAAAAAAACATTTTTATCTGCAGCGCGTGAGACTGTGTGTAGGAAATTCTAAAGATAGGCTCAGTTTAAAATTATTTTGCGATTTCTTTAACTGAATTTTATGGTTTAAATGCGAAGAACATGATATTCACTAAATAAAAGTAACATACAAAATGTTTAAAAAACGCCCCTTTGGGCGTAATTTAAAATCTGAAACCTTTCAGTTTTTTTTTTTTTTTTTATACTTTGCTGGTTTGTCATGTAGAGTTCTATTGTCTGTCTTTTGTGTGGAATCTGGAGAATAGTGACTGCACAGAAGAAGGTTAAAACTACCCTTTATTACAGGCTTTAAATTACTTACAATGCGTCAACTCGACGCTAATATACTACGCCTCTGCTTGGACGGTAACTGAGTAGAATCAAACTCATAATTGAAGATATTAACAAGTAGTAGAATTATACTACAGGGCTCAGACAATCCTGTATCCTACAGCGCGTAGATGAGTTTAGTGGCAGCAAGATAATAGCTGTTAAGCCACGTCTAACCAGCAATAAATGCTAAGCCGAAGCTTGCGTTACAAATACGCACAGAGTTTTTCCAGACTCTCTAACTTTCCCTTCTAGAACTCGATATTTAAACTTTTTCTCCAACTGGTAGAATTTGTATTCCTTACGCGCGCTACCAAATTTAAATATTCTAGCACTGACAATTAGGAGAATGAAGGCTTATGGGAAAGAGCTTCAAATTAAATTTAACTGGTTATTTAAAATAAATATAAATCCTTACAGTCGTTTAGAATTCTATAGAATGCCTAGGTAATGTACGAAATGTTAATAGTTTCATATATTGGCAGCTGGTTTTCGGCATTCTCAAAAATGCCTACGTATTCTATTGAATACACACATTCTCGAAAAATTAATACACATGAGTCTGACACACACATACATTCTCGAAAATGCCGGCGTATCCTATAGAATAGGTAGGCATTTTCGAAAAAGTGTGTGTGAGAATGGCAAATCGGACACAGGCGTGTGTCGTATTCATACGCTGCCATACTTAATGTCGGATTTCATACGTTGCGAGTAAGACTTTGAGACTTAATGATAAGATTGAACAAATATTATACGAAGTTAAATAATAAATAAATAGTATTAAATAAAGATCAGACGAACATGAAACAATTAAAATATAACTCAAGGTTTGCGCTTAAATAAGCAGCAAAGTTAACAAATCAATTCCTGAAATTAATCCAAAAGTTCACTATATACAATGTAATAAACAAATAATATTAAATAAAAACTAAGTGAATTTGGCCCAATTAAAATGCAACTCAAGCTTTGCGCAGCAGTTATCAGTTAACAAAACAAATTATTTCATGAAATTAATCCCAAACTTCACTGTACACAAAGTTTTGGGTAAAAGCATTGTTAAATATTAATGCACACTGCGCAAAAAGAAAAATGGGACAGTTCTATGGCTCCTGTTATACTGGGCCGATTGACGAAATTCAAACTGCGTTTTCTATGTCTCGAAAGAGTGACTTAGGGTATACACTGGTGTGCGAAAATTAAGGACGAAGTCGAAAAATTAGCATATCACCTGAACGAAGAGGCACAGCGGACAGAAAGACCAATCAGGATATTAAGTAAGGTGATGTACGGTAGCACATGCGCAGATATGCAGGTAGACGTAATGGAGGAGTGTCTGAGTAGTATAAAGCATGTTGTCGGTGTAAGATCAGTATTTCTGGCGAAGAGATTGCACACCGTATAGCAGTTAAAATCACACCGAGTTGCTGCCTCAGCGAGAAATGGCGAATAATCAATCTGTTAGACAACATATGGATGCTTTTACCCGAGGTCGAAACATTGGGAAGTTGGAGGAAGGCCGCAGTGTGACAAGTGTGGCTGCAGAGTTCGGAATTGCTCACAGAATCGTTTCACGACTTTGGAGACAATTTCAAACTACAGGAACAGCTATCCGGGGGTTTAGTAGTGGTCGTCCACGAGGAACCACACCCGCAGATGACCGGTATATTGCCTTACAGGCCAGAAGAAACAGGCGGCAGACAGCGGGAGAAATCGCTAGACACACGACACAGGCGACTGGACGACCGATATCGCGTTTTACCGTGGCCAGAAGACTGCACGGTGGTGGTCTGTTTGCACGACGCCCTGTACGGTGTGTACCTCTAACGCCTGCCCATCGGAGAAGGCGTTCTCTGTGGTGCCGGGAACACCGGAATTGGAGAGACAATGAATGGGGACGAGTACTCTTTACAGATGAGAGCAGATTTAGTCTGAGTTGCGATTCTAGACACATACACATCTGGACAGAGCGGGGAACACGCAATAACCCCTTCAACATCATCAAAAGGGACTGTTTTGGAGGTCGCGGAGTTCTCGTTCGAGCAGACATAATGCTTGGTAGCCGGACCGACCTTCATATCTCCCAAGGAGGTTCGTCACCTGGGACTGCTATTGTAACGAGGTTTTTCTTCCTTACATGCGTCTTTTCACAAGGGCTATGGGTCCTCAGTTCCTCTTCATGGACGACAACGCTCCACCTCATCGCACAGTTACTGTCGAAGAGCTGTTGGAGAGTGAAGATATTGAACACATGGATTGGTCGTCAAGGTCTCTGGATCTAAATCCCGTCAAGCATGTACGGAACTTACTAGGGAGACCCGTGGCAGCACGTAACTTATCGCCACGATTACGATTCCGAAACTGCGATTGGTGCTACAAGAGGAACGAGCAGCAGTGTCTGAACAGCTCATTAACAACCCCATATCCAGCATGCACAAATGATGTGAAACCTGCCTAGCAGTCAGGGGATATCATATCCCCTATTAAAGACCGGATGTTTCTTGCTGGACACCCATCACAGGGATGTTTCGGCCTTCAGTCGCATTGCGCTCCATGCTACTTTTTCAATAAAGCTTTTTTTTTTATCCCTCTGATTTCTCTTTTAGTAAGTGTTGCTTACATTATTCATGTCCTTACGTATTGGGGATCTTACAGTATTAAATGTGTTGATTTGGAAAGCTTTTGTACAAAGTTATATTGAAAAAAGCGCCTCTTTCTTAATTTTTGCATACCAGTGTATATTAGCTTATATATAGCTTTGTTCTAATATAAGTATTTTGACACAAAATCGGACTTTTTCTGAAATAAAATACCAACTTTTTTTCCATATTTCGACTCTACGACTCAAATTATGCTTAAACATTAAATTTTGTAAAATTTGGTGCGAAACTTACAGAGAAATTCAAAAATTTAACTTGGCGAATTTGTTTCAGTTTGCGCCAAGAATAATTCACTTGGCAAACTTCTTAATACTTGGCAACCTATTTTCCTATCCCTTCCATCGTGCAGGACCGGAAAAAAAGTCACATCGTTCTTACTTTCAAATAATTTTAACGAAGTGCGTAAACCACATTTCCACTATAATTGTTTTCAACAAATATGCCAATATCTAGATTCACGTATATCTTCGGAAATTTTGAATAAAAAGATCTAATTTTTTGCAGGTATGCTTAGAAATACATCTACTTTAAGACGATTGTAAAAATTTTACAGGTCATAATTCACAATTTTTTTCGAAAAATTTATAAAAAAATTATTTTAAAATACAAATTAAAAAAATAAATCAGAAAAAATGCGTACATTTTATTTGTAATGAACCTAAATTTCAAACTGTGTAGGAAGGAATCAAACAAAATAAGAGATATTAGTAAATACATACCAAATTGAATTAACATCGAGGAGCTAAAATTTTGAGAGCCAATTTTTAAAAAACTACTCGTGCGATTTTTACAAAATTTGGTAGTTTGGCATAATTTTTGTCGTAGAATCTAAATATGGGGGAAAAGTGGCATGCCATTTCAGAAAAATTCCGATTTTGTGTCAAAATACCTATATTAGAGCAATGCTATATATAAATCTAATACATAACCTAAGTCGCGCTTTCGGGATATGAAAAACGCAATTTGAATTTCGTCAATCGGCCCAGTAGAACCGGAGACATAGAACTGCCCCCCTCCTTTTTTTTTTAGTGTACATATAATACATATGTATTAAAAACAGTATTTGAAGCTAAATGTAAACTTAGAGCAGAAAACTCGCATTTGCTTTAAGTAGGACGTAATAATAGATTGGGATACAATCAGTGCTAAACAACGAATACTCACTTTTCCCCACAGATAGAAAAAAGTTCCTCCACGCTTTCGGGTTGCAGGAGGAAAGGAGGGAAAACAAGAATCTTCGTGACCTGAACCAGTTGACTACCTCCGTTAAATATTGCTTGTGTTTCTGCTCTCTTTCAACTCTAACAGAAACGTTAACTAGTTAAGAATCTAAATTAGCTGGCAAAGTACTCATTTAGGTTATTTAAATATGATGCAAAGCACACGAAGCTATCTGCTTGAAGGGAGGAATGCCTTTGTGGAGGACCTTTCTAAGGAAAATTTGCTCGTATTCCCGTTGCACATGGGTAAAACCATGAAAACCAATCATGCAGCCAGCTCGTTTACTTAGTATCGAATTTGGGATGAACCACTAGTGTTCAGCAGTCTTTAACCGCTTGCTACTGGTGGAGTGGAAGAGTGTTGGTAATTTCAATCAAAAGCAATGTGTTTCTCATACTTCTGTGTAGATTATTGGCAAGTTTTAACTTTGATATATTTTTTCTACTGTTGTGAAGTTCTTGTAGTTCTTTATTTTTGAGCTGAATTTCATAGTATTTACTGAATTTTATTTTATTTACACGTCGTTGTCAACTTCCTATATCACGGTCTTGCTTAGAGACAGTCCTATAAAAGCAAAAAATGTGCTAAGTGTGAAAGTGTTCAAAGTCTCTGCCTGTAACTCAGTTTGGCCATCATTTCCTCGAGCAGAATGGATAGTCCTAAGTCACTTGATGCCAGGCTGCGTTAGTACCAATTAAACAACGGAAAATATTAAGATGAGATTTGAGTGTTAATTATGTGGCATGGGTTAATTAAAAACACATTTAAAAATTATATGTTGCCGACTTGAGTGTTCGTAACTAGAGACAAACCATTCGTCATCCGAGGCAATTTTTATTTAGATAAGTTATTCGTGAACGGAACTGTTCAAGAAATGAGACTTTCCTGATAAGAGATTCCACTGCACAAACCTACGCATAATAAATTCTTTTAAGGAAATGAAACTGCTAGCCATGCTACAAATTCTTTCTACGTTGCAAACTCTTCGAATAAGCAAATAAGCCGTTAATTTTCAATCTCATTTATCCATGGAATGTTGCTCGTTTTTGTACATTCCTCCTGAAAACAATCACGGACATCTGATACTTACCCCTGCGCAACGCCTCCGAGGGCGAATCCCATACAACATCTGAAGATGGCCATCCACGTGTAAGACGGAGAAGCCGCACTCACAGCCCCAAACAGAAATAGAAGCGTGACAGATGCTGCGAGTGACTGCAAAAAAGAACATAAGACTCAACATCAATACAAAGCTACTAATGCCGTTTAGATTCTCCTTCGCGTAATTTCAGAATAATAGGTAATTAAATATACCGGATTTATTACAATTTATACATTTTCAAAATTGTTTTATCTCATTATTCGAATTTAAACTAGTTAAATTTTATTTTATTAAAATTTATTTAATTACTAGTATACATTGTATTTATTATTTCTTTATTGATATTTACTGATATGTATTTATTATTACCTTATTAAACTTTATTTTGGGCGTTTACTTATTTTTAAATTTCACAACGATATCAGAAACGGGATCACCAGTGACTTAATAGTTAAGACCTCTGAATGCAGAAGACGTCGCTTAATGTGAATATCATTTGGACATTGTTAATTAAGTTACCAAAGTGCCAAATAAGAGATAAAATGGATAATAACAATCGCCAAGTGTCAGAAAATTGTTGCCAAATAAGGGGATTATGCTGCCAAACAGCTTGTTTTAGATTCTAGTCTACCATTTAAAATGAGGCGAACATTTTGAAGATAATCAGGCAGAGAACTCTCATCTTTAGGAACAAAAAAAAATTCTGCAGCATTACTCAAGTATTAAGATTAGGGTTATAACATTAGTCAAATCCTATTCAGATACGTTATGAACAATTCGTAAATGAACTTTTGCATTAAAGACATTATGAACAAGTAAACAAATATTTCATAATCATAAACATATATTATATCATAAATTTGCATAAACACAAATTTTTGCATTTTCCTAATTAAAATTCTGTGACAATTATGATTTTTATGGTGTTTTTGTATTTACAATAAAATAGTTAAATTCCATTGCTGTTTTCTTTCTCACCGTTCAATGTTATCATTCGGTTAATGGTATCAAAACAGTCGTGATGATATGCGCCTACTATATTGTAATTCAGCACAGGTTTGAGCCCAGGTGAATAGGCTAGGTGTATGGATGTTTTCGGAATGTTTCCCATGCAAATAGTAATAGAAGCCAGTCAACGAAAGAGCGGCACAGTCGCTGAACACTGGTAGTTCTGACTGGTGTTCGAATCCTTGCAAATGGGCTGACTTTATGGGCAGTTTCATAGATTTCTCCATGTGTAACGTGCATACGTAACAGTTTCTCTTAGACAGTCCTGCACGATGGCCTCCTTCTCCTTAGGTAGATAGCCCTGGTGTGCCTTGTCATAATCAAATAAACCAATCCTGATTTAGTGATGTTACTTCAGTTTAAAAAATTCATTCTGCAGTATTTTGATCTTACCAACCGAGTTGTTGATCTCAATAAGCTACGTGCTTTCCAAGTTTTCTTATATAAATAGGTGGGACATCGGCCATTCGGTAACAATATCTGAAAGACAACATTAACCGAGATCACAATTAAGGGCGTCTACTGTATTTTTTGGAAGGCTAAAACCGGATAATAAGTCGCTTGACACTTTGCACTCAGCCAGAATTTAGCTTTCAAGTAGTAGGTTCCGTGTAACGTAAAGGATGTCTTCGTATAGAATTTTCCAAGGGAAAGCGACATTTAGTTCAGAATTACTAATATTCAACTGTTTCATCCATTTGAACACCATACAAAATTTTTAACTTCAAATAAAGATGCAAAAAAGAAGACAGATTAGTTTTTAAGTTTTATAGTTTACCTTTTTTCTGCCGTATATATCTGCAGCGGATCCGAAGACTGGGCTGCCTATCATCATACCAGCAAACACAACCTAAAAAGGAAAGTTTTAATTTTAATATCTGCAATTAGTTGTTTTAATAGACTAAAGTGCAACATTTATTTTAATTAGACCGTGAATTTTTTATGTTTACTTCCCTATACTTCTGCTTTCAATCAACTTTACCAAAAATGCAAATAAAGTGAGTTTAAAAAAAGGGAGAATTCAAATGGATTTATTTTTTTGCAACTTCGAACAGAAGTGTATATGCTTAGTTTTAGTTAATTCTTTAAGCTTTTTATATATAATCACTTTGTATTATCCCTTTCTAATTTAAAAACAAGACGAGAATTCAAGTTACTGTCTACGAAAGTTATCCAAGGCTTCATTAAGTATAATTACGGTTGCACTTTGTAAATATGTAAAGTAGCAGCTGTTTCTAGCATGCATAGAATATAAGCCGTCTAATACATAGCGGAAGCAGAATAACTGCACAACCCGGTAAAATCCTAGTATACAATTACGGCCTTGGAGCGATTTTGAAAATTGCTGTCAAAACCAAAATGACTTGTTTACTGCTCGTCATAAATACCGCATTTACCGCTCATCATAATGTCACCAAAAGTCGCCAAATCCCGTGTATTCCGTATCTTAGGATTTAAGATACTGGTAGCTGAAATTAAAAATCTTACGTTAAAAAAGGCGAAAAAAAAATGCATGTGCTTGGATGTATCAACTCATTCCTTGAGAGGATGCAGTAGTTACTAGGGATTATCGGGATTACAATAGTCTGTCTCATATGCATTCTCCGAAAATGGGTACGGAGGGGGGGAGGCAAAATCGTAATGTCACCTATAAGGTCCACAAGATCCATACCAACAACAGGCGCATCTGCACGTCGCGTTAAATTCGTGGGGTACAACATATTGTAACGTTTTTCTCTTCTCTTCTTCTTACGTACGTTTCGTGGATTTGGAGTGAATAAAGACAACGACACTTGATGGAATACCGAAACACACTTTATTGGCCAGTATTTTCAAGACAGCTCCAAAATCACTTTTATAGTCGTCGAAGAACTACAATAAACACGCTGAAACAATCAGCGACACAGCCTTCAGATTATCAGGTTATAACGGTGGAGACAGCTACACGACAAAGCACCAGAGTATTATTCCCGACTCTGCTCGGTCGGTCTCGGAACTCCACGTACTCTCGAGACTCTCCACGCTAGAACTCGCGATGCACTCCACAATACGCTAGAGTATAGCTCCCGACTCATTCAGTCGTTCTCGAAGCTCAATACATTCTAAGATAAAACTCGACGATGAACTGCCTCGCGATACACTAAGAGACTCGCTCGATGTACTCGACGACCAACTCGGCACTAGACTACGCACTGACTTGCACTGATTTACTGACTCTCCGTGTACCAGCAGGGTTTATATAGCTTTTGGCTTGTGTTCGAGAACAGTCTGGGCTAAACTAGTAAGAATCGTTCCAGAAGGTTCTCCATGCGTCTATAGCATATCTCCAATCTTGTCGCCAAATGAGCGATTTCTCGCCAAATGCGGCAACTCTGCCTTTCTTTGCCATTTTCTGGCAACCCTAAACCTGCTTTGCGGGGAAGCTATCTTACCGCGCCTGGACATTTCGTAACAATATAAAGGGCCGTCGAGACCATGGAGCAGTGTCGGCTGTCTCCTTTAGCTCAGCTAAATTCCATTGCGATCAGCCCTTAACTGGCAAAATGAGTTATTATTATGCTAACTAATTAGCAAATTTCGAAAATAACCTACAATTTGAAATCTCTAAAAAATTTTGGAATAAATTTTGATACTTGCTTATTCAGTTTCAACGAAACAGTCAGGTATCTCTCCGATTTCGAATGAGAGACATTTCCAGGTAATTGAATATATATTTCTAGCACTTAGCTTTGTGATGCTCATGTTCTGTTATTTTCTGATGTTTTGTGATGAAATCTGTAGAAATGGCAGAATGAGAAGTCTATCGGTACTGTTTTTGGTTTATCTATCGGCCAGAATTAAATTAATACTATTGAAAAACATAACAGGATATTTAAAATGAAAATGCGTAACATTCTGTTATATTTCAGAAATACAGAAGGAAACGGTATTTTAAAATGACCATGTTTATTATCACATGAAAATTACAAATTTTTTTACTGTGACGACATAGAACTCCGTATGTCTGCTTGCTTATAAGACTGTCGCCGCAGTTTTAAAAATTGCCTTTGTACATAATGAAGCTTCGTAACATCACGTACAAACATAAACGAACTTTTCTCGTGAAATCTTACGAAAACTGCATGTCATGGTTAGGTTCCTATCACGTAACTTTCTTGTTCCATACGTCCTCTTCATCGTCCTTCCCCTCTCCTCCTCGTAATTTTCTCCTTTCCCAGCATGTGTCCGTTGTCGTCTTGGGAGTAAGACGGGAACATAATTATATACATCCATCCAAATCTGTACCTCGTCTTTACTAACACTAATCGTCTCCAAACGTGTTAGCGAATCAAAGATGTCTGACACAGCCACACATTTTAAAACCAAGAGAATCTTTACCACTCGATTCGTCATCTATGTGTATGATCATAACCACAATTTAAACAAACCGTGAAATAAATTAAAATTCTTCACATCTTTCTAGGCAGAAGCCAAACCGTGTATGACATCCTTCAATGTGAATGGTTTCTAAAAGTCATGGACACTAATTTAAAAATCACATATCGACACATATATATAAGGGACATATGTGTAAGGGATCTGTATTTTAAATTTATAGTGTAGATAATTCATTGGCCGGATGAATCTTGCTACGTTGGGCAACAGAAACATTGCCCATATATTTCCGACATTTAAATATTCATATTGTTAGCCCACTGCATACTATTTTTTACCAAATTAGCCTAAATTTCGCAATTAAATCTAAACTTCAAAAATGCCGTTATTTTGATACTGCCAGTTATGAGGGATTTTATAGTATATTTAAATTTTCTACTTTTACTGTTTTTATTTCCTTGTACGAAGTAAAAAAGAAATATTGTAATCGCGAAAAATTTCGAGTATCATATTTCAAAGAAAATACACATTTTGACAGCTATCGAATGCAATTTAACGATTTTTTGCCTAACATCTGTATGTAAGAACACAATAAAAGACTCTTCCCCCCAAAGAAAAGATTTATAAAAATGATTTAAAATGGACTCTGACCAGAATGTTTCATGACATCTGTGCGTATATACCTACGAATGTATGTATGTGTTTCGAATAACTCAGAAACAAGTAGCCTCAGAATGTTGAAATTTTGTATAAAGGGCTGCTATGACATGTACGTGTGCACTTCCTATTTCGGTTGGAATCCGCCGCATCAAAAGTATATAAATATATGTATATGTATATCCACTCTGCTACTCGGCTCAGTGAGCTCAGTTTCTTTATTCTTATATGTTGATAAATTGTGCATTTTTTGCTTTAAGAATGATTGAATTATGTTGTTCTTATCTTCTGGTTAAGGTTTTTATGCTTTTAGTAAATCTGCATGCAATATTTGTAGAATTATCAACAATTTAAATGTTGTTTAACTACGGCTAAGCCTAATTATTTTTATCATAGCATCCATATATTTTAAATTTGAAATTTAGCGGAATAGTGGATTTGTTGTTAATCTAGAGCAACTAAGCTTCGCAAAAACAAAGATAACGCCTTCTTTTATTATTGCGAATTAAATCATGCTTAATTCCATTCTGGAATTTATTTGAGGAAACAAGCGTTTAAGATTTACTTCGTAATTTTTATTATGGATATTTTGAGTTTTTATGCATTTCTGCCTTGTCGCGTGGTGAGAACTGAATTAATTGAATGAGAAATACTGAATCATCTGTGAAACACTGTTTTTTTTTTCTTTTTTTTTTAATTTCTTTTACACACCGTTTTAGATTTCTTATATTATTTGAATAGAATATGTGGCAACAATTAGATAATTCTCCAGATGATATACATAATTTTTGTGCATTCTGAGTTATATAATGAAGGAGATGTAACGCTGTTAAGTGAAGCTAGCGCCAGATTGTCGCTGTGCTAAACAAATATAGTGAATTTTAAAGTGTGCATAAATTCCATTGTGGTTTATGCGCTATCGACTACGTAGATTTAATTCAATCCAATAATTTTAAATGAAATGGCGGAAAAATTGCGTATAATTTAATATTCCATACAAGGAAGTCATGTGGTGTATACATGAGATTTTTGATTTTTAAATAAACATACGAGTATATTACTTTTTTAAATAATCATAATAATAAATAATGTATATTTAAATTATTTTTGTTACTCGAATCTCAAAAGTCATTGACTGCCTATCTCTTCCACTGAGCCAGTTCATTCTGACGTTCCCTCAGATCATGATTATTTTCGTAGTTTTTTAGACTATAGCTTCATATGAAATTTGTGCATACGTGTTAGAAAACACTTTTTCTTACTTACATTGTTTATTCATTTCGAGAATATTTATAACACAGTGAGAAGTATATAAAAGAAGATACGTAAAACGATAATATAATAAGGCAATAAATATATATACTTTTTTTTAAATCTGAAAGGGTTCACATTCTAACGATCACCCGAATGGCTCTTCTAAAGTTTAATATGTTTTATCAATAGGAATTATTGATAGAGATGGCCCAGGGGCAATAGCGAAACATTTCATGAATATTAGATTTATAGGATATTTTATAGGATATTAGACTAGCATTTGAACCTTCTATAACTTCTGTACATTTAAAAAGTGAAAGAATATGTAAATATAATATTTTAATGACCTGCATGTATTGTTTTTAAGTAGTTTAGTTTGTTAATGAATAACAGACATATTCAATATAAAAGAATAATATCTCACGTTTTTCGGAATGGCAGTAGACTCGAACGAAAAATGAAAGAACGCAAAATCGTGTTTCAAAACTAATAGCAATTTGGAGCTAATAAGACGATAAAGTAGTAGCCCATAAATTAATAAGACAAAAAGACAATATTTGTGAACATGTGTAAAACTGTAAGAAGGTAATATACGAGGCACGTCCAGAAAGTAAGTTCCGTTTCAATTTATCTCCGCTGCAGCTCTGCGATCGCAGTTCCGCACATGCGCAGTAGACGCTCTGTATCAAGGAGAAGAAACGCGCGCCATTTGGAGATCGCTGTCAGTCACGTACGCTTTGTTGTGCTTGTTTACAATGTCGGTGTTGATTGAAAATCCCGCCGCTTGTGAAATCAGATCTGTGATTCGTTTTCTGAATGCGAGGAAAGTGAAACCTAGTGAAATTTATCGGCAAATTTGCGATGTTTACGGACCAAAAGCGATGAGTGATTCAATGGTGAGAAGATGGGTCCGAAAGTTCAATGACGGACGTAGTGATGCGCACGATGAAGAACGAAGTGGGCGTCCATCTTTGGTTACAGAAGAACTGGTTCACGCGATTGATGACAAGATCCATGAAAACCGAAGGTTTACAATTAGTGCTCTCGCTATGGAATTTCCCCAAATTTCACGATCACTAATGCATGAAATTGTTACCGAAAAACTGAAATTTCGTAAACTTTGCTCACGTTGGGTACCAAAGATTCTTACTGAGCAACACAAAACAAAACGGATGGGTAGTGCACTTCAGTTTTTGACCCGTTATGCTGAAAGCGGTGAAGAATTTCTGACACAGATAGTCACAGGAGATGAAACTTGGGTTTCTTACGACACCCCTGAAAGTAAGCGGCAATCAATGGAATGGAGGCACACTTCATCCCCAGCAAAGGTTAAGCCGAAGCAAATCTTGACACCTCGAAAAATGATGTGCACAGTGTTCTGGGACTGGAAAGGCATCTTACTCATTAATTTCTTACCGCGTGGTCAAACAATCAGAGCAGATGCTTATTGCGAGACACTTCGGAAATTGCGCCGTGCAATTCAGAATAAGCGCCGAGGATTGCTGTCAAAAGGTGTTGTTTTTCTTCACGACAACGCACGACCACACACTGCAAATGTGACGAAAAACCTCCTACAGGGATTTGGCTGGGACGTGTTTGACCATCCTCCGTACAGCCCTGACCTCGCTCCTAGCGACTTTCATCTGTTCTTACATCTTAAGTCTTTCCTTGGCGGTCAACACTTTAACAATGACGACGAGCTGAAAGAAACTGTTTCCAACTGGTTGAAGACACAGGCGGCAAATTTCTATGAAGAAGGTATACAAAAACTTGTGCCACGCTATGACAAATGCCTGCAATATTTCGGCAGTTATGTGGAAAAGTAGTTTAAGAGTTGTTGAATTTTGTGCAATAAATAACTTTTCTGTAGCTGTACACAATTTACTTTTATTACCAAACGGAACTTACTTTCTGGACGTACATTGTAGTTTATGAGATCATAAGAATTCAACAATGAAAACTTACAGATGTGAGCAGGGCGTTCTGCCATCTGTATAATGGCCAGTCGCACGCAATAAAATCCCCAATCACTGACAAGATGATGATTTCGAAGGCATCAGCCAGCTGAAATTGATAAAGATAGTAACATTAACATGAGAAAAAGTCTACATTCTTTAATTTATTTCAACAGTATCTGGATCAGTAATCCAATTAAATACACCTTGCACCAAAAAAAAAAAAAATTTTTTTTTTGTGCCCAGTGTGCACAACAGTGATCTCAAACTCAGACTGCGCACGGGCTGAAAGAACCATTGAAAACAGCTGACAGACCACTTTTTTTTACTTTCAACAAAATGAAAATTTTTTAACAAAATAAAAAACAATTCTTTACATCAATTTTAAATTTCGCGTACTAAATACTTATCAAAAACATACATAAACAGTAATAATAATATCACAGAAGAAAAAAGTTCAAATTTATATTGATTTTCCATCTTAACTCTAAAATTACACTTTGTAACTCACACGTCTTGACAGCTAACTATTAAATTTTCAGACTGGTATTTATTTCAAATTGTTCAGAGAAAATTTTGCACTGGGACAAAACTTGAGAATAAATAACAATTCAGTCTCTTCCTGTTATTTATTAAATTTTTGTGTGTGGCATAAGAAAACTTACATATTTTGTATATAAACAATTATAAATTTCTTATGTTCCTTACCAAGGCTTCATACTTCATAGCATTTCGATTTCGTTAAAATCGAATGACCAGAAAGAATTCATTATAGAAAAATTACTAAAAGTTATCATCATGACGAATTGTAGATGCTCATCGCTCAATAAAGTTCCTTTCTCATTAATATTCAAGTGTGAAAACGCTGTTCACATATAAAGCGATTATTCTCAGTGAAAAAAATTCGTAACTGAGCTTATTTATTTTTTGACAACTACGAAAAATTTAATCAAATCTGTATCTTCAAATCTTTGAATAAGATTTATATCACATTGTAAATTAATTTATTTACAGATTTTGTGGTTCGTTATTCATGCTCATTCTTAATGCAAATGAAAGTAATGTAAAATCGGACTTAAATTAATTAAAACCTTGAAATCTTTCTAGCACCGTATTTATAACAAATATATAGTGAAGATGCATTCGCGCTCCACATAAAATTGTTTTGGGAGCCTCCAATTTGAGACCACTGATGGATTTAACTCTAAAAAAAACAATAAATATAAAAAGTTGTGTAAATCATCTTCCTAAGATAACCGAACACTGATATGATGAATGGAGAAAAGACTGAAAAAATCTGAAAGGGCTCAGATTTGGGGAATCCCTCATTAGGCCTCTTTGAAAGTTTAATACGGCTTATCGGTAGAGATTATCCATAGAAATGGCGCAGGTGGAATAGCGAAACACTTTATAGAGTATTAGACAAATACCCATTTAAACTAATATGGTAACATTATATATCTTCTGCATATGTCAAAAGTGAAAAAATATGTAATGACATTCTGTAAAAATATTTAATGTTTTTAATTACATTGCAAGGGTTATCACAAGTTTTTAACAGTTATCTTAAGCTACTTTCTTGTTCATCCTAATTTCAGCTTACAATTTCCTACCTGAAAGTTTTTTTTTTTTGGAATCGCGTTTAATGCAAATGAGTAAGAGTAGTATTTAAGTCGAAGTTCCACTGACTTCAAGAGAAAAGCGGGTATAGACTTTGATTTTGTATTATGTATGCGCACTCAGAAACGTTATTCTCCAATTGTTCGAAAGAACGAAAAGTCGCTTCAAAGCACAGCCCACTTCTTTTACTGCATGCTTAACATTACGATATCCAGACCTCGCCGAGACTTCACAACAGATGGACACTGCTGCCGCAGCGCTTCAACATTTGTCAATATATTGCTTATAATTGGTATAATGCCACAAAATTAGATCCAACGCAACACTGGAGATGCAATACTGCTGTGCACAAGTATTCCAAATTTCTGGATATCGAGGTTTTCATTTAGGATTCCAAAAGGACAAAATAGAAGATCTCTGGTCGTACACCACTTATATGAATATGACCTATGACCTAAGACTTCGAGAGAGAGCCTCAGAGTTTCTGACTAGAGCGCGTTTGCCTTTTGGCTACGACTCTCCAAGCTGTTACTACGCTCGGCCGTATTACTGGCCCTTGATAGCTTCGCTAACTTATTCGATATTTATGGGCCAACTGCTTAGAATTTTTATAGCTTCAACTATATCTCTTTAGTTAAATCTTGCTTCTTATTATTTTGAGTTCAAGCCCAAGGGGAGGCTTTGCTGTTCGCCCTGAGAAAGGGACCAACCATTTATTTTTATTTTGAGCAATAAAGGATAATTAACCCTTCTCGAGTTTACGTCTCTGTTCCTGAACTATAGCGAATATTCGCTTAGCTGTTCATTAGGTTCCTCCACATTTAGTTGTTAGAAAAAAAAGGTGGAACCTCACAAGATATATCACATTTTAAATTCATTTTTATTTAAATATATTTGATTGAAAAGTAAATAAATAGTATCTTAAGAACTACATGTATTATTGTCTTTAAATTGCTTAGATTGTTAATTCTTAAAAGACAGAGTTAATATGAAAGAATAATATCTTACGTTTTGCCGAATGGTAGCAGACTCAAATAAAAAGTGAAACAGCGGTTTAAAATCGTGTTTCGAGACTAAGAACCTTTTCTAGTAATTTAGTTTAAAGGCAATAACTTTCGTGATGCGGATACTATCTTATAAATATATCTTTAAACTGTTTTTTTTAAGAAGCTTGTTATTTTAACTCACACGAAAGTCTGAATTCAGACATTTTAACTATCGCTATGTTAAATGTTTTCACTTATTTTACTCAATGACATAAAATCAATGTTTGCACATTTAACTTTTCATTTCATTCTTTTGTTATCTTGTTACAATACACGCGCAGGTTGAAGCAAGGCCGACATTTGTACCTCCATGTGAACACACTATATGTGACCGACCTTGATAACTTCTGTCCCATGCCAAATCTGCCTCGCAATTTCCTCGGAAGGTGTTTGCCTCCGAGGGTTTCCCATCCCTCTTCCTGAGTTTTTGTATTACTTTTTCTTAGTCATTAATCTCCTGAAAGAATTATCTTTACGATTTATTAAATTAAGTCTTTTTCCTAATTTTAAGCCTTTTGCTTTTGAAATATTTCACTGTCATTCTCAATTTTTTTAGCTTTGTTTCTTTAAATCTTGACTTGAAAATTTAATTATTTTTAATTTTTATTGTTTTTTTAGCAGTTTTGAAAAATGCATATTTCTTCTAGTTTGACCAATTGTTTACCTGGTTTTTAATTTCCAAATCTTATATTTTTAAATCATTTTGATTAGTTTAATTTATTTTTTATTCTGTACTTTCTTTAGATTTATTTCAGGAATTCATAATCATCCAGTACAATACAGAAACGTGGCTATGTTCAAAATTTTTCGGTTGCTCCTTGAAAAACAAACAAAAAAATTTGCAACTATTTCTTTTATTATATAATTTTACATTGGTATCTTATTGAATTGCTTTGTTTTTATTCCAATTTTCATTTTTGTTTTTCCTATTAACCACCAAATTAATTTAATTATTTAATAATTTTATTTTGATTACTTAATTAATTTCGCAAAGTACTGAGCGACTTTAATAATTTATCATTTTAAATTGAAATTTATATATGTATATATATATACATATACATACTTCACATATATATATATATAAACTTTTTTTTATATATATGTATATATATAAGTCTGGATACTGTAATCTCGCTGCATCAAACAGCCATCATGACTTGGTTAATAGTTATACAAGTCAGAGATGCACCAAACAATTAATTTGTCCACTTTCGAAGTCTGACATATTTTCAATCTATAATTTCTGATGTTTTGTTCTCCAGTAGTGCTGAAAATTAACTTCATATTCTGCTGCTGTTTGGCACAATTCGAAATCATTCCGAGTTTTCCGAATGTGCATGTCATGGCTTCAAAATAGAGTAAGTACTACGTTAGGAACTTGTTTCATTTCCAATTGTATTTAGAAGAGATTATACTACCACTTTCAAAAATCCTTATCAATGTTTTTAGTAGTTGCAGTGTTTGGCTACTAAATACATACCCATCCGAGTCCTGCCAGACAGGTTAGTCGCACCTGGAATGCTCCATATCCAGCCTTATTCACAGCATCGTCTACAGAGAATATAACAGCTGAAAATAAAAAGGAAGCAAAATATGAGCGAGCTCACTGTACAAGAAAATCTCTACTATCCGAAAAGCTCAGAAAGTGCCGCATTTCGCACTCACGAAAATTCCGGATAGTTGAGAGTAAAAAAACTGGAATTCACGATAGAATGTCGAATGAATGGAAGCAAGTTCCGGCCTAAAATTGTAAAAACAGTCATCTTATTTGTTACCAACTTGATTATCAAAAGCCTGTATTTAAAATTATAAAAGATTCCGAAAAGGAAAAAAAGTGCATTTCGGACGTATAAAAGTCGACGCATTTCGAATGCCTTAAACATGAGAGGAAACCATCTTATCCTATTATGAAATCCCCTCCCTCAAAATAAAAGTTCGTGATGATATTGCCAAACTTGCACCTGTCAACAGATCGTTCTTTATATCAACAAATACAAATTATGGATACAGGATATAAAAATTTATGTCGCTTCTCGCAGTTTTCTTTTTGCATTGTCATTGTTTATTCGTTTTCAAATAAAGTCACACTTCGTGCTCTTTTTTTGATCCAGGAAATCAGTAACTAGGGTCGGTGCGAGAGCCCTTGAAACCTCTGTGGCCACAAAAGGCAGCAGAATTTAGGGGCATCAAAGATTTTAGTGTTTAGAGAAGCATCGGGCAGAAATTTTTGGGAATTTCAAAATTTATAGAATTTAGAAAAGTACTGAAGAGCAAAATTTAGCGACGGCAAATTTATAGAATTTATGGAGACATTTTACAGCAAATTTAGAACTTGCATAGACTCCACATGGCGGCAAAGTGTCTAGAGCCGACCCTACCTATAACTTAGAAAATACTTTACTTCATGTTGTCCCATGAAAGGCAGGCTCCAAATATACTCACTTTTTCAAAATGCATGAAGAAACAGAACTTATATCCTTCTGTGCCATCTTCAGGATTCCAAGCCAAGCTAAATGACACAGTAGACGGATGTACTAACTACTATCGATCAGGGCGGCACCATGTTATACATGGAGTAAAAGCAGGAAACTCCTCTGGAACAAACCCATTCGCTCGAATTTTACCCTGATTGGACTTATTAAAGCTCAGTTTGGTCACTAGTAAGCAACATATAGTATATTACTAAGCGTTCACATGATGGTCTAGCCTAGTAATCTCAAACTGGAAGCAATTTTATGGGGCCCGCGAATCCATTTCATTTTATTTGATTCCAAGATTTCAGGATATTAGTTATTTAAAGTACGAGTTTATATTATTATTCATTTCCATTAAAAAAGAACATTAGTAACAGGCCACAAAAGACATAAAATAGAGACAATTAATTTGCTCGCTCGATTAATTTACTCTACTTTTTAGATATCTCATTAAAAAATTAGATAACTTTCATTTGTACTTTTCAAAAAATAAATAAGCTCAATTCCGAAATTTTGTTCTTTAGTTGGGAGTATATTTGAATGTGAGCAGCTTTTTATTACAATTGAAAATTAAGAGGAAAAGTACCCGATTGACCGATGAGCAGCTACAGTCTGTGATGAGACAATTTCTAGTAATTTCTCTCGAAATTTTATCAAAGTCGAAATTCAATCAAATGTCAAGCTATCTTAAGAAATAAATAACTTTATAATTATTTATATAAAAGTATATATTTATGTTTCGAAAACAAATTTCATAATCAAGAGAGAAACTACGTTTCTTATTTATCCTCAAGTTTGTCTCGCTTGGTAAATTTTTTACTTGTAAATAATATGTCCATTTTTAATTAAAGTTAAAGTAATTAAGTATAAATTAAACATGTTAGACTTAATTTAGAAGTCAAGCAACAAATTATGTATCTTAATTAATGTTAGAACTATTTGAAAAAATTTCAGTCTAAGAATTCTTTGGTTAATAAAATTCCGGTCCTTCAATTGGTTTTGTCTCAAACTCAAATTGCATTAGGGCTTGAGTTTGAGATCTTTGGTCTAGTCATCATTAATGTCACAGTCATGCATTTGATCAGTTCTTTTACCTATTTGACATAAAATCAAAAGTTAAAACATTTAAGCAAAAGCCTTATGTTACTTTTCAAGACACAGCAGAGTCTGGTTAACTAGTTAAAAATGTAATGAACTAATTCTCCCTATATCTATATTCATTTAGTGCTCAAGTCAGATATTCTTGTTTACCTACCGTTGTGCAACGAAACAACTTGAACACATTTTAATGAAATCTATATTCATTTTGATTCTATGAAGCATTTATTTCCTGAGAAACTGCGACATCGTGCTGTAAAATGTTTAGGATACTTCTCAGTCTTCTAAAGGTGAGCCGAAAGTAGCTTTTATTTAACTCGAAATGTGAACCAAAAATAGCTTAGCTTTTTAATAAACATTTCGTGTAAACCTGGACTCTATAATCAATACAAAACCACATAATGTCATACTTATTAATAGAAAAATTGTAAAAATATTCTCCAAACTGAAAATTTTCACAAATTTTATTCCAAAGCAGTAATCTTAAGTCAGAAACTTCCAAGACAAATACAGATACACAACCATCCTGAGGATATGTCATTGCAAACTGTAAAGCAGAGGTTCCTTTGGTACTGACGCCCTGGGTGTCGATGAAATTAAAGAGAATCCAATGATGATCAAGGAATCGATAGTCGAATATGCACCGGTAATGTCTTATTCACTACATACAAGGAAGCTATGTTTTAAAATTTTAAGATCATCCGAAAGAAATATCCTACAGTAAGAAATTATAACCGAATCAAAATTATCGACTTTCGTCTCTTCTTACTCTTAAATTTGATTATGCCAGCATGACTCAGAGAACTGCTGAGCTGCGTATATCTTATCTTGATGTTCTAATGCAAGAAGGGTTGATTGCGGGAAAGGAAGTTACCCAAGCACAAGGGCTCATTCAAAACATGCGTGTACGATAAATTTTGAAATTTAAAAGTCATCCGAAGGAAATATATGAGGGAAAATAAAAGTTTTTACCGAACAACATTGTTGAATTTCCCTGCTTTTACTTTCCTAGTGAAAGCTGAATTTAATCAAGTCAGAAATTTACTATTGAAAACAAGAAACAGCTTGAATATTTTTTAACAATGGCGTAATCCTGCTGCGAATATGAGCATCTGGAAGCCCAAATTTGAAATTTGGAATTTGTTTTACTATCGATTTCATATTTTGTAAAACTTTAACGGATTTTTGATTAACAAATTCAAGGATTTCAAAGCGAGCAATGGCAATGTTGTACAGAAAAATCATTTTTGTCTCCGGCGCGGGAGACTGTGTATAGGAAGTTCTAAAGCTATGCTCAGTTTAAAATTATTTTGCGATATTGCTCTTTGATTGAATTTTACGGTTTAAGTGCGAAAAACATGATATTTAATAAATAAAGGTAATACACAAAATGTTAAAAAAAACGCCCCTTTGGACGCAATTTAAAATCTGAAACCTTTCAGATTTTCTTTTTTTTTTTTATTATTTTTTTTATTATGATTACAAACAAATCCTTAACAAAGAAATCTTTGACGTATAACTAACACAAATTTAAAAGAAGACTATATTTTTAGGTTATGTAGAAATTCTCAACAAGATAGAATTTCAGTAACTAAAATTTACTTCAATAAAAATTGCAGATTCTTTTTAATTTGTCTTTAGAATTATTCAGTTCTTCTTAACAACAAAAGATAAAATCATAAGAGAAGAACTTTGTTACCCACAACTTCTAGATTTCTAATATTGGTGTTTTCGCTCTCATTCCTAAATTTTACTTTAAAGACATTTTGCTATTCTTGACGTCTTTTATGACGATTCTTTATTATTTATTTGCACAGACGATTTTAACGCTTTATGACGTAATCCTCAGCTATTAAACAACCGTTCACTTTGCTAGGAAATACTGCATTTGTTTACACATCTGCTCTTACAGGAATTCTTTAATAGTCTTGACTCAAATTTAGTTTTTTACTATGTCGTTCTTTTGAATTTACTTTTAACATATTCATAGAATGGAAAAGATTTTCATTCAGAAAATTATTCAACACATTTCTTTAAAAATTTTACATTCTTTAATGAAATGGGTTAAGATATGTTATGTTAATTAACCAATTACTGTTATTTAAACTTTTAAGTGCCTTATTAGTATTATCACGTTTATCTGCGGCTAATTTGGTAACATTGACCGAATGATAACACCAAAGGAGGATAAAATAATGCCCTTCAAAATAGTAACTCAGTCATTACTATAGCTATCATCACCAAATTTTCTACAATTCTTTTCTGGGTCCTGAAAAAGGGCGACGTCCACTTTTTTCCGAGTTAAAAACAGATATTAATTAAAAACTGGGAAAACGCTAATTTCCGCCCTCATTTTTCCGCGTGGCAACAGTCTCGCACGCTGGCGATAAAAATCTGCTTTATTTCAAGAAGTGTCGCTACAGCTCGCTTTCAAATCGTAGAGTTTGTTAATAAAAATTTTCTAATTTTACAATGAAATAAAAATAGTATTTCCAAACATTAAATACATTATTCCCGATTACAAAAATTCGTGGGAAGCCATTCCTACTATTCCCATCTTCGTATGACTTTAATCAGTCGAGATATTAATTAAAAACTTTGAAAACACGAATTTTCGCATTCCTTTTTCCGAGTGGCAACAGTCTCGCGCGTCATTGATGATTGGTCGTCAGGATACGATAGGCATTTAGCATTTAAAATATGCTTTTACCTATATTTGAAGTTTTTTCCCGAGGGCGCTGGTTTTATTTAAATGTTTAAGAGCACAGGAGTGCTCACGCCGAAAAAGCCAATCCATGGACGAGTGCCGCCACTAGCGGTTAAAAGAGTCTTTTGAGCTGTGGTATGAGGAATTTGAAAATTTAAGCTTTAGAAGCAATTAAAAATTTACCATTTTGGATTGTGATGAATGGTTCTTGGCCTTTTTGACCGTATGTTCAATAGTTGCGTCAGAGTTTACAAGTTCTTTTATGTGGCGGTATTCTGAATTTTGCATTTTCTGGAAAAAGTTATGGCAAGTAGAAAGCATTTCGTCATGTATGGAATCGATCTTCATTTCTTTGCGATAGGTTTTAGCAACGATGCTCCAGGCAGAAATACCGTATAGTAAAATGGGTCGAATCATAGTAAGATATAGTATACGTCGTAGTTTTTCGTAGTTTTCGTAGTTTTCCTAGTTTCGTCGTAGGAGAGGATAAAGGGCAATAACCCCTGCGTTAGCTTTTGGTAATGCATTCATAGTTTGATCTTTAAACAATAGTTGTTCGTCAAAGAGCACACCTAGGTATTTAATGGAGCTGTAACCTGGTATTTGCACATTATTAATTTGAATATCAGTTTCGACGGGAATATTCTTTTTACGTCTTCTAAAAATATTGACGTTACACTTATTGTCTCGCGCGTGGAGATAAAATTGCTCTATTTCGAAATGTGTTACCACTGCTTGATTTCCAAACGTAAGGTTTGTTAATCAAAACTTTGTAAATTTTACAAGATCTATATGTATAAAGAAGAATTCCTGTTTTCGTTCGCGTTATTGATTTCTGATCAATTATGACCGATTGTTTTCCAAATTTAATCCACTAAAATTGAATATGGGTGAAATATTGGATGGAACTTGAGCTTTTACGACCATTTGATTAGAAAGAAGAAAATCATCGTATTTTTTCCATCGTTATTAGAGAAGGATTACAGCAGTATCGTTCTCTCTGTTGTTAGATACACTACCCTTAATCTACCTTAAATGACATTGGGTACTTCCGCTGATTAGGAAATGTAAACGTTTTGTTCATGAATTGTTTATAACTTTTCTCGAAATTATTTGACTGATGCTTTTCCTGAACCGCATCCTTCATTGCAAAAGAACTTGTCAATGTAAAACTTAAAATCAAGAATAAAATCAGTTTGACGCTTTAAAAAAATGCTTTTTCAGGAGAGAAAAGCAAATTCTGCAGAAATTATTTTTGCTCCAAAATCATCAATCCGATCCGTTGTTAGTCCTCAAAATCGATAGAAATATTGAAACTCTATATCAGACTAATTTTCTAATTTTTGGAGTTAATTTTAAATGATTGGTTGAAATTGAAACCAAACTCTTTGGCGATTTAATTCGTTACTTGGTGACCCTACTCTATCACCTGGCAATTTTTATAATAAATCTGACGACTTTACTTCAGATTAAAAAATTTATTCTGCATGTATTTTGATCCTATTAACCGAACTCTTGATCTCAATGAGCCATGTTTGAGGTTTTCGTATACAAACTGGCGACACTTCGGAAATTCGGTAACAATATCCGAATGATATCTTTTAACCGTAATCTCGTTGAGCTGCATCTACTGTATAAATTCTCCCTTCTTAGCCCTCAACAGGACGCAGATTAGATTGTGGAGGGTTTTGAATGTTTAAGATATAGAGCTTTTGTCAGCAATATCTAAGTTACAGTTAAAGTTCTGTCATCCAGTTCTGCTCGTTAATATTCCGGCCTTAAACATTTTACTAGCCGACATTTAAACACGCCATTAAAACTGGTCAACCTTTAGTAGTCCAGAATTGTCCAGTTTCCTACAAACTAATAATAATTTTAAATTTCAGCTTTATTATTTTAAATATCCACAAGTGGATGAGTTTTGCTGTACGCACAAGTAATGCTTTCTGTGCATTTCAAGATTAAATAAAAAGGTAAATGAAAACCTTCTTTAAGATTTTTTTGTTATATTTCATATGGAACGATAATTCGCTTGTCAGTCTAATACGATCTGAAGGACACTCGAATTACTGTTACACAATTAAGTTATTATAAAGAAAAGAAGGTCAAATAAAAGGATTAAGGTTTTCATTTCTTTTTGATTTAAGGAAGGTTACTTTCGGAAGAAATGATATTCTTTTTATTAATGACAGTAAATTAAAAAAGTAATTTAGTTCCTTTAGTTAGTTACTTTACTTTATATTTTCTAATTTACTTTCATCAGTAGCTTTTGGCTCAGTTTTAAATCTTTTGTCACATATAAGATATATCATATCACCAGAAAGAATGCAAACGAAGATGATCCAGAAGAAATGCAAAAAATTTGACGGCAGCTGAAGATTAACATTTAAATATTATATTTTCGAGACGCTTTGTTAACGATGACTTGGAATTTTTACTACAGATTAAGTACGTCTTTCTGCTCTAATTTTGACTGTAAGAACATCTGATGTGGACACCAGATAACTTCTTTGTACGGCCTACTAAGTTATGTATATTTTTTGATACAATTCATTTAAACTTATTTCCTCGAATTATTTTAACTTAATTATCACTTGAGGCAAGCTGAAAAAGACATCAAAAGCTGAAAATTTTGTAATTAAATATCCCGATCAATTTTTGTCATACGAAAGTCCAACTTCTTTTAATTTTATTTTTTTCATAACGAGTATAAAATATTCCTAGATATAAGTGCAGGAACTGAGAGGTCGCATTAAAAGTAAGGTATCGATATTTGTCGAATATTTTTTTTTTATTTGACATATATAAAACATGAATATTTTCATCATTGAAAACCTTCTTTAATTCTAAATGCATGACTACGGCCTGTGAGTTTTTAACAGTTATCTTGAGATAAAGCTACTTTCAGCTTACATTTTCCCACCAGAATGTGTTTTCAGAATCGCATTTAATGCAAATATGTGAGAATAGTATTTAAGTCGAAGTTTCACTGACTTCGTTAGAGAGCCAGAGTTTCTGACTAGCGAACGTTCGCCTTTGGACTACGTCTCCCTCTAAGCTATTACTACGCTCGACCGTTCTTCAGGCCCTTGATAGCTTCGCCAACTTAATTAAGATTTAGGACCAACTACTTAGAATCTTGATAGCTTCGGCTATATCTTTTTAGCTAAGCATTAGTAAACTTTAATTCTTATTGAGTTCAAGCCCAAATGGAGGCTTTGCTGTACGCTCTGAGATAGGAGCTGACTGTGTTAAGTCTTATTTAGAGAAATAAAGGGTAATTAACCCTTCTTGAGTCTTACGTCTCTGTTCACTCATTCAAGAGGTTATTCTCTTGTCTGTGCATGCGGTTCCTCACATTTAACTGTTATAAAAGGTTGGAGTTCCACAGGCCAACCATTTCGAGAATAAAGGCCGGAGAGGACTTTTAAGCGAGGTAAAGGGTATGTACATATATATCAGTTCCATATGCAAAATTTCAACTTTCAACGGCGATAATCGTTTTCGAATTATGCGAAATATATATGTACGTATATGTATGTAAGCACAGGTGTCACGAAAAAAAATCCATTTCAAATCCTACAATAAGTTTTATAAAAATGAATCCTTTATTCTATCCTGAACAACAGAGGTCGAGCAAAAAATCATCCAAATGGATTCGGAAACTATGGATATTTCCATTGAAATATGATACACAAAATTTTTCGAGATTATAGTACTTCCTTTCCTTCTTACAAGGAAGTAAAAAGTAAAATATATTTCTATCAATACACACTGATATTTGTACAGGTATTAGACAAAAAGAATTAGTATTTAGGAAATGAAAAGATGACATTCCAACAGTTATTAGGCCAAAGGGGCAATCTGCATAGAAGGGCTATTAATTTCGTTTTGGCATTTTGCGTCGGTTCATTGTAAAAGTCTGAATCTCTTTTCAAATTGTTGCCACCATATATTACAGCTCTGCATTATATTTAAAGAAACTAAATGATGAAGGATCTGCATGAATGTATGTATGTTTCTCGCACTGTGAAAACACAATGATACCTAGAGCCATCAAATTTTGAATAATGTAGTCCTTCACTCGAATATGGCCATCTGGAACCCCAAACTTGGAATTTGAAATTTATTTTGTTATCTATTTTTAAGTTTATAAAACTTAACGCATTTTTTATTAACAAACTGAACGATTTTAAAGAGAGCAATGACAACATTGTACGAAAAAAAAAATTTTATCTCTAGCGCACAAGACTGTGTATCGGAAATTCTAAAGATATGCTCTTTTTAAATATTTTGTGATATTGCTGTTGAATTAAATTTTACGGTTTAAGTGCGAAGAACATGATATTTAATAAATAAAGGTAATACATAAAATGTTAAGAACAACGCCCCTTTGAGCGTAATATAAAATCTTAAAGTATTCAGATTTTTTTCTTTTTTAACTGTATAATTTTAAAGTAAAAATGTTTATACAATAATCGCCGCTTAATTTATCACTTTTGTCCAAGAGTATTTTGATAGCATTAAACGAGAAAAAAAGTGTCCTTCAAAAATAGCAAGTAAAGTTAACTAATTGAATATAAACGTTACCAGAAACATATAATTAGGAACTTTCAACAACATTATAATTAGAAAAATTTGTTTATGAACTGGTCATGATGTTTTTTATATGTTTAAATTCATTTATGAACATTTCATATGTCTGGAAATAATTTGCCGATGAACCCCTAATCTTAATACTTCGAGAGCATCCCTTGTTGAATGCAGACATACCAATGTAATTAAAAATTAGGCAAAAAAGGAGTGTTAATAGTTGTTTTCATGCATTTATTTTTCAGGAGTATTGAAAATGGGAAAAAAATTCTGCAGAAATTTCTTTGCTCCTGAAAAAAAGGTACAGTGTCAATTAGCCCTCAAAATCTATAGAATTATTCAAAATCTCTGCGAAATTAAACCTTTTTTTTTCATAATTTTAAATGGTTCACTAAAATTAAAATCAAAATGCTTGCTCGACGTAATCAAACATTTACTCAGCGACATTTCTTTATCACTCGGCAAATTTTTATAATGTATTTTCAGTCGTCGGATAAGCTGAAAATACGTCGAATAAGCTATATTTTCAGCTTATGGGACGACTTTATTTCAGTTTAAAAAATTCATTCTGTAGTATATTGATCACATTAACCGAACTGCTGATCACAATATGCGAAATATTTTCGATCTTTTTCATATACAAACGCACGACATTTTGTGATTTTGATAACAATATCCGAATGATTGCATTAACTGCGATCACGTTCGACGGCATCATCTGAAAAGGTTCTTTACGGAGATGATCGCTACTAGAGTATATCTCATAGCACATACTACTGACAATTTTTATAAATTTTTTTGCCATAAATATGTGTGTATTTTTCTCTCATACAAAATAATCATTGCTGTTTTATACTTAATGACTGTAATAGTATGAGTTCGTTTGGCTGTGTGATGCGTCTTACACATCACAGAAACAGATTTGCATGCATCTTCCCTAATATAGTGAACTCTGTAGTAACGACCATTTCTAAAAGGAATATTATTTTTTAGACCAAAAAACGGTCACTATGAGTAGTAGCCCACCGTACTCGTGCGGTCAAAGGATCCCGCCATGACGCAATAGAACAATGGATGACGTAAGAGAACAATAGATGACGCAACGGGGGTCGTGCCTTTGATGTGCCGCCTCCGCCATCTTGGATCCCGTGACAACCGGAAGTGACGTTAACGGATTGGATTTCCCGGAAGTGACGACACCAGCGCCCTCTTGTATCACGTGATGGAATGACATCATCAAAGTTTCGCTTTTATTCTGTGGCAACGATTTTTTTAAAGTTTTTATTTTTGGTGGCAACGACACTATTTTTATGTTTATGGCAACAGTATTTTGAACCACGTGTTTAGCATGATACCTGTTTTATTTTATTATTTTTAAGACACGTGATTAATTATTTAATCCGTCATTATTTTTAATTATTTAGTATGTCACTAATTTTAATTATTTACCCTTTTTAATAAGCATTTTATTTTTAGTACGTCATTATTTTTAATTAGTTTTAATTGATTCCATTTTTAATGAATTTAATATAATTTTCCCTGAATTTTAAAAATAACTCCACGGCCGGGATTCGAACTCGCTATCGCTGGGGTGAGAGCCTGACGCTTTACCGCTTGGCTACCCCTTCTTGGTACCAAACTTGTTCTTTCACCTTGTTCACCTACTCTGCCCATTTGACCTTGTACCGCCATGATGTCTATAGGCTGAAGGATAGCGCATGCGCAAACCTCACTTTTTAGTTTTTCTAAGCCATTACTTTATTCTTTGCTGCTTTAAATATAAGATTTTCCCACAGTTTAAATTTTTGCTTTATTAATAGGATATTTTTCATTATTTTTATTTTTTTTCGTCTTGTTCTTACTAAATTAAATTTATACGTTTTGCTTTTGCTAACGTAAATTTTTACTCTCGCAAATTAGTTTCCACAATTTTATATCCGTTGAAGAAAATTTAATTTTACATTTTCTTTTCGCTTTTTTTATTTTGCAAAAGTTTTTTTTTTTTCCAAATTTATTCCTTTTCATATTTTTACTTTAAAAACTTTTTACGTTTAACTTTTTTTTGGAAAAAGTAATATTTATTTTTACAAGTTTAATTTTTTCTTTTCATATTTTTATTTTAAAAACTTTTTTATGTTTAACTTTTTTTAACAAAAGTAATATTTATTTTTACAAGTTTTATTTTTTTTTCCTTGTTGCTTTTTATTTTAAAGAAGTTGATACTACATTTTTTGATTTTGCTTTCTCCTTTTACTCTTCTCGTTCTTACTAAAATAAATTTACATGTTTTGCTTTTGCTAACGTTAATTTTACTGTCGCAAATTAATGCTTCCACAATTTTATTTTCTTAGAAGAAAAATTTATTTTTACATTTTCTTTTCACTTTCTATTTTGCAAATTTTTTCCCCATATTTAATCCTTTTCATATTTTTACTTTAAAAACTATTTTTAGGTTTAACTTTTTCTTTGGTTTTTTACAAAAGTAATATTTATTTTTACAAGTTTAATTTTTTCCTTGTTGCTTTTTATTTTAAAGAAGTTGTTACTACATTTTTTTCATTTTATTTTCAAAAATGTAATATTTATTTTCATAATTTTTTCCACTTCTCAGATTTTACAAATTTAATTTTCCCCCTTATGTATTTTACTTCCAAAAGTAAATTAAAACTTTTTCTTTTCACATTTTTTTTCTTTTTTTCTTTTTTATAAATGTAATTTTTTTTTATTCTTTAAAATTTTTTCTTGTTGTGTTTTTATTTTACTCTTAACTTCTTTCCCTTGGTTTAAACACTTATTGATGTTACATCTCCATTTCCTACTGGAGGTCTTTATGGATAACATTTTCTGGAACTTTAAACAGTATTCTTCTATGCACTTTAACTGAATATTCCATTTCTTACTTTTCATACTACTAAATAGGAGATACTCAGAACTTTTCCTTCTAATTTATTTTACTAATTACTAATGACTGTACTAACTTTGTGAAATACTACGCAAAACATTACGAATTCTCTTTTACACGTCTTACTTTTTATTCAAAGGATTCGCCAAACTGTTTCTGGCAAATCTAAATTTTACACTTTGCATTTCCCCATTTTTCCTCAGATTAAACTTTTATCCTGCTTTTAAAATATATTCGTGTTGCATTTCTGATACCTTTTCCCTAACAACAAATACAGACTTACACGCTTTCTTTACTGTACAGACACTGTATTGTTACAGACAATTTCTTTACTGGAAGACCTACTGACTTTGAAGAAATCCTATAAGGAGTAATACATTTTTCATGTCATAAAGTTCGCTCAAACCAATACATGAATCATTTCTACCCAGTTTAGTTCAGTTACATATCAAAAGTATTTCGTTTCTTATTATTTTACTCTACAGACATTTACATGAATATACTCAGGACACTCCTTTTTTATTCAGCAGAAAGATTTCTTTATATTACTAACCCATATTAAAGTTTTTAAACACTTTACAAAAATATCTTAAATTTTATTGTGCACATCCTACCTAAAACCACTAAACATTTTTTAAACCTTGATTTTTTTATTAACACTTGAATCCTTAACATGATGTCACCCATCTACCACAGAACCTCATAAATGCTACTATATTCGAAATTACCACAGCCTTGACTTTCTTAGCAAGATACACGAGATAGTATTATTTTTACCTATAATTACACATAGAATTAATACTCAGTCATGGGAATGAAACTTTGTCGCCTTTTTTTCCAATTTAGAATACAAAAATTTCTTAAGATGGAATATTTTTTTTTTCAACCAGTGAATATGATCATTATTTTTGCTGAGTCTCATAGCCTCTTAAGGTATTCATTGTAACTTAACTAAAAGATACCCATATTTCTCACTAATGACAATAATTTATTTAGCACTGAACTGTTACAGCCTTTTGAGAACGAAATTTAATTTATCATACCTGGCATATAAACTCCTAAGTAGTTATGCTACATTACACGAAATATTGAGTAAAGTTCCAAATACTGATCCAGCATAGTAATTAAAAGATTTAACACAGTCATTTTAAGACAGAAATTTAAAATTGACATTATTTTTTAACACTGAGCTCTTGCAGCTCTTTGAGAACATTTAACTTCTCACGGATAGCAAATAAAATTATGCATAAGCATCATACATAACAAATAATAATCCAACTTAACTTAAAAGTTTTAGCACATTCTAAGTTAGGTACGCGTTTCAAAATTGACATTGGTTAATAGTGAACTCTTTCAGCTTTTTTTGACATTTAACTTCTCATAGATAACAAATAAAATTTCTTACGAATATCGTACATAATAGGCAATAGTGACAGAAACTTCATATAATGATCTACTATAGTCATCAACTTTAAAAATTTTAACGCAGTTTAGTATGATTTAAAATAAGGACCACACTTTCAAAAAAAGCATTATTTTAATTCAACATTGGAGCCACACAATTCTGTGCACATATATAACATTTTATTTACCATGAGCATTACACATATTAATTAAATAAAATACATTTCACAAAGTACGAAACACATTTCTCTTTTAACCAGCTGTATTCTTAAAAAAGGATGAAGAATACAGTGCTGGGAACCGTTTGCTGTTAGTGTTCCTCATTTCCCCACGCAATGATCAAAATATATATGTACTTTAAAATCAGTTAAAAAGTATTCAAATGCAAACATTCAAACAGGAATGCTTCACAAATTAGATAAAAGATGGGTATACAATGAACTTAGCGATAAATACAGAAAAACATGTAAAGACCAAGGGGGAAAAATATTGCATTCGCGGAGAACTTTCTATGGTAAACTTTCTGTATTTTAGCATATGGGGTGCATTTTTTCGTTTTAGACTAAACACTTCAAGGCAATTCCTGTGCAACTAGGGATTTTGTTAACACTAGTTGGTAATGTAAATTATTAAAACAGTCTCAGACATATA